>OY783201.1:14841026-15441026 GCA_963678675.1 Xiphydria camelus
GAGAGAGAGAGACGAGAGAGAGAGAGAGAGAGAGAGAGAGAGAGAGAGAGAGAGAGAGAGAGAGAGAGAGAGAGAGAGAGAGAGAGAGAGAGGATAAATGTCTATTCCCCCTCTCTCTCTCTCTCTCTCTCTCCTTTATTTGGAGTATGCTAGCACGATTGAGGCAATGGGGTAGATATTTCTGTTACATCAATCAACATATTCATAAACATAGACGTAAAAAATCTACCCATCAACTATATTAATGAAGTATTTAAAACAATTTCGAGTTCAGAGCACAGCTCGTTGTTAATTTCAGGTGAAACTGCCTCCGTTAAAATAACGTCCATAGGATATTCCACGAAGAAATTCGACGTGAAAGTAATTTTTGCGGATCGGTAGAGTTAACTGATGAAGAACGATAACTATCAGATTTTAATCTTGCACATGTCGGAATATTTATTCGCGAAGCAATTATACCACCGTTAGTCTTTCATAGAAGGATAGATACCCCACTGGGGCGATGGAGGATGGATGCCTCTATTTTATAGACAATCTACCATACCGATATTCTTGCAGTCATGGAAGAAAAAAGAGTTAGATCTACCGATTATTACTTACTTTTTTATTATTAATTCCACTTTCTATGGAACATAGAAAACGGCTTTTTCACACATTTGGTAGTGACTGTTGAAAGAAGAAAAAACAAATGGCGAAAGGAATGGCAAAGTCGTCAGAGTCGACAGGACATTAATACATAGTTCTGCAGTGAACTTTCAATTATTTCTGCTTATCAATTTATTGATAATTGTAATTTCTTTATTGTTGCGTTTTAGAAAATATTTGTGATATCAGCTATATTAGTGTGAAATTTTTCTTTCTTACGCCTCAGATGAATTCTTCATCTTATCAGACACCCAAGGCATCTATCCTCCCAAATATGGGCGGGTATCCCACCACTTGGATATCTATCTTCCAAAATACCGGAAACGGAATTTCTTATTTCTTTGGATATCTCGTGGGTGATTCTCCACAAAGATTACTTTTTGGAAGTTGTGTTTTAAAAAATAAATAGGAACAGTAAAACTGTTGTAATTATAAAATTTCAATAAAACATCAATCAAAATGGAAAGTCTTCTAATGGAACACATTAAATTCTTAAATTTGTTGCATTTTAAAGAGATTTCTTTAAAAAGTGCATGCAGAGAAATGACTTAAGAACAGAGGAATGACGTTCTTACCAGAGGACTGATTGCTACTGTGTGACACCTTGAAATCGACATAGAATTCTTGTCTTTCTGCATCGATATTTTAGATGCTATTGTAATCTATGAGTTTATACGGCAGGCTGTGACTTTAGCTAGAGGACTGATGGTTGAACTTGGTGACATAGTTTAGCAAACCAAAGAAGATAAACATTTATTATTTTGATGTCAAGGAATAGCGTAAATATTTTTCAACGATTTTACTAAATAAAGAAAATGAAAGTTAGGCTACATTTTCATAAATATGGCTTTTTATCATTATAACATTTTATGCGGCTTCAGTGGTGACAGCCAGAGGACATGACGTTTTCAATATTATAGAGTAGTTTTAAAAAATGGAAATATTTTTTTGCAAAGGTATATACGAAATGAGTTGACAATAATAATCCCGTTTTGTAACATACATAATGAAACAATATTTATTTGTTCTATTAATGTTAAATATGCGGTGACAGCAAAAAGTAACTGTTGCAGAGAATCACCCTCGTCTTGTTTTATCCAAATTACATTGTCATATTATAGGAATTGTTTCGTTCTAATAGACAGGGTGTTTCAAGTATGCAGTCATTAAATTCGTGAGGTGATTCTGCATCATAAAATACTCAAAAAAGTTCCTATAAACTTGGGTCCCAAAATTATTTTTAAAGGATCTACGCTTCTCAGAAATTATCGCCCACTTTAAATCTTTTTCAATCAACATTAACGTGAACAGTGTAACATTCATTGTCCCTTTCTGGCCTACTCATCAATTACTCAAAAACATAAATAAGCCAGAAGATCTTGCTCGTACATTAAGATCGATGCGCACAACGCCGTTTAATATCTTGTGTAGAAATGAATGATGGTCATTTCGAACATTCACTTTCATGAACTATTTCCCGAATTGTTGAGTACAGTTTCATTATGAATTCAATAAAAAAAAATCGTTTCCTTTTCTTGATTCCACGTAATTGTATTGGTGTTCTTCGTAGAGACATTGTCTTGTATCGAATGAATACTTGACAGGGCCATAGAACCTTTGAAAGTTATTTTAGCCCATATGTGTGTTTATATGAGCTTTTTTGTGTATTTTATGATGCAGAATCACCTCACGAAATTAATGACTGCATACCTGAAACACCCTGTATAGACCATGCATTCACATTCCAACAACAACGAATATTGCTAGGTATAATAATTTTTATTCTTTAGGGGCGGAAAACGGGAGAGGAGCGTCTATCTCACTTTTACCCTACTTATAGTGAAAGAAAGTGAAAGATACGTCAGAGTTCTAATCGTTCCCGTGTAATACCGACGAAGCTCATTTCCTTGGATGCGCTTATATTTGTATCAGTGATACTATTATACTAATACCTCTCCGTCATCTGTTCCAGCAAAACTGGAAATGGACGCGAAGGGTGCCTGCAGCAGTGCGAGCAGACATTCGTGGCCCGGTTTAATCTTCGGACTTGCCATCACGCTTGGTCTTTTTATATTGATAGTTCCAGTCGTTCTTGCCGATTATCTTTCACCAACCTTCGAAACAAGGGGTTTCGTTTAGCTCTGCCTGAACTGTCTCCTCTGCTTCACTTCAAAGAAAACGACGAACCCAATGGTCGAGGATACTAACTGATCTTGACATCAAATCGATCGACCGGTCGATTGAACTGTACAGACATATCAAACAAGTCGGATCCCGCCTTTTTTCAAGCGACGATCATGTGCTTCATTGGTGAACATTACCGCAACGGACAAACCGAGAAGATTTCGTGTAATATGGAAATTGTGAGCAAGCGTTTTCTTCCTCTTTCTCAGCAATGGCTTTACGTAATGAATTTCGGACTGCTAAATAATATTAACGCGCGGCTTACGACTCGAGCAAATGTTAAAATGGACGATTATAAAACGCAAAGGGTCAATGAGGATTTCGATTACGTAAGAATCTCAGTTCTTTATCGTAGATCCGTTCCACGACCCTGAGACACTCAGGTAAGTAGCCATCTACACAGTTAAAAGGATTGCGTCAAATTTAATATGTACTCTGTGCCCACAAAATGCCTGCTAAGGAAGTTTGTGTTATTTTGTTTAAAATATTTTGTATAAAAAGCTGCAGACGAGTTGCGTTGATTTTCCGAACTCGAAACGATAGTAAATTTAACGAGTCATGAGATGATAACATTTTGTAAAGTATGCACTGTAAAAAAAATTAGTATTTTTAATATACTTTCATATAAAGCTTTTTTCCCAATATTTGATTATAAAAATTAATATAGATAAGTACTTCGCAACTATGAAAATTAATATATTTCCTTATGAGTTTGCCTTTATAAATTTCACAACGGAATTTATTAATTTTCGTAATGACATATGAGATGGAACTTTATACAACTATATACAATTGTATTACATTTAATACAACTTTTTTTTACAGTGTACTTACAAAAATAATGAACTTAAGAACATTAGCGCACTATGAGTTGTCGGAGCTATTTTAATTCGAAACAACATATATCGTATTTTCAGAAATGTCCCAAAATTGAACGTCATTATTTTCTAAATCAAAATAACACGATGACGTAGAAACGAAAATGCATAAAAATTCCAATTTAACGATATCGCCCAATAAACACTAAGTAACAGTTACGCAGTGGATATGCTAAAATTTGGCACTCATTTATTTAATAACAGTGATATATCTCTGTTATGTCAATAAGTACGAAATGTTGATATATTTGTTACGTAACTGTTAGATACTTACAATTAGTGTTCATTGGGCGGTGAACGTGACGAAAGACATACCAGATTTACATTCCCCAGCGGAGGAACAAAATATTTAACTGTGTAGTAGCCTAAACGCGTAAATCGCCCTGGGAAGGAATAGCTATAAGAGACGAAAGGACACGGTACAATGACACGCATAGTTTCGTGAGCGATATAGGTGATTAGAAAGATAATTTCACCCTCTGCGCTAGCTAGAGAATTGGAATCTATTATTTCCCGTCATCGAGACTCACGTAACTTAGAATACTCGAATTTCGGAGAGCCGTTACTCTCGCTAATTTGTAAGTAAGATTACATTAGAATAAGCAAGACTAGGCTAGGTATCGGTTTACAAAGCCTTCTACCAAAATATGCTCGTTATACGCTTACTAATGCGTGAAAAAAAAGCGAAAGACAGCTACGAAAAAAATGATCGATACGGCACTATTTTCAAAATTTTTTTAAATCTGACAGAAAGAAACGTCGCTGCCAAGTTGTATATTTCGATGTCCATAGTTAACCCGGGAGTGTGCGCGTGGTCGAGCTTTTCATTATGTGGATCTCTGAAGAAGATATGCCGAGTAAAAGCAAGTTTTGTTAACCCTTTAGTGAACAAACTGGAAAATGATCGGAGAAAAATGAAAACCTTTCGTCTTTCCTACTCGTAAGTGTACTTGTTATCGAAGAACCCAACGTTAGAGTACAAATATTTTATCTTTTTTTCTTCGACTTTATCAATTTACTTCCACTGTATATCAAAAGCCCCTCAAGGTGCAACTAGACGTAAAGGTCTCTAAAAGTATTGCTGTAGTATTATGCATTGTCACACACTACCGTAGCGAAGACAAATGTTCACATTTTAACATTAGAATATGTGCCACGCATGGCACATTGCTGCCCACTAAAGAGTTAATATAAGAAACACATAACATTCAGATACACGATTCATTTTCTTTTTAACCAATCGTTTACACCTTGCGTTCATTGGTGTAGCGCCATTTCATCGAGTATAAACGTGTTTATTACAAACACATATATTGCTGTCCTCACAATTCTATTTTGATTTCGATGCGGAAAGAATATTTTTCCTCTGCAACGTTGGGAATAATTTAGTCAGTCGCGAAGTATTAATGTGCGCTTAACGTTCGAAATGAGCGAAATGTCTATACAGCTTATCGTTAGTTGCCTAAAAAAGCCTAATGGAATCATCCTCGCATTGCAGCATGATATAAAACTAACTATGCAGAGGGCAGCAGAAAAACGATTTTGTTATAATGATATAGAAAAGGTGAAATCGTTGATCGAAATGAGCAACAGAGCGAATACTATCGAGATAATATTACTATTCGCTTTTCCACTGCTTATAGTGATGGTGATTCTTCGTTCGTATTAATGCAAGGGAGGTGGACGTCAGTTTGGGAAAATATGGTTCTAGTACGGGACCCATTTCACATATGAGGTGAAATAACTTCAGACCTTGTACTATCTAATATCTTTCATAATTTCTTATACTTTCGTCGTTGCAAAAGAAATAACCTTCTCCAATTTTCAGCGTCCTAGCAGTGCTATCGAGAACTAATTTTTCGAGATTTAAAAATGTCAACGAAAATAAATGCACAGACGACCTTTCTAATACGATATCTTTATAACGCTTAAAGATAGAGGCCTTTTGCATGCCTTTGTGGCAAAGAAGAATAAAAAAAACTTTCCTAACGATTTTTAGTACCAGCAATTACGTTTGTTTCAATGTTTAAGTCTGACTGCGATATAAGATTATTATTGGACTTCTCGTATTTCTTTTCTATTAACAGTCGTATAAACTAAAGTAAAATAATAATTTGTGAATAGGTACAATAAAATTATGCACGAAATAAGGCTTACAAGCGCTACTCACAAGAGAACCTAGTTTACGTGCGATGCTGGTTTTGTTTCAATCTTTGAATATGTATAGAGGAAGTTAAATCATAAAATGTAAGTTTTTTTTGGGTTTCCTCGTTTGGTAACTTGTCGCTTTTAGGGATAGATCCTCTAAACATGTTTCGATAGAACAATTATTATGATTTGGATTGGTAGGAAATTACATCCAATTGGTTCATACAGATTTAGGACAACTGATTCCGAATTCTGCATTGAAAGTGTGAAATACAAAATGGTAGACCCGGTATGGTAAATCAATAGACAAGGAGTCATACGGTTTCCGTAAATATTATTTTCCAGGATTGTTCAAGGCCGTTCATTCTTATGTACGCGGTATTGAAAATGTGAGAGTGGTGGATTCGGTGTGATGATTTTACATTTCAAATGTACCTATAATTTTGTCGAAACATTTTCGAGGAATTTTACAGTCGATAATAAACGCTCGTCTATTCCACTTGAATTGAGCGTGATTTGTTGATACTTGCATGATTTTACATAAAATGTGTGTATCATGCTAACGATACTACACAAGGTATCTTATTAAGTGAGCGGTTAATTGTAAGCATTTACTATATCAAATGATTCGTGTATATATAGATATATAGAATGATACAGTGTGTTGCATATGGATATATTATACATACATACGTATCGAGAGGATAACACGTACTAGTCTACAGGAGATGTACAGGCGCCAGCAAGAATGCTATGAACCACATGGATTTTCTGTTGAGAAAATTCTAGTCATACACTCCAAGCAGACAAAGGAGTTCATAAAGAATAGAGAGTGTAAGATAAAGTCAACCTGGAATGGTGATCCCGCATTTTATAGTCGACACTCCCGCTTGCATTCAAACGTGTCCTATACGAACTACTACGTGAGATTCGCTTCGTACATACATATGTACCTATGTGTGAAGGGTGGATTGAAAGAACGTTGTAAGCGCCATTCCCATCCAGTACAGAACGTCTCGTCAGTCTCCACAAATTTCAAACATCCCATTTTAAATATTTCATTTGAGATGTTCTAGTAATATTCTAGAAATATCTTAAACAGAATTTTTTAAATGAGCTGTTTTAAAGACATTTCAATTGAAATATTACGCTTGAAATGTTTCAATTGAAATATTATATTTGAAATAATCTGATAATACTCTCTGGGTATGTTTCGATTGGAACATTGCAGAATGTCTTTAATGAAATATTCTGGAAACATTTCATTTGAAACGTTATATTTGAAATATATATTCCAATAATATTTTAGAAATGCTTCAATCGAAATATTTCAGAATATCTCGAATAAGATAATTCATTTCAAGTATTATACAAGTATTTCAAGTATATACAATATTACGCTTTAAATATTCTGACAATATTTTAGAGATGTCTCGATTTAAATATTTCAGAATGTTTTAAAAATAAACGTTCTGCAGATATTTAACTCGGAACATTACATTTGAAATATTACGTAGCAATATTCTGCTAGAAATATATACAGTCAGTCAGGGTAACATTGCCCATCCAGGTATCATTGGCCCAATAGTAAAAAATCGATTTTTGATGTCCCCATTACTTTATATGAAGCAAACGGCATTTTCTTCTTAATTTAAAATATTTAGTAACACTGTGCCCTAAATTGTTACGCTTTTGGTAGAGTATTTTTTTTTCATTTACTATATTAATACTTAAACGTTTAAAAGTGGGCCAAAGTTTCCTCCTTTATAAATGCATCAAAAGCACATCAAACTTACCTGATTTTTGAGATGTGGGCCAATATTACCAGAGTCGAGGGGGTAACTTTTACCCACCTTTATTTAAAAAAAAATATATTAACGAGAAATAAAACACGTACTACTCTTTGGAAAACGAACATAATGCAATGTTTGTCATTATTACCAACTATAAAATTAAGCTAGTTAGACGTACTTTATAATATATTTGAAAAAATACAACTAATGTGGTCCAAAGTTACCCTGACTGACTGTAATTATTTTGAAATCTTTCTTATAAATTAGTTTAAGAATATCTAATTAAATTTATTTCTGTTAATTAATATACTAGTTCTACGCCTGTGTAACAAAAATTGACTTCTGCGGGTTTAATTGTTTTTTTTTGCAGCCATCTGCCTACATATTATATAAAACATTATTTACGAAAATGTTATGGTATGGCTCATAGCTTCAAACTTTTTTAATTTTAACTGTAATGTCTGACATATCTCATGATTATATCTCACAAAATATCACAGAGATATTTCAGAATGTCTCCAAAATATCTTAATTCCACCGATATGAGACATTACAGAGATATTCTGGAGAATATTCAACATTTGAAATGTAATATTCTAGAGACATTGCTGAGACGTTCTATTTTGTGCAAGTTATCAATAACAGCTATATTTCTATGTCCACGTATCTAGAAGCATGACTTTTATTGAAAGTAGCACTTATAACGCCTTATTTTCCCACACTTCATATACACTAGTACAATATATTAATATATACACAAAAGACAGTATATTAAGTTCCTAATAAATACCGGGTCATAGCGAGGATGGGACACATAGAAATTATCCGTGGGTAAATAAAAATGCCGACCCAGCGCTGACGATCGCAGAAGAGCCTCTTTATCGTACACTCGGCTCAACTGATCTGCTTTTTCCCCACCGTCCGCGATTCCCCCACTCTCTTCAGCTAAACCGCTTATCGCTCCACGCTGCCTGCTCTCGCCTGGCACGGTTTAGCTGGAGTGTGGGGGAATGCGCAGCCAGTGGGGAAGAACCGAATCAATTGTGGGCTGAGTGTACATTCCCTATTCTTCATCATTGTTCTCGTCTAATGGGCATGTTCACAACTTTTTGTACAACTGTTTAAAGTGCATGAATCGGAAGATTAGGGTATTAAAGTAATGTAGGTAAAAAATGGGTCATTAAAAAAATGTTTTTCCATTATTTTTGAGATGTTAAAAAAGGCATTCGTTTTAAAGCGTCGCACTTTCACCGCCATTTTAACTGACCAATCAGAGTCGGGCAACAGATTCCTCACCATTCACAAACCCGGGTTTGGGCCCTTGCCAATGGCTTTAGTGACGTCACTAAGGATTTCGTTTGAATCGAAGTCAAACTTTAAACATTAAAAAAAAGAAACTAGTGCTCAGAAAAAAAACAAACACATCTTATTAATAAGCACAAAAAGTATTAACGAATGAGCGAAAAAAAAAAAAATCGTGAACATGCCCATTGAAGTGTGCAACGAGGAAACTCCTGTGCGATCATCAGTGTTGGCGTCTTACCTGTATTCGCATGATTCTAATATATCCCACCCTCATTGTCCTTCTCTATATTACAGTGTTTTTAAGTTCATCAGACCTCGAGAGTTAATGGTAGGCTTCTTGTCAACATTTCATTTCTATAACGAGTTTCACTTAACTGGTGATTGACTCAATTATCACATATAAGATGACATGGTGTGAACGATTTTTTGAATTTACCCTGAATAATCATACCAATGTGTCGTACTTGAGGAGCTACTAAGGTTGAGCCACGATTGGCTAACTTGAATCGCTTTTCGTTTGAACGATATTAATCTCTTGACATTTTCTCATGAAGATTACGAGGGCAGAGTGAAAAGTCCTATACTTTTCTAGTAGATGGTGGTGCGCCCTAAAGTCTGCGGCGATGGCCGTTTCGTTTGATGAAAATTTCTTTCCAGTCAGCCATTTTTTTCAAGTCTGGGAAGAGAAAGAATTCGCAGAGAGCCAAATCCGGTGAATAAGGTGGATGCGGCAGCAATTCGAATTTGAAATCGACCAATTTCGCTGTTGCAACGGCAGACGAATGGGCAGGTGCATTGTCGTGGTGGAACAGAACGTTTTTTTTTCGCCAAATGAGGGCATATACTCATCTTCGCCATCGCACCACCATCTACTAGAAAAGTATCGGACTTTTCACTCTGCCCTCGTATTCGTCTTAGGTTTTGCACAAGGCACCCACCATTAATAAGAGGTCTAGTGCACCTGAAAACACCCTGTATAGAGCGCCCCATCTAATGTGAGCAATTCAAATCTCTGCTGTTTTTAAGGATGCGACAAAATGTCAAGGAAAAAATTTGTTTGATATCAAGGAAGACATATATGATTTGTAAAATAAATTTGCATATGGGTCATATCATCTGGGTCAAATATTTTTCAAAGTAATTAAAAAAGGAACTCATGGAGTTGACGTATTCAGTGAACTAAAACTCTAGGAAAACAGATTTATATCACCGATGCATGTGGTTCATTTGCAGTCAATCATTTCTCGATATAAATGTGTTTTATCCTAGATCTACAATTTACTGAACATTTGGACTGCATCGGAGCCTAATTTAGTCGTTCGACTTTGGAAAAAAAGAGTAGCCCACTTGACAGAGAATTACCTAAATATGCTTTTTATCCATCCGATGTTGCAGCTGGCATAAAGACGAATTCTAGGATTTATGCAAATAATATTTTTAATCTTTGGCATCTCTCGAAAGCCTAAGTTTCAAGGTTAGTGCTAGTTTATAAAAGCAGTTTGTACTTCAATGCTTAAGTAGTATATTAAGGGCCTTAATGCACACATCCACGGTATATCATATTTCTTTGAATCCGTAAAATGGTAACGGCGTAACAGAATTCGAAGTTGGTCGCACCTTGATCACACGTCCAAATACATTTTTTTTAAAGTGAGAATTTCACTATTGTCGTCGTCCCTTTGCCATAAAATTCAGAATATCGTATACATAATTTCAGTTTTCGTTTTTTAATATGCTGATCAATTATTTGATCAAGACAGAAGCAAGAATAACAAACGATTGGTTTTAATAGTAAAGAATGGTACCAAAATAGTTTTAAACGAAGGATTTTTCACACTACTTACAAGACACTTTGCTACTATTTCTCAACACTTTAAAAGAATCGCTTTGACATCGGTTTGTGGAGACGAATTATCGTACTAGCAGTGTACGGAATGCAGGGCAACTAATAATTTGTATGCGCCGTTTCTGCAATCAGGTACCCAGAAATTACTCAATATTCTTCATGAAGATCTGTTCTATTACCTACAAGAATTCCAGATAAAATCTTTATGGTAGGTACTATTTTTTAGAAAAGAAAATGAATTTAAAAAATAGGCCAATTCGAAATGATTGAATACCGTTATGAAGTTATATGCCAGCAGACAAATAATCTTTCTATTATTTATAATTTATTAGAAAAGATAAACAATATAGTAGGAGAAAAAGAAATCGCCGCTGCACATTAAGTGACGAGGTTGATTCACGTGTTAGTAGCTCACTAATTGTAAGTGGTTTTAGCAGCTTGCAACAGGGGCTCAATTCGGTGATCCCAGTGAAATCTTCTGCAAATCCGCTTAATAAAATAACGGCTAAGATAGCAATTTCTCCATATTTGGAGAATGGACTTCATATTTTGAATAAGTTTTAATTATTTAATGAAATAATAAAAATGTACATTTCATGTGAGTGGTGGCGATGTATATTTATTTCATCAACACAGAAACCATTTCCCCTCTAAAATACACTTATTTTACGGAACTATCATTTTATTAAAATATAAAAATATTAATGTAGGTACATAAATATTTGGTCTCTGGATTTTCCTGCTTCCATCAACATATAATGATAAAAGCAAAATTAATTACGGTAACAGCTTTAAATGTAAATATCAACATCTACACCAAGTGTCTCATAGCAAATCGTTCAAGTGAATTCAAAACTTTCTTCATTGAAGTTGACTCTGATATTGAGAATTTCAATCGGATATACGAGAGGATCTTTTAAAAGAGTTAGTTATTTGAGTTATCTGCTATATTATACGTCAATATCTATATCATAATTGCGAATTGTCTTGCATATCGTCAAGAAACAAAACAAAACAAGAGTCAGGTCAATAGAGAAAAAAGAATAAAAAGTATCTGACCTTGTACTATACCAAGATAAAGAGCTACTCTCTTGATCAATGACGATTATGCCTCTTTGGGGGGGAGGTCTAACGGGTGGAAAAACCCCAATTTTTACGAATTTTTTTAGAGCTATTGTTGAAGTAGATATGAGGAGCACAGTTCCAAAACTCATTTAGTCCATTCGCAGTTTGTCTTATAATCGCTAAACTATTAGCAATTATAGGACAAACTGCGAATGGACTAAACGAGTTTTGGAACTGTGCTCCTTATATATTTTAATGTTCCGCACGTTACAAAGCATCATTCGAACAACATTTTGTAATTTCTTTGTAGAAAAATATTGAGAAATAAGCCGGTGACGAAGCATTTTCGAGGACGACTTTTAGAAAAGATGATTTGCGGTGGACACTATATTTCAGCGTAGAATTATCTCAAATCAAAAAATCAAAGCAATTTAGTTAAAACAGATGTTTCTCTAGACCCCAACGTTTTTCTTTAATTTTTTTTTTCATTTTTAAATGTTTGGTGGGTGTTTGAAGTAAAAATTGCTATTTTTCACGAAAAAGTCCGACATTTTGTTGCTGTAAAACCCCCTTAATGTAACATAAAAATAAATAAAATAAAAACGTTGGGGTCTGGTATTTTATATGTAGAAAGTGTGTACAAAATTTGAAAAGAATCGGTGCAGTAGTTTTTAAATGACGATGTTCACGGGCTTTTAAAACTTGGTTTCGAGACAAAAGCGTTTAACCCTTTCGATCACCGTGTCGTCAATTGACGACATAAGAATCTTAACTCCGTTTATGTGGAACTGATTGCCTTTTGCCACATAAACACGATGTAGTCAACTGATGGCATCCCATTTGAAGTGCGTTAGTCGCATTTAGCGAAAGATCAATTTTTCAAGTGAAGGGTTATAGCACCTCCAGTGATCCAAATCACTAATCAAATATTTTTTCACCTGATCAAAAAAAAATTCGTGACTGAAAGGGTTAAAGCGCCGAGTTCTTGCCGCTCCGCAGTATTAGAGGAGGGAAGACTTAAAGGTCTATAACTGAGAGTTTTGCTCCCATTGACTCGAAATTTTGACACGCGACATTCTTTAAATGTTTTACTATAAGAAAAGGCAATAAAAAAAATTGATTTTTGGAAAGTGTTAGACCCTATCCCCCCGTTAAACTATTCTCTTTTGAAAACCGGAACCTTCTCCCAGCGCTGCTCCTACTTCTTGAAGCAGTCCAAGAGCTCAGCTTCTGGAATATCCGACAGCTGCCTCGTCTATATTCTACTTTACCTTCTGTTTCCTTTTAGAGATTTTCTAATGTGAAAACAGTCAGAAGTCACACAAAGCTTAATCGGGAATGTACGGAGGCTCATAGGTTTGAGATGTGCTGTGTTTCATTGCCATATCAGTTATGTGCTGTTGGATTCGTGAAAATAAACTTTATATAAAAAAGTAAGGGGGAGAGGCATCGTCGCCAACTATTTCAAGGATACGTCGATAATTCTTCGTCACGAGGTGACGTTTCAAGATAACTGAACAGTTTGTCAGATAAGAAAAACTGTTTACCATTATTTTCTTCTCGCGGTAAATAATTGTTGTTCGATGATAAGAAGAATAATAAGAAAATTATTCTATTGGACATTTCTAATAAAGTGTTAACAAGCGTTTATCTGCACTTAATTAGCAGGAAACCGACGTAGCAAGGAAAAGCATGTCCCAAAGAAATTGATGGAGTAGCTATACCTATAATACGTCATATCTAGATGCTTATTACTAGGCCTACTTATTACAATATGAATACCTGCTAAATGTTAAAACATAGAGAAACACTTTTTTGAATATTGATGGATGAAATTACGACGAGAAATTGGTGATAGGAACAACAATAATTTTAATCCCTAGACATACCAAGGTCTAGTAACAGAGTTGCCACAAAATTAGATTTTAAAAATTCCCTGACTTTTTCAGAGTTTCCAGAGCAAGAATCGTATTCTTCAATACCATTTAATTGATTTATATAAACACACCGGGAAAGTAAAAGAAGCATTAATGGCCTGGAATATAATACAATAATAAAAAGAAATATAAGCTCAATAAAGGCGCAAACGGATCGGTGAAGAGAAGGTGTTAAATACGAATTACAATTCAACAAAATTTAAACTAGGTATATTCTTGCTAATATTGCAAAAACATCACAAATTGTATGCATATTTATGCTATATTACAAAATACTGGTTAAATATTACTTAAGAATAATGTACTTATTGAAAATTAATATCACATCAATAGCTTCATAAATTGTGCGATGTTCTTTTTTCCAAGAGATTTTTTTTTAATTCCCTGGCTTTTCCAGGTTCTCCATACCCTACAAAAATTCCTTCATTTTTCCCGGTTTTCTAGGTTTTCCAGATTTGTGGCAACCCTAAGTAAACTCTCCTGTTGATTCCTTTCTTCATAGACTCCTAAGTATTTCAGGGAATTACCGCATATAGGATTTGTATATTCAGGGTTAATATTGCACACGCAACTAGTTTTTTAAAAGAGAAATATATAAAAAGCACATAAATATACATATACATGTACATATTTTTCATATTTGACATCATAATCCAGACTTAATGGATGTTTTATCGGCTAATTTATTTCTCCAATCGTGGAAAAATCTCGACATTAAAATAAAAATGGATTTTTTTAAATTAAGCTAAACGATGAAAAATCTTTAGCAAAGCAAATATTACATTTTTAAATGGCTCATTCTGTATGATGGGGGACAGTAATGACTAGACAATTGTTCTTCAATATATTTTCTTAAGATTGTTTAGGTTCCTCTTTGCGAAACCGATACTTAGATCATCACTATAAAAGACATCACTGAAGTGTTGACTTTGGCTTATTCGGATATCGAGAATCCCCCAAAATTTCTTTCTTTCTTTTAGCGTATGTTCAATCTATAATTCGTCACTATAAATATGCAAATGTTATCGGAGTTTAAAAAACAAAGACCAGAAAAATAATGATCTTCATTAGAAAATGTCTATAGGTAATAGAAGTAACGAGACATCGTAAACTACGACTAGGAAATGAATCGAAAAACGATAGAACTAAATGCAGGGAAATGCTGAGTCCGCTTTAAGAATATACATATATGTTATGTACAATTTCTTTGTTTTCTTTTCACTACTACTCACAATATAAGCTATCCCATCCGCAGAAGGATATAATACATTTTTGTCACACTTCTAAAAAGTTTTTTTTATTTATGTGTGCTAGTGGAAGGTCATGTTGGGCGGATGGATAACGTTATCCATTGCATAATAAAAACTATAAGGAGTAATTATTTTTGTCGAGCGAAAAACTACTATCAAGCTCTTCGCAGAACAACATCCAATCTTACCGCTTCATCGTATACATATATGACAAACTTTTTTCGAGCAGAAGAAAATCCAATTTGATGAATCTACTCGTAATCCTTTAACGTGTAGCTAATCTTTCATGATAGCATTTGCTGTATCGTGAGTCGATCGTCGAGGTCCATAAGGGTTAAAAACGGAATGTGAGAAAAATTGAACCTGTGAAAAGATCAATACTCCCCAGTTCGATGCTCGCATATCGATCGAATTTATGTCTTGAAGGCTCCACACTCGGCTGCTTTAATTATAAACGTTTTTAATGTAGATTCGTCGAGTTTGGAGAAATTCGGTGTTTGAATAACCGCAGTCATGTGGTTGAGAGCAAATCTGAAGCAAAAGTCCTCTAGTTCCTATAACAAAAGGATGTCGATTCTGTAAGGAGTTAATATTTCAGAGTAACTCATAAATATTAACATTAGAATAATTAAAAGTCCTTCCGGCTAATATAAAGAACATTACAGTGACAGATTCCAGCAATCAATTTTCTGTTTATCTAAAATATTCTCTTAAAATTATATTATTCAATAAGTGGAGCGTATCACAGCACGCGCATGCTACACTGAGAGAAATAATAGGAAACGGACATGTATTTTTTTTCTTATGGAAAACAAATGTTTGCCCTGATAAGTACTTCTATAAGAGCGTATTGAGTAAAAACCAATATTTCCATCATCATAAAGTTATCAGTCCTAAGACTGGTTTGATACCATTCTCCATCTTTTCCTGTCCTCCGCTAGTCTTTTCATTTCCCTGTATTTCGAACAACCTACGTCCTTAATGATTTGCGAAATGTAGTCTAACCGCGGCCTACCTACCTCTCTCTTTTTTCCCGTTTCTGCTTCTAAGATGTCTCTTAGCAGTCCCTCATGTCTCACTATATGGCCTATCAGCTGATCCCTTCTTTTCTTTATATTTTTCCAGAGCCGCCGGTTTTCCTCTATTTTCCTCAAGACTTCTTCATTTGTGATTTTCTCGGTCCATTTTACTTTTAGCATTCTTCTATAGCACCACATTTCGAAGCTGTCTAATTTTTTCCTTTCTACCATTCCTATCGTCCAAGATTCGCACCCATACAAAGCTGTACTCCACACGTATGTTTTGAGAAATTTTTTCCTACTCTCTAGGCTGACGTTTTTTGAGCATAGTAGCTTTTTTTTCAGATTAAAAGCCTGTTTTCCCTGCGCTATTCTTTGTTTGACGTCTTTTAGGCTCTTTCCATCTGTCGTTATTTGGCTACCTAGATAGCAAAACTGCTGTACTTCTTCTACGCTTTCGTCGCCTATATTTATTCTAGTTTTACTCTTACGTTTTTTCTTACTACATACCAGAATTTTTGTCTTTTTCTTATTAATTTTCATATTGTAGTTCTCTATTAGGATGTTTTCCATTTCGTTAAGCGCCTTTTCTAGTTCTTCTTTGTTCGATGCTAGTAGCGCTATATCGTCGGCGAACCGAAGCATGCTCACTGTTTGCCCTTGTATTTTAATGCCTGAAGTTGAGTTTTCTTTTAATTCGTTCATCGCTTCCTCTATGTATAAGTTAAAGATTAGAGGCGACAGTGTGCATCCTTGTCGTACTCCTTTTCTAATTTTCGCTTCTCTCACTTCTTCTTCTACTCCTATCACTGCTACTTGGTTTTCATATAAATTATGTATGATTCTTCTTTCTCTGTACTTTATTCCTACTCTTTTCAGTATTTCGAACATTTTTTGCCACTGAACATTGTCGAATGCTTTCTCTAGGTCTATGAATCCTATATATAGTGTTTCGTCTTTTTCTAATGTTTTCTCTGCAATTAGTCTTAGCGCTATTATCGCTTCCCTCGTTCCTCTGTTCCTTCTAAATCCGAACTGGTCTTCTGCTAATACTTCCTCGGCTCTCCGTTCCATTCTCCTTTGTATAATTTTTGTTAAGATTTTTGATGCGTGCGGTATCAAGCTGATTGTACGAAAATTTTCGCATCTATCCGCGCCTACTTTTTTTGGAAGGGTAACTATTATACTTTTCTTGAAATCTTTTGGCATTTTTCCTGTTTCGTACATATGACTCACGAGTTTAAATAGCCTACTTATCGCTTCTTCCCCTGCAAACTTTAAAATTTCTGCCTGTATTCCATCTATCCCGGGTGCTTTATTGTTTTTCAATTCCTTAAGTGCTATCTCAAATTCCGACTTAATAATAGGATCCCCGAGTTCGTTTTCATCTACGCTATTTTCTTCTTCCAATATGTTACTTAGTTCTTCTCCATTGTATAGTTTTTCTAAATATTCTTTCCATCTATCGGCCTTTTCTGCGTTTTCTAACAACATGTTTCCGTTTTCATTTCTAATATTTCTACTTTTCGGTTTGTATTCTTGAAAATTTCTTTTTATTAGTCTGAAAGCTGCATCGGTCCTACCTAATTTAATTTTCTTTTCAACTTCTTCGCATCTTTCTTCTATCCATTCTTCCTTAGCTCTCCTAGATTTTCTAATTATCTCCCATTTCAGGGATTTGTATTTTCTCTGTCCGTTTTCATCTACCCTAGACTTATACTTTCGTCTCTCCTCTATCAACTCTAAAATTTCTCTCGTTATCCACGGATTTCTACTCTCATTTTCTTTGATACCTAGTACTTCTTCTGCTGCATTTTCTAAACTCGTTTTAATATGATTCCAATTTTCTTCTGTGCTCGCTTTGCTATTATTGGCTACATCCCCCCCCTTACGATTTAAATGTTTCTCAACTTCACTCTGGAATTCTTTTTCTACTTTATCGTTCTTGAGTTTACTGATATCCCACTTTTTGCGGGCGTTATTTTTTTTCTTAAGTCTTTTAAATTTTAACTGACATTTCATCATTACTAAATTATGATCGCTGTCTATATCTGCACCTGGGTAGCTCCTACAGTCTTTTACCTGGTTTCTGAACCTTTGTTTGACTAATATATAATCTATTTGATATCTACCATTGTCCCCCGGCATTTTCCAGGTATACACTCTTCTTTTATGGTGCTCGAATAAGGTATTGGAAATCACTAATTGATGTTTATCGCAGAATTCGACTAATCTTGAACCTCTTTCGTTCCTAATTCCCAAGCTATAATTTCCTGTTATTTGTTCTTCCTTCCTTTCCCCTACTACCGCATTCCAGTCGCCCGTTATTATTAAGTTTTCGTCTCCTTTCACGTATTCTATTGTCTCTTCTATGTCATTATATACCTGTTCTATTTCCTCGTCATCGTGGCTCGAAGTGGGCATGTATACCTGAATTATTGTTGTGTTTGTTGGTTTCGACCTAATTTTTACCATAACAATCCTATCGCTGACCTGTAAGTAGCTTTCTACTCTTTGTCCTAACTTCCTGTTCATCACGAATCCTACTCCTGCGTTACCCGTCTCTGATCCCTTATAGATAATTCTGTAGTCCCCGCTCCAAAAAATCTCCTTCCTTTGGCCATCGCATTTCGCTTATTCCTACTATATCTAACTCTAATCTATTCATTTCTACTTTGAGATTTTCTAATTTCCCCGCCTGCCTAAGACTCCTAACATTCCATGCTCCGACCCGTAGAATGCCGGGTTTTCCCCGTCCTGACTTGGTTTTTCCCCAATTGCACTTTGAGTTCTCCCTAATTGCACTTCGCCTATTGCACCTCCCTTTATTGCACTTAGTTTTTGTGACATCCCCCGGGGTAGTCCCCACCCGGAGATCCGATTGGGGGACTATTTTACCTCCGGAATATTTTACTCCGGAGGAAAACAAATGTTTGCCCTGATATGAGTATTGATTGATGTATTGAGTAAAAACCAATATTTCCATAGTTATCAATAAATCGATAAGTGCTATTTCAAACGGAATTAGAAAAGGAAGTGACGTAGTAACAGCGGTTCATCGTATAGCGTGCCAATGGTTCATTTACCAGTACCGTACATAATATTTCCCGAGCCCTGGACTTGTTAGAAACTTCTATCATTCGCTTCATCTCATTATTTAATTAGCAATAGGTACACTCGTACATGAAAGAAAAGAGTTTACATGAAGTGATAATTATAATAATACGAGATATAATGAGTGGAAAAACTCATTATCTCTCGTATTAGATATTAGACTTGCTCCTGAAATTATGTCATTTTTCTGATAGAAGAAAACATTTTTTTTGGCATCAGCAATTATTTCTCTCAGTGTATTCGACAAGTCAATCATCACGAAAAAAAATCTCTAATTTACGAAATTGAGAAACAATCACTTGAACATTGTCGAAGTAATAATGACAGTTTTAATTCTTTTATTTAGAAATTACCTTCAGAAAAAACTTCGAGTACTGCCATTATAGACAAAATAGCGATTCACTCAGTTGCCTGCATATTTGATGAATGGACAAGCAATTTTTTGAAGATAATAAATAATAGACTACTATCAAGCCGAATCGCACAGCTTATAAGGAAAGAAAGAACAACGGCAAATTCAGCGCAGCCGCGGTTCTAGCACAATAATCGACCCACGGAGGAAAGTTGGCACGAAGATACTAAAGGATTGATGCAGCCGCAGATTTATTATATTTTTTATTCTTTTCTAATGCAGAAGATTTCTCAAATGATCCCGATATACGTGTACTTAACAAATTAAAATACGTTATTCGGTTTCTTTAAAATAACTAGTAATGAGAGTTTAAATACATTTTTCTCAAATCCACTATCTCCATACTAATTCGTTTGATAGCTCGAAAATTATAAAAAATCGACGGGTAAATGTCGACAAATTAACCCAAACCCAGTATTAATCCTGAAAGTGGAACACTCCGTATATCTAATAATCCTCTTGAACTTTTAACAGATTATATAATTATAATGTTAATAATCAAACTTTATAAGTGAATATTATTATTTTGGTCGAAATAGATTCAAAGAAACGACCATTTGGTCTTTTATTAAAAAGTAACCATTTTTACGCCCTTTTTGGAACTTCCTTTAAATAATAATCAGCTTGAACCAAGACATGTTTTTTAATAATAAACATGAAATATTTTTAAATAAAATCACATTAAAGATTCAAAAGAAGGTACTTTGAGGGGAGATGGTTCGTCCCCTGGAATGAGACTTCAAAAGTTGTACAGAAAAAGAGATTCAATTTTTTAAATAACTAAAAGAATCTGTAAGTGCTACGTTACACCATAAAAGCTCTCAACTGATGAACAACCGCAACATCATTCTCTCTGTTTGACTTACCTGAGAATTATACTCAATAGCCGTGCTGTATAGGAAAGCTGCATTTAGTACTGTAATTCCTTGCTTAATCATCTGTACACAACGACTTTTCAATTGCGTTTCAAAGTACACATTTGCTAAATCCAAAAGCTCTGTAAAAAAAAATATCAATTTCATAACATCAAAGGTCGAATTTTAAAACAGGTACAACTCTAGTAGGTATAATACATATTATATATCAGAACAATGCTTTATTGCAGAAATCATTGCACATCAAAAAAATTGCTTTTTTGATGACTCCTCTTTGTTTGAAAAACTTTTACAGTCTAAAAGTGATTTTTAGAGATTGTCGAATTTTTTTCAAAAATGTTTGGTACTCCAAATTTTAAAGAAATTTAGAGTCGATATTCGAACAAAACAGCGAGTGGAAAAAAGCATACATATATTTTTCACATCTACGATATTACCTAATGCATTTTCGAGTGGCAAGTCGATTTCATCTGTGTACAGATATTTTAGAAAGGACCTGTAGACTTCAAATGAAAATTGATCATTCTCTATGACCCTGGAAATGAACACTTTTATCAATCTGAATCACGCCTCAATGTACAATATAAAGAGTTATGTATACTCACGACTGATTATTTTCTGTCCAATGCTCTTGGAACATGGACTTGAAGTATTGGCAGCGCATTTTTAAAATAGCTTTATGAACATGAATAGATTTCCCTTGCACTTGTATAATTAAATCACAAGACATCTGAGAAAATGAAATACATTATATTTAACTAAGTCTTTAATTGTTTAAGTAAATAAAATATTCAAGAAAAAATAAAAGAGGATATAAAGCATGAAGATTTTGGTTTGGAAATAAGTTTCCTTAATTAGCAACAGTCCATCTTATAACAAATTGTGACACATCACAACGTTAGGGAGATAATTGATATCTTCCGATTGTGTACGGTGCAATTTATTCTAAGAGACGTTCTAATTTGCATGCAAGTCAGATTAAACGAATCCAAAGCAAAATTACCTCTCAAATGTCAATTTAGCTTCTTCAATTATAGTAGCTACATGTTAAGCAGAATAAATAACTAAATCTTAAATTATCCACTTTTATATATTTGGAATCTATAATCTTAATATCAAAATTGCATTGTATATATTTTCATTATACAGGGTGGTCCAAAGAGTTGTTAATAGTTGGTTGTGCAGTATAAAATTTTGTAGGAGGGGTAGAAAGATGGGCTTTCGGGGTAGAAAGATGGGTCGAAAGATTCGGTGGCTTTAGCACCTCGATTAAACTCAATTGAAAGAAAATGTCGAAAATGCTCATTCTTGCCCACTTGACATTCCATTTTAATAATCCAAAAATTAACAAAAATGAAATCAAATGAAAAAACCAAACACACAATTCTGTCGAGTATACATTACTCTTTCAAATAACAAATAACATTATGCAAAAACGTTCTTTTTCTGCGCGCACTCTTAACTTGAAAAAAACGCAATTATTTATTAACCCTTCGTTGCTCACGTGGGGTGTAGGCTACACCCCAGCATCCTTTTTTTGCATGCCACGCCTACAGTTTTTTTTTTCGAGGTTGGCACTTTCAGTACCTTTCGGGGACATTTCATTAAAAAATTTGGCACCAAAAGCGCAAGACAAAATCGATTTGTTTATCCGACAGAACGCTGCAAAGAGTTAAAAAGTGATTTTTAACAATCTGTAATCAATTTAATATTTAATATTTTTCTATAAAACTTATTCCAATTTGTTAATTTGTCCTTCGTTAATAAAACGAGAGTATGATAACTATCCTCCGTCTATTATTTATAGATACTATTTTTTTATAAAAATCGGCAGGGAGATCTGAGCGTCTGAAAACTGAGACCTCATGTACCGAGATTTCGAGTTTTGTTTTCAATTAGAAAATTACGAAATTTATTTTTTTAAATGTTGAGATCATTAGGTAACATCTCAAGCTTTAAAATAAAAATAAAGTATTAAAAAATTTCAATTTTTCACTAAGAAAACGTTAATTTTTAACTGGGGTGTAGGGTACACCCCAGGTGAGCTCTTATGTTTCAAAAACCCACGTGAGTAACGAAGGGTTAACCAACCCAATATAAATGTACAATTTCATTGAACTTTCTTGATGCTCAATTTCTAGTGTCATATCCCCTCCTTCCTCCTCTCCTCTTCTTCGTCGCCATAATACAATGGAATAGCGTTGAGAGTGCTCGAAGCCAGTATTGTTCTCATGAAGTTCGACTTTACTAAACTCTCGACTTCCATATTGACAGCTACACTTGAGCTCGCCATACATATTTCATTGTTCATCGAATTTATAATATCGTACTTGCATAATTCACCAACCAATAATGTTTAGAAAAAGATAACTTTCAGTTCAAAATATTTAGTCAATACAAAATATTTAGTTGCAACCCGTTGGGAAGTTTTCCATTAATTGCAAGAGTTTCATATAATTCCACAATGCAACCCGCACTGGTAAAATTATAACAATTTCTTGGCAAATTATCCTGTCCAAATTCTCTTTATCGAAGTGAAATAATTTTTCCCAAAATCTATACATTAGACTACATTTAGAGTCTTGGACCCTTGATGTGAAAGAAAATAATGAACGTGACTACGACTTTTGACTGAGCATTTTTGCGATGCATAGAAAAAATAACGTCTAAAAACGCTGTATGAACGAAAACTATCTATACGAGGTAGATGAAACTTGCAAAACCATTTTGTACCAGTCTACTGAAAGCGCACCAAAAGAAGAAGAAGAATTATAACAACCTCCAACAGAATCAATGCGGAGAAATAAAAAAATAACCCCAGAACAGTATAAGAGCCCGGTAAAAATGGTCATATACCGGGTGTTCTCAAACCTCTGACCCAGAGAAAAACCCTATGTTCATTTAAAAATTACGGACACAATGCAATTGATTTTATTGAAACTCGTTAAGAATTTACGGACGGATTAATTATTAAAAAGTAATTAATATTTTGAACTTATTCGGCATTGATGACGTCATATCAAGGCTCATGAAGATAATGTTTATAATAACGATAGCAATTACGATTATCTTATCAATGCGAGTTTCAAAATATGAATTACTTTTTAATAATTAATTTCTCCGTAAATTCTTAATGGATTTCAATAAAGTCAATTGCATTATTTCCTTAATTTTAAACATAGGGTTTTCCTCTGGGTCAGTGGTTTGAGAACACCCCGTATAATTATATATGATTGGATATAATAAAATCCGAAAGTCTCTATTTGATCATATGTGAAAATTCGTGTATGATTATATACGTACCTACATATAATCATATTTGATCACTAATGATTATACATATTTCGATCTGAACAAAGTCGAAAATTTTGGATATGATCATATCAAATCCTATCTAGTCATATATACCCTGTCAGTACCAAAATGGTATATCTAGGGAACGTATAAGTGCGAATGAGAATACATAGTGGCAGCATAAGGGCCTCTCTGTTTCGAACTTGTCCAGAGAATTGTATGCAACAGTGAGGCACTTATGCCGTCACCATGCACACTCACTTGTACTCACACGTTCCTGGACCTTTTAAGTCCTGGGAAATTTTTTTTAAATTTGACTTTTTTTTAGACGTGAAATTTACAAATAAAATCAATAAATTTCCTATTTGGAGGCCCCGACCTGACTGCTGGTCGATTTATCGATCACCCCCGGACTCTAAAGGTTAAGTACCCCGTCCTACAAGGTGAGGCATTTAAATTGAGACACATGAATACCTATCTGTAAAAAAAACGTATTTTAGAAAAAAAATGTTGCTTATAAAAGCTGTTTGCTTTAGTAGGGGAAAGAGAGAACTGTATGTTTTATTTTTCATTTAGTAGACATTTTCAAGGCCATTTTAAGGCTAACATTTTTTTGTTTAAATGGAAGGCTATACTTTTTTCAACAAATTCTTAATCTACACGTAAGAACAAACAATTTTTGTCTGAAAGGTTTTTTACTTCTTTATTTTTTAACTACATAAAGAAAAAAACGTTGACCCTAAAATGGCTTGAAAACGTCTCCTAAATGAAAAATAAAATATACAGCTCGCTTTCTCCCTCTAAAGCAAATAACTTTTATAACAAACATTTTTTACACAGAAACATTTTAAACTACAGATAAGCATGTGTCTCACTTTAAATGTCTGACCCCGTATAAACAGACAGAGACAAATTTCGAAACTTATTATATCCAATAACATACATATGTGGTTATATATGATTATATATAAACATTTATTCCCGGGAGTCTTATCAGAGAAAGTATATAAAATATAAAGTAGTAGATAAAAAAGATGAATATATATAAAAATAGCAGAAATAAGGGTGAGCAAAGCAGCCAGTGATTTCATGACGTAATAAATTTCAAAAATTTCACTTCACAGTAATTGGTTAAACTAATAAATAATAATAATTAATAATAATAATTAATTTTAAACGAGTAGAGAGAGAGAGTAGTAATCTTACTTCGGATCGCGCAACGACTGCATTGTATACTAACATAATTACACTTTTTAAAATAGTAATGTTTTTCTAAAATAGAATATTTCTTATAATAAAAAGACTCACTGGGTCATCAAATGCTTGTTTCAAACAATCTAGGATACCCATATCTTCGTCCGAGTGCAGCTCAAGGGGTCGATGCATAACACTTGGAGTAGCATAAAAGGCAAGAGCATCATGTAAATGGACCAAAGGTGTAGCCGTTGGTAAAGTCACGCTTTGACCCCGACACTGGCCCCACATATAAACTCGTCCTCCTTGACCCATTGCAACACTTATGTGATTATAATGTAGCGCTGCTACATCCGAAATCCTACCCATTTCCGATCCTGATAGCTGTGATTCATAATATTGCCGCTAATATAGAAGTTACACGATGTAGTTTATTGAAGAGTTAAATGAGTATTGAAGTATCAAATTATTTATAGTTTTAAAAGTTTGAAAAATTGCAAATATAAGTGTAGTATTTGCGTCAAATCACACAGCTGCTGACCTTCGTCAACTTGGATAACACTGGTCAACAGTGATTTTGTAACACGAACCAGACCAGGTGATTCTTATAGATTTATGTGCGCTAAAAACAAATGTGACTCTCAAATTCTCGTGTCAGGATTTTGAAATACTTGAGGTTAAATATACAAAAACGGGCGATTTTGGCCATATTCACGGGTCTATTACAATGAAACTAAAAAATTTTTCTTAATTGCACTTACAGCATTTGAAAGTGTCGTTTTTGAACTTTTCAATACATTACTTGATTGTTCCAAAACGATTTTACAAAGCCAAATTTCAATACGACAAGTCGATCATGTAGGTCCACCGCACCACATGGTGCCACCGGACCTAAACGATCGACTTGTACTGAAATTTGGCTTTGTAAAATCGTTTAGGAACAATCAAGTAATGTATTGAAAAGTTCAAAAACGACACTTTCAAATGCTGTAAGTGCAATTAAGAAAAATTTTTTAGTTTCATTGTAATAGACCCGTGAATATGGCCAAAATCGCCCGTTTTTGTATATTTAACCTCAAGTATTTCAAAATCCTGACGTGATACGCAAATTTGAGAGTCAGATTCGTTTTTAGGTTCGTTCCAACTAACATGAGAACTGGTTCTGAACTCGGCGGAGTGTGCGCAGTCTGACTTAGCCGTTCCAACAAACACAGAACTGGTTCTGGAACGATTCCAAAGAGCGTTCCAACTAAACTGCGAACTGTAACAGAACGGTTCTAGAACGGTAATTCCAGTCCCTAGTTCTGAGTTGGGACGATTTTCTAGCCCACGCGTAGTAAGGCGCGAGACGCGCTCTATTTGAATTGGTGAGTCCAAGAACAGTACAAATGCATAAAGATAGTTTCGAGAAAAAATGAAAAAACATAATAACTTCACAATGAGTTAATGGCCATGATATAAAAGTTGTGATAACTTTTTAGGTAAATGATAATTGAAAATAAAAAATCCGAAAAAATCACTCCCCTCCAAGTTATAGAAGGAAAAAATGTATACACTCTCTCTTGTACTCGTTTTGGACTCATCTTTCTTTTTCTGCTTTTTTGAATGTTTGTGCATGATAAGCTCTTGAAAACTGTAATGTTTTTTACGTTTCAACAATTAGTTGAACTCACACATTCGCTTAGGATAACCCGTGATTTTCCGCAAAATGTATACAAAAGGTGGACAAGCCTCCCTGTGCTGTGTGCGATCCTGTGTTCCAACACATCCCATGAATTCAGTTCTAGAACGCATCTGACTGGCGCATTAAATAATTCTTAACTAGTTCCAGGACGGTTCTAGAACTGTCCTAAAATGCTTGTTGGAACGAACCTTTTAGCGCACATAAATCTATAAGAATCACCTGGTCTGGTTCGTGTTACAGAAAAAAAAATGTAATTTTGTTGACCAGTGTAATTTGAATATGCAGTAAGCTTCAATAAACTACTAGTTTGTAGAAGGATCAGTGAATTTTTTAGAGTTTTCTTAACTAGAACTGTTCCTGTTTAAATGTGTTACTGCGAGCACGATGTTCACATGTATAGAAAAAAATCTAGTAAAAACGTAAATATGTATATAGCGAGGTCCTACCGTGTCACCCTAATATACATACGTATATTCAAAGTAAAAATGAACTGTTCCTCACCTTTGCAGGAGTGCATGCATTTGTCTTATTACCGAGTCCTAATTGGCCGTAACTATTTCCACCCCAAACGTACAATACACCCTCGTCACTGAGCGCTAATGTATGTGCATAACCACAAGCTATTTTTTCTGCAAGCGTATTCAAATATTGTGTGAAATTTACAAGAGTACTATATTCGATAACACTGTCGAATAAACGCTATAGGGTGACTTCGCCGGTTAGCCGACCGCGCCCTGTTTTCGACCAGGTTTTAAAAAAATTAAAGAAAATAATAATATCAGCGCGTTTTATATTTTTTACTACGCCGCTGCATAAATTCACCATTCAACTACACTTATAAGAGGTGGCACACCCTTGCTGTTTAAAACTAAACTAGAATTTGAAATCGAATATGGTCAGTTGCTACAATTTAAAAATTAGTGTAAGAAATATAGTGAAGTGTCTTTAAGGAAATAGAGTAAGTAACTTTAAAATAATATCACAGGGACAATTTCTCTTTGCATTAGGGGCATATGTTTATCTTTTACTAGCCTTACAATACGAAAAAACGCGTAAAATGTCATTTTTAATAGTTGCAGTTAGGTGGTCGCTTAATGGGATATTTAAATTGTAGTTCGGCCGGTTTTCGACCGGGGCGGTCGAAAAATGGGATACCTATCACATATCTAGTTTTCGACCACCGGTTATAATATAGGTTTTTGCACGTTACGAAAAATGGGTTTTGTTTCGATCGCATGAAATATCTTCTGTATATAGGTAATTATTTAGATATTTTACAGATGCCGCACAGTGGTCAATTTTCCAAGATTCACGATCAAGACCTATAATTTCTAAGATAGTTTTTCGATTTTAATAATACATACTGTAAATTCTTGCAATTTAAAGGTCCCCATACACGTTCAGTCGGCCGGCCGCTTTCCGCTACGCACACAAATTTGAATGAGAAGTCGTTACCTGCCGGGGGCCTGTTGATTAATAAAATTAAACGCGTGTGGAAGTTCACCGACAGGGATTCGTCCGGCGACGGACTGACGGAAAAATTTCAGTCTGATTCGATATGTAAATGTTTTAGTTTAAACAGCTGCGTATATATTGGACTTGCGCAATGTTGAAAACCAAACTAAGGTAAACTGGTCGAAAACCGGCGAAGTCACCCTATTAGGTCATCCCTGACGGAAAAATTTCTCTAACAAATTTCTGGAAAACTGACTTTTTCTAACTTTATGTGGAAATTGGAACTTTTTCAGACATTTTCAGGGAAGTATCAGAGTTCATCAGAGAAAGTTAGAGAAATGTCCAAAAATCTTCATTTTTCTTTCATGTGTAAAAACTTTTCTGGAAAAGTCTAATAAATAGGTATATACGAAGAATAGTTCATGGGAAAAATATTTATCGTGTGAATATATATGGGATTCGTCTTGAAACGAATAAAGCGAATATCTCGAAAATTATATTACCTAAAACAAGTCGAGTAAAACGATTGTCACCAAGTGTAGGTACCTACAAGCTACATCAAGGATGAGGCGGCCACTAGCAAAGTTCAACGCCATAACGAACTAGACAATCTTTGCTCATTCAGAGAGGAGCTAAGCAGCACAAAGCAAATAGGAAAAATAAAGGTCTATCACATTTTTATAATGTGAATGAAATTCCAAAATAATACTATTACAAATATTTTGGCCAAGTTCAAGAAATGTAGGTATGTAACGCGTTACACCGAGTTAGTATCAGTCATCCATAATGTTCCACTTAACCAACATGTATGTTCAAGCTCTAATAATAAATAACACGAATGACTCCAGTAGGGGGAGAAAGGTTTTTCATTGAATTAAACTACAGATAAATAGTTGATATTACCTATTACAACTCCCGTAAGTGCAGTTATCTTGTATGGACTTAATTGGTTTACATAATTTCCAAGGCCGAGTTGACCAACGCCATTATAACCCCAACCATAAACTTCTCCATTGTCAGTAATCGCCATGCTTGATGTTTGCCCGCAATAAATTGATGCAACTTTTCTCCCACCGAAAGAACAATTAACTTTTCGGGGAGCACTTTGGTTTGAACTTATTCCACTGCCGATTTGTCCACAGTTGTTCTGTCCCCACGCATATACCTTGTCATGAAGCATACATAAAGTAAGTTAAAAAAATTAGTGTCTGTGTGTGTGCGCACCAATTTGAATTTAAAATAGTGATTGACTTATAAAAAATATTATATTACTGATATCATTCAAACTTGATAAATCACGCGATAAATTTAAAGCTCTTTAAAAAAATAAGAGACCCATGTTTTGATATATGCGATAACTCGATTCAAAAGGGGAAATAGCCCTTCAATCAGAGCTGCCAAAGGTACAGAAATAGTATTGATGTAACGAAAGCTGAAAGCTGAAAATTCAAAAAACTGTAGGAGATTCAACAAATACAATCATGAATGAATAGTTAATCTCCCTTTGTTACACGTAAAGAATCCTATATAACCTTAAGGGGTTATACGCAGTCAGGATTTTCAAAAAATCATTTTTTTTTAAATTTTATTTTCGTAATGTACATATATTTATGTATATACACAGAAAATTTCATGTCAATCCGACGATTATTCTCGAAGTTACACGTACATTTGCAAAGACATCTCGGAGCGTTAGAAACTAGGAGCAGAGGCCCAAGAGGTAGCGCGGTAGCTAATTTTACAAATAGCGGCAGCTAATTACCTGGAATGCGCTTTGATACCGTTATGCCTTATTTCAGATACCCAAACTGTTATATTGAAAAGTAATCAGTCTAAATAGCGAAGCCAAGCAGTAAACTCGTACGTTCGTTTATATTTTCTGTTGTGATTTCTCTGTGAAAATGAAGTGTAGTAGAGAAAAGAGAGCATCTTCCAAGGTGCAAAAGTCGAGACCAAAAAAGCGAAGAAATATTTTTCATCCGAAGACAGCTGAGACGGATAAAAGTAGTTTTAGTGCCTCAGCGAAACAATTTAAAATGCAAGAAGAAATCTTCGTTCCGCGTGATTCGTCTGTCGAATATCGAATTTTGAACTTTATTACAGTGTTTGCGGCAATTTCTAAATATGTAAAGTGTAAAATCTGTGACGGAATTGTGAAGTTTGAAACTGCTTCTGAACGAGGACTTGGTTTTAAAATTGTTTTGTTATGTGATAAATGTGTAGTTCGTACCATAGATTCTAGTCCTTTTACTATGTGTAACGTGCTGTTGAAACTTTAAACGCGTTTTTCTCGAAACTGCGTTTTTGAAGTCGGTGAGCAAGATATCTCGGAAACGGCTGAACCGATCAGTCTCAAATTTTTACACAAGCTTTTTAAGTCTATTTTTTAGTAATTGATCGAAGGTTTTTTCTGGCCGATTAATATTTTCCATTTTATGAACAATTTAAGGTCTAAATTTATGTCGAAAATCGATACTTTTGTTTTGAGTAGCCGCAATTTTGTCAAAAATTAATATTTTGCTTATTCCTTCGATTAAATACTAGATAATACCTTATATTATCGAAATTTGTTTGGTTTTTTCATTTTAGATGATGCAATCCAGAGATATCGTGCTCACCGCAAGACGCCTTTTTCTTAGAGGAGCTCCCAGAGATCGGTTCTAGCAGCTTTAAAAATAAATATTTTGACAAATGAAACATATGAAAATAAAGTTAAAAGTTGTCACAATACGTATATAAATTTTTAAGTCAATAAATTTAAATGTCTTCCCAGGAAAAATTCTTGAAAAATCGGTATTTTTCGGCCTTCTGACTGCGTATAACCCCTTAATATAAAATATTTTTTAAACCTCTCTCCGTTTGCGGGATAGGTCTTAAGGGGATTAAACTTTGGAGGGCTATTGCCCCCCTTCAAATTGATTTACCACATATATAATAAAACTATGGGCATCTTATCTTTCGAAAAATTTCAAATCTACCGTATCAAATCTACCATCGAAATCAAACAATGCCAACGAGGTAACGTTCCTTGTTAGAGTCTTTCTAGAACTACCGAATGATCGCGCTTTATAAGACGGTCGTTTTGACGGGTGATTATCTCATTTTATCCGTGGATTTTTCGTTCACACTGCTACAGAACTTTTTTGTAGACCGAAATGTGCTCTACAAAAAAGTATTCTACCAATTTTGACAACACATTTCAGTCTACAAAAAAGTTCTGTAGCAGTGTGGACGAAAAATCCACGGATAACGAGATAATCACCCGCCAAAACGACCGTCTTATAAAGCGCGACCATTCGGTAGTTCTAGTGTTAAAAGAGGACGCCGTATTTATATGTATGTGGATCCACCTGATTTAGTGAATATATTGAAAGCGTAAAACTTTTTTTTAATTTTGTATATTTTGCTAGGATACAAAGATATTCTAATAGCGCACTTAAATGGGACATCTTGCATACAGAATGTTAATTTAGCGACCGTTGTATCTAATGTGGCCAAAGCAATCTATACCGGGAGTCGGCTCCTCTCATTCTAGTTAGATGGACTCAGTGTTGTTGCATTTTTGTAAAATTCGTAAGTTTTTGGTATTGTTTTCTTATACCAATACTTTTCGAAGGGAATGTCGTATATTTTCTTTTATTTATTTTAATTATAGTTTTGATAAATACGTAGATTTTTCTATTAGGTTGTAACATAAATTTGGAATAACGTTTTTGACGTTGAGTCGACATTGTTCTAAACGGCGTAACTTTTTAACCACGAACCACAGCAAAACAGTTTATACCTTAAAATAACCGCAAGAAAACTAGCTTTCAAATGAGGTATAACACGTCACTGAATTTGCTTTACACACCTGAAAAAACAAGAATTATTCCAAATTTATGTTACAACCTAATATAAGGTTTACTTTTGTTGGGTAAACTCTAAACACAATTCTTTGTGGTTTTCCAATCAGTCCTTGGCATAATTCTTTTACATTACAATATTTTTTTGGGAAGTAACAAATAATTGTTATTTCCGCCTATTTCATATTACACATCAAAAACATTTCGCATTTCTCTTTTTAGATATAGATAATCTTACCTCACCGCCAAGAGTCAGCGCCAAGGAATGGTGACTGCCACATGCAATGTCAACTGCTATTTTATCGCTTAAATTTAATCCCACTAATGTTGGAGTAAGTCCTTGATTCGAAGATCCATTTCCTAGTTCACAGTAACCGTTATGGCCCCACGAGTATACCTTCAATATTAACGAACAAAGAATTATAATATACAGTTTAGTCTTTCGATAGCTTAATTGTACAGTATGTTTGTTTAGTCAGGAATAATTCGTGTGCGGTCTGCATCACTCATGTCACCCTGATTAGTCTGGACACTTTTAGTCAGTAGAGAGTCCATGGTGTCTAGCAAAGTATCAAAAAAAATTCCCTGACTTCCCCAGGATTTCTGGTCTAAAATAATAAATTTTCCCTGACCATTACAAATATACAGGGTGTAAAAAAAGTCCCGAAACGGCGGAATATTTTCAAAAATATGCGTCGCATAGAAAAACAAAAAAATAAGGTTTCAATATTTTTAAAAGTTCTTTCCGGTCATACCAAACTCGACCCCCCCCCCACTCTCCCCCGCTAGGGGCGGGGGGTAACTTCAAAATTTTTAATGGAAACCCTCAATTTTTATTGCAGATTCGGGTTTTATGTTAGAAAATAAGAAACTTTTGTCTGAAATATTTTTTTGCATCAGGGGTAGATGACGCTCCATTCGATGGGGACACAAACCACAGACCCACAATATCTATCACTCCACTAAACCTCGGGTTGATCTGCAAAACTGAAATCGAGCTATCGCGCAAAATTCGATCCCTTTCCCCTAACACACTACCGAATACGAATTCTGAGATTCTCTGTTCACGGCGGACTGTGCATTCACACAAGTACCATGGATACCCAAAGTTTGACAGTTGCAGGAACAACAATTCACGAATAAAATAACAAGAAAAAGTGAACTCCTGAAATACCACATCTGATGAGTAAACAATGTTTTGTTTGAAAAACACGACATCAACCCACTCGCCCAGTTGCAGTCCAAAATTACCACCCGAACAAATCGTCGCTCCGCACCTCCTTGCAATAAATGGCAAGTTCCCATTGATTGGAGTGCCATCTACCCGTGATACAAAAAATATTTCAGACAAAAGTTTCTTATTTTTTAATGTAAACACCGAATCTGCAATAAAAATTGGGGGTTTCCATTAAAAATTTTGAAGTTACCCCCGCCCCCAGCGGGGAGAGGGGGGTGGGGAGTCGAGTTTGGTATGACTGGATAGAACTTTTAAAAATATTGAAACCGTATTTTTTATTTTTCTATGCGACGCATATTTTTCAAAATATTCGGCCGTCCCGGGACTCTTTTTACACCCTGTAGAACCAATATGTTATCTATGTATCAGTAATTTCGTTTAATGAACAGATTAACGAATATCGATGTAACGGGTATGGCAATCCATACTATTGACACTAATATAATAAAGAGGAAAAGTTTCTGAGTTCGTTCATCAGGGGTAATCTCCGGAATTCCTGATCCAATTAAAAAAAATCTTTCACTAGTAAGAGAAGCCTGATCTTTTTGGGTAAGGAGGTTTTGACAAAAGGGAGCTGACAAGTGACGATTTTAGTGACGTTGGTCATCGTAAAGATGGACAAACGGACAAGTTTCTGGAAAACACTGCCTTTACGGTAAAAGATATATGAAAATAATGTATGGGCAAATTGTAGAATACAAATAGATCTATAATAAAGTCCGCAACAGCATATACATGTACATATGTCTAGTATTCATACCAGCGAAATCGCGGGCACTTGCTAGTGAAAAAATAAGCTTGAAAATAATTTTATTTTACGAAATCACATTTTCATTATTTAATAACTTTTCTTAGTATGAGAAAGAATTTTCAAATATACCTTTATTCATAGCACACTTGATATACTAACATTGCTTGCATCAATAATCAATATCCTTACTATTGGTAAAAAGAGAGAACTGATTCATAGGAAACTCCCATCTTAAAAATGTATAAAATTTAAGTACCTAATTTTGAAAAATTTCAGAAATTTCTTTAATTTCCCTGAATTTTTCCTGATATTTCCCTGACTCGCATAAATCTAGACAGACACCGTGTAGTCGCTACTCTTCATTTTGTGAAGTAAAAGGTACCGACTCGTTGGTAACGGGATCAACCAGAGTGAAAAAAAGAATGTACACAACACACACACCAATCCTTTCTGGATGAACGGACATGAAAGAACGGACAAAATCATATATGATTTACCATGCCCTTACGCGTAAGAGCAAGCACATGAGGTCCACTGCCATACGCAAAGGTTTTCACCTCTTTTTCGCACAACGCTTCCACTTTTCGAGGATACAACGTGCTATGAGTATCACCCGTGCCCAAGCATCCTGTTGTGTTACATCCCAGGGCATATACCATATCATCTTTGGTCACAATCAAAGCTTCGTTGCCCAAACTACCTGTATTTAAAAAAAGGGAATTCTTATTATTAACTATACTTGATCTAGTTTCATCAAAATAACGCGTTTAATGGAAATTGCTTTCAATAAAGATATAAACATTGCTATACAGGGTGATTCGAAATGGGCGCACTTCCTCTCGTAGAGAGATTCTTCGCAAAAAACTGAACCGAAAGTTCCTGTACAAAATTTTTGTGCTCCGCCTAGTTTACAAGATAATCCAGTTCGAAAATATCCAATCCAAAGTCAGATTCAAGGGACAACCAGGGCCGTGATAACTGGGGCCAACTTCATAAGATTAGTGAGTAAGCATTCTATAGTTAGTCCTATCTGTTTCGCATTCGACTTTATCGCGATACATAATTTGTCTGTCAGTCTTATGAAGTTGGCCCCAGTTATCACGGCCCTGGTTGTCCCTTGAATCTGACTTTGGATTGGATATTTTCGAACTGGATTATCTTGTAAACTAGGCGAAGCACAAAAATTTTGTACAGGAACTTTCGGTTCAGTTTTTTGCGAAGAATCTCTCTACGAGAGGAAGTGCGCCCATTTCGAATCACCCTGTATAGTATGAGATAAATCAGCTCAGCTTTGGTTCCCTCAGCTATCGGGAACCGAAGTAGGGACAGGAAAATAGGGGATGGCACTTTTGTACAGGAGAGCTTCTACACAGAGTTAGTTGTACTGTAAAAACAAATTACATAATTATTATGTATTTCATCAATTTAGTAATCGTTGAAATTACATTAATAATGTCAATGAACACAAACATTTTAAGTAATAAAAAATTTGATTATGATGACTTCAATGAACCTTACCTACTAGGTGTATTAATTAGCCAGTTACAAAGACTTCTACAATGATATGACATTAAGGATTCTGTCCTAGTCGAATTCACTAGGGAAGCCGCCATGATTTGTGACATAAAAAATGCTTCGTTCATGAACCATGGCTTTTCCGATAAAAAAGACCTTCAAATATTATTACACGTGATCTTAGTTTTGTAAATAAATGTTTCTTTAATTAAAACAGAGCTTCATAAAAAGTCCCTGACAAATCGTTAATTATTGGACTACAATAGTTTACCATGAAAAACGGAGATTACGCGTGTAACAATTTGATTGTCTCCTTTACCAGAAATACTATAGTTTATCAGTGAAATAATTTTTATTTGGAAACGATAGTGGCACTAAATTCTCACTAACAGCAGCTGATGTTCACTATCCAGATAAACTCTGCATGTAAGAGGGTATATAAAGAGTGGCAGCTTCACGAACTAGGAACGGATCCTTAAACATATCTCCAGAATTGACTAAAGATAAAATTACAATAGCTAATAAATCATAAATTATTTACTACATATCTTGTAGAGATCGCGTACGTTCTAAAAATTTTAAAATAGTGTATGTTAGACAAATAAAACAATATTTATTATTTATGCCTAAAAAGAACACGAGGAAATTAAAGTATGACTGAGAATGCGAAGAATTAAATGAATTTCTTAAAAAATGAATCATGTCGCGTCCGCTGTTAGTTTTAATACGACTATCACACATTGGTCGCTGCATCTTCCTTCTGGCTCATATTCGTGAAACTATGACCTTTTGCGCAAGTGATTTTCATGCAGCTTTCGTTATATTTATATTTATATTTAAATGTTTCTATTAAATCCGAAAAGCGATCCCTATTGAAAAAATATTATAAATTTTCATAGAAATCTTGTAAAAATCTAATAGAACCCCTACATGAGAATTTGATATGCTTTTGAACCAGCAATTTCAAAGACCCACTAGTAAAAATCTGAGGGGGGTAAATAGGTATGCATTGAATTCTCTGTGTATCTATAAAAACAAATTAAATCTTTCAAGGTTCTATTAGTAATCATGTATATCTAATCAATATCAATATATATATATATATACAGGGTGTTCGGAAAAAACACCGACACAGAAATAGGGGTGATAGGTTACGTCATTACAAGTATTTTGATATAAGGGACCTATACCCGCAAGCGCCCCCTTCTGGAGATATCAACTTTTCAAGTTTATAACGACCGACGTTGATCAAAGTAGAATAATAAGAAACGTATCAAGATGGTAACGAATATTTAATTTTATGAGATACAAAAACAATGTACTACAGCAAATGCTCAAAATGACGGCCACCCATGTCCATGCAACATCGGAAACGATTCTGGATAGATGTGCCACTGCGCAAACTGCTTGCGGAAAGGATAACCGCTTGGCTCAAGTCCTTGTACTTTTCGAAGATGATGCGGATACAAGGAGTTTTCATTTGTTTTTCAATTGTACAGGTAGACAAAAAACTCAATATTATTCTACTTTGATCAACCTCGGTCGTTATAAACTTGAAAAGTTGATATCTCCAGAAGGGGGCGCTTGCGGGTATAGGTCCCTTATATCAAAATACTTGTAATGACGTAGCCTATCACCCCTATTTCTGTGTCGGTGTTTTTTCCGAACACCCTGTATAACTAGCAGCCCGTCCCGGCTTCGCACGAGTAGATTGTGGATTGATTTTGGTCGTCATTTAATGAATTTTTAGTAGATATCTGTACTCATAGGTAGGGAGCCATGCTACGCTAAAAAACACATGTATTTAATTTAAATTGGAAAGTATATTTCTTTTATTAATTTATCTTAAGGCCAGCGGATAGACAATGTTTTTTATTTTTTTATTTGGAGTAAAAACGTGTAAATTTTTCGGTATGCCAACTCTGGAGCAAGCCACATACAATTGGCCGTGTGAAAAACATGAATTTTCCAAATTTAAACCAGCAATAGTCAACCATTGACCTTGTGCTTTGTTGATGGTAATAGCAAAAGCAAGACGCAAAGGGAACTGGAGCCGCTTGAATTCGAATGTTAAATCGTTGGAAATCATAGGTATGCGTGAATGAGGACGTCTTCGCCTTTGAATTTGCCAGTGATGATTGTTACCTCGATTAAATTTGGTTGGCACTAAGGGATTTTTCGTGTAACTGATTTGGAATATTATGTCAGATGTAAGAGATTCCAAATGAAGGTCATGGTCAAGGTCAAATACAATATCACCATTGTACAGCCACTAAAAAATCCTAAATCCTACTATCAAAAAGAATTTGTATAGGGCCCATAGCTTTCATGGTACGAAGCCGAACTGTGCTTGACCTCAATTTGACCTCCGCTAACCATAAAGATCACATGGAAATAATGGTCAAGGACATATTTGAACGTGAAATTTCCCGCTCTTTTCATTTCCGGTATATAAAATAGAGGTTCGGATTTAAAAAAATCAATTTTACCTAGAAGGTCATTGTCAATGTCAAATCCAATATGACCATTGGGTAGCCAGGGAAAAATCCTAAAAGTTTTATATTAAACGTTTTTCTCTAAAACGATTTTCCGCTGAGATAATCAGCTGTGCCTGGACTTTTTGAACACCCTGTATAAGATTCACTAACTCAGAAACCTTCGCGAGCATGCGTCCAACCATTCCTCAAAGTTTCATCGCAATCGGATGAACGGTTTAGGAAGGCATAATAATAATCCGTACCGGTACTTTTAGAACACCCTGTATACGATTTACTAACTCAGAGACCTTCGCGGGCATGCGTCCAACCATTCCCCAAAGCTTCATCGCAATCGGATGAACGGTTTAGGAAGGCATAATAATCATCCGTACCGCTACTTTTTGAACACCTTGTATACGATTTACTAACTCAGAAACCTTCGCAGGCATGCGTCCAACCATTCCTCAAAGTTTCATCGCAATCGGATGAACGGTTTAGGAAGGCATAATAATCATCAGTACCGGTACTTTTTGAACACCCTATATAAGATTTATTAACTCAGAAACCTTCGCGGGCATGCGTCCAACCATTCCCCAAAGTTTCATCGCAATCGGATGAACGGTTTAGGAAGGCATTTGATATTACCTTAAAGGTCACGGTCAAGGTCAAATCCAATACGACCACTGGGTAGCCAAGGGAAAATCCTTAAAGTTTTGTATTAAACATTTTTCTCTAAAATCTTTTCCCGCTGAGATAATCGGCCGTACCGGGACTTTTTGAACACCCTGTATAAGATTTACTAACTCAGAAACCATCGCAGGCATGCGTCCAACCATTTCCCAAAATTTCATCGCAATCGGATGAACGGTTTAGGAAGGCATACGAGACATACAGACAGACAGACAGACAGACAGACAGACAGACAGATAAACATTCATTTTTATATATAGACTAGCAGCCCGTCCCGGCTTCGCACGGGTAGATTGTGGATTGATTTTGTCCGTCCACCATTGTTTAAATACATTTTTAATACAAAACTTTTAGTATTTTTCCCAGGCTACGCAATGGTCATATTGGATTTGACCTTGACTATGACCTTCAAGGTTATATCAATGTCAAATTAATTTTTGTTCACGTTCAAATGTGTCCTTGACGATTTTTTTCATGTTACCTTTTTTGTCAGCGGAGGTCAAATTTAAGTCAAGTATAGTTCGACTTTTTGAACACCCTGTATAAGATTTACTAACTCAGAAACCTTCGCGGATATGCGTTGAACTGTTCCCCAAATTTTCATCGCAATCGGATGAACGGTTTAGGAAGGCATAATAATCATCCGTACCGGTACTTTTTGAACACCCTGTATAAGATTTACTAACTCAGAAACCTTCGCAGGCATGCGTCCAACCATTTCCCAACTTTTCATCGCAATCGGATGAACGGTTTAGGAAGGCATAATAATCATCAGTACCGGTACTTTTTGAACACCTTTTATAAGATTTACTAACTCAGAAACCTTCGCGGGCATGCGTCCAACCATTCCCCAAAGTTTCATCGCAATCGGATGAACGGTTTAGGAAGGCATAATAATCATCCGTACCGGTACTTTTTGAACACCCTGTATAAAGCCGGGTCTTCACTGCGCGAAATTCTACGCGAAACTATTGCGCGAGTCATGTCTCCTCCTTTTCTCGCGCTCCCTCTTCTCACTCACTCTCTCTTTTTCGCGAAACAGTTTCGCGAAACAGTTTCGCGCAGTGAAGACCCGGCTTAAGATTTACTAACTCAAACCTTCGCGGATATGCGTCCAACTGTTCCCCAAATTTTCATCGCAATCGGATGAACGGTTTAGGAAGGCATAATAATCATCCGTACCGGTACTTTTTGAACACCCTGTATAAGATTTACTAACTCAGAAACCTTCGCGGGCATGCGTCCAACCATTTCCCAAATTTTCATCGCAATCGGATGAACGGTTTAGGAAGGCATAATAATCATCCGTACCGGTACTTTTTGAACACCCTGTATAAGATTTACTAACTCAGAAACCTTCGCGGGCATGCATCCAACCATTCCCCAACTTTTCATCGCAATCGGATGAACGGTTTAGGAAGGCATAATAATCATCAGTACCGGTACTTTTTGAACACCTTTTATAAGATTTACTAACTCAGAAACCTTCGCGGGCATGCGTCCAACCATTCCCCAAAGTTTCATCGCAATCGGATGAACGGTTTAGGAAGGCATAATAATCATCCGTACCAGTACTTTTTGAACACCCTGTATAAGATTTACTAACTCAGAAACCTTCGCGGGCATGCGTCCAACCATTCCCCAAAGTTTCATCGCAATCGGATGAACGGTTTAGGAAGGCATTTGATATTACCTTAAAGGTCACGGTCAAGATCAAATCCAATACGACCACTGCGTAGCCAAGGGAAAATCTTTAAAGTTTTGTATTAAACATTTTTCTCTAAAATGTTTTCCCGTTGAGATAATCGGCCGTACCGGGACTTTTTGAACACCCTGTATAAGATTTACTAACTCAGAAACCATCGCGGGCATGCGTCCAACCATTTCCCAAAATGTCATCGCAATCGGATGAACGGTTTAGGAAGGCATAAGAGACATACAGACAGACAGACAGACAGACAAACATTCATTTTTATATATATAGATTATATACTAGATAGATTACAGACACATGCAAACAAAGCAATGCATTTTTTTGAAAAAGTCTAACATAAATACTAATATAAGGTATGGAAAGGGTAAAAAGGGATAAAAAGAGGTAAAAAGGGGTGAAGGGGGATAAGTTAACATTAAATTATGTTAAATAGTAACATCAAAAACCTTCTATAAAAATATTTCTTCGTAATTATAGTTTCATGAAAACAAAATAATGAACCCCTTGTACAAAATAGAAATTATAGATTTAAGGGATACGGGGTAAGTAAAGATGGGTGCGGAGGGGTAAATTTATCTTCAATTGTATTAAAAATTGGAAATAATATTAAGAAAATGTATATTTTAGTAAATCTAAAAACAAAGAAGCTTTTCTGATACGTCAAAATATTGATATTCCGGCAGTCTAAAGGTTAAATTAGTTGAAAAAGAGCGTATGGTTTCGAATAAAAAGCGGCAACTTTAAAGTCCCCCCCCCCCCCCACTTCTGCTTATTTTTTGCCTGACCGGGTGATACCTGAATCGTTAGCTCGCCAACTACAAAATACGTTATTTTTAGCAAAATTCACAGAAAACCTGATTTTACATAATTATTTCGGTCCAATAGATCGTATGACGGAAAGCAAAAAGTATGAACTTTAAGGTCTCAAAACTCAAAAACTGTCCATTTTTCGTTGTTGCGGCAATGATAACTTTTGATCAGAACGTCAAGATCTACAACATATGTGAAGCCCAGCCAAATCCACCGGGACCATATTCCCATAAGGTTTGTGCGGGGTCCTTTCAGACGATTTCTCGAAACTGTTCTACAAATTTTCCAAGTTTGTAGAACATTTCGGGAGTTAATCTGAAATTGAATACGGCTTATGGTCTTTCTTCTATTTTTCTACCTCTCTCATTCTTAAAATTGAGTTGAAACGAAAGAGTAGGCATGCGATTTGCTCTGCATTTAATGCGAACATTTAATTTGCACTATATCACATGTTAAATTTTATGAGACATCATTCAAAGAATTTTTTAATGTATCGGACAGTTTTTTTCCACTTGTTCCAAGCCTTAGATTTTCATAAAAGTCAATTCTCTTCTCCGTATGATATTGGTACAACTTCCCATCCAAGAGACATTAACGTATCCTTGACCGGTCAACGTACATGAGGCCTGGCGTTGTCACGGAGCAGTTTTACCGGACATTTTCCTTTGCCAGTAAATGGACGCTTTTGGTCAATTTCTTGGTTCAATCGTATTATTTGTTGACGATAGCGATCGGCAGTAACTATCTGGCCAGGTTTCAGAAGTTCATAATGTAGTACGCCTTTCATATCCCACCATATTATATACAGCATGACTGTTATAGTTGTTGGAATTATCGACCGGTCTGATCGATCCAACCCCTGTATCCGCACCTAGATGGCGTGCAATACTGCCATTGTCTTTTAGCGCTTCCTGCCCAGTAGTCAGTCGCTTTTTTGCCGGCAATCGAGCATCACCGTATTTCCAATATATACATATACCGTATGTCCAATGGCTAGTCGAGCAGGTGCAGCGACCTGAATTTTTCTGAAATTTGACTTCGGCAGTATTTTAGTTAGAGTTGGCTTTGGAAGATGGCGCTACATACGAGCGAAATATTTGAAATGGTAAAAGCGGGAGGTAGATAAATGCGGGAGATCGAAGTGTAACCTCAAAATTGTGAATGTTTAAATAATGGTGAGTAATAGGCCAGTCATATCGTACATAAAAAAGAGCCTAACCTTGCAATAATTAGGGTAAACCTAATTTCTTTATATGTTGTTAGGATCCACCTGGGTAGTATAAATCCAGATTTGTGTGCAACCCTGAAAAAGTTGTGCCACCTAAGATATAGCCAAAAAACCGCGATATTTTTGGACTTTTCAATTCCTTGCCAAAAAGACACTAAAGGGAACTTCTGGCGAAAAAAAATCACTCTTACCTTTTCTAAAGTAGATAAAATTTGCTACAATATTTAAGCTCTAGCGGAGCTCGGTAGCATTCGTAGTTGATCAGATACTGCTTTGCAAGGATGACAATTTTTTTCTAAAACGGGCAAACTTTAGCTTACGCTCTACTTTCGAGTGAAATATTTGCAAAAGTACTAATCCTACATAAAAGCTTTGAAGAATAAAATTTTAGAAAATATAATTACCTTCCATTTAAAAATGGCCAAAAACCAAAAAAGTCACAGTGAGATATCGATAGAGGCCTAAGGCGAGGAGAGTGGGGTCGGGTAGGAGGGAAATAATTATTACATTGGACAACAGTGATTTTGTTACTCTAACCAGACCAGGTGATTCTTATAGATTTATGTACGCTAAAAACGAATCGGACTCTCAAATTTGCGACGTTGGTCAGGATTTCGAGATACTTGAGGTTAAGTATACGAAAACGGACGATTTTGGCCATATTCACGGGTCTATTACAATGAAACAAAAAAAATTTTCTTAATTGCACTTACAGCATTTGAAAGTGTCGTTTTTAAACTTTTCAATACATTATTTCATTGTTTCTAAACGATTTTACAAAACCAAATTTCACTACGACAAGTCGATCATGTAGGTCCACCGCACCACGCGTCTGATACATTTAGGCCATATTCACTGCTCTATTAAAATGAAACTAAAAAATTTGTCTTAATTGCACTCACAGCATTTGAAAGTGTCATTTTTCAATTTTTCAATACATTTCTTGATTGTTCCTAAACGATTTTACAAAACCAAATTTCAGTACGAAATATCGATCATGTAGGTCCACCGCACCACGCGTCTGATACATTTAGGCCATATTCACGGCTCTACTACAATGAAACTAAAAAATGTTTCTTAATTGCAGTTAGAGCATTTGAAAGTCTCGTTTCTTAATTTTCCAGTCCATTACTTGATGGTTTCTAAACGATTGTATAAAGCTAAGTTTCAGTACAAGTCGATCGTGTAGGTTCACCGCGCTACACGCCTAAATGAATCTGAACAATGACTTGTCGTACTGAAATTTGGCTTTATAAAATCGTTTAGGAACAATCAAGTAATGTATTGAAAAGTTTAAAATTACACTTTCAAATGCTGTAAGTGCAATTAAGGAAAATTTTTTAGTTTCATTGTAATAGAGCCGTGAATATGGCCTAAATATATGAGACGCGTGGTGCGGTGGACCTACATGATCGACTTGTCGTAGTGAAATTTGGCTTTGTAAAATCATTTAGGAACAATCAAGTAATATATTGAAAAGCTCAAAAACGACACTTTCAAGTGCTGTAAGTAAGTGCAATGAAGAAACATTTTTTATTTTCATTGTAATAGACCCGTAAATATGGCCAAAATCGCCCATTTTTGTATATTTAACCTCAACTATCTCGAAATCCTGACCAACGTCGCAAATTTGAATGTCAGATTCGTTTTTAGCGCACATAAATCTATAAGAATCACCTGGTCTGGTTCGAGTAACAAAATCACTGTTGTGCGTCCAATGAAATAATTATTTCCCTCCTACCTGATCCCGCTCTCCTCGCCTTAGGCTTCTATCGATATCTCACTGTGACTTTTTTGGTTTTTGGCCATTTTTAAATGGAAGGTAATTAAATTTTCTAAAATTTTATTTCTCGAAGTTTTTATGTAGGATTAGTACTTTTGAAAATATTTCACTCGAAAGTAGAGCGTAAGCTAAAGTTTGCCCGTTTTAGAGAGAAATTGTCATTTTTACAAAGCTATATCTCATCAACTACAAGAGCTACCGAACTCGGCTAGAGCTAAAATTGTAGAACAGAAGTTCCCTTTAGTGTCTTTTTGGCAAGGAATTGAAAACATCGAAAGTGAGGTTAAAGTTGTCAGAGGGCAATTAAACTTATCTGATGGCAATTCTTCTGAGATACTGTCGTCTCCTTTCCTGCTCTTGATGCACAGGCAATCAGAGAAACATAGCACTGCATCCGTTCACTATCTCGATTATTCGAAAAATATAAAATAATAGTTCGTATCATTTTTTTGCCGTAATGAACATGCATTTCCATATTTCTGGGCTACCCTGTAGTATCAGTCTTTCCCTGTGAAGATAGTAATACCTATCGAAAAGAAATCCCTCCTTTCATCTTCTTTCACTTCAAACCACCGCGTGATTAAATTGCGCAGCTCGAAGTAAAATAATAACATATAATATAAAACAATTTTTATAGAAAAATTGTTAGATGTGAAACATCGAAATTCTTCTTTGTAGAAAGTATGCGATAGGAAGGATCGACCACGCGTCCGTCGAAAGAACACGTGCGCCATTGCGCATTTGTATTTATGACTGTGATACTATTAAACGGTACGAACCGTTGTGTCTAATTCAAAAAGCGCATTTAGTTTACTCTCTCTTAACTCTACCATCGGTACTGTTTAATAGTATCACAGTCATAAATACAAATGCGCACTGGCGCACGTGTTCTTTCGACGGACGCGTGGTCGATCCTTCCTATCGCATACTTTCTACAAAGAAGAATTTCGATGTTTCACATCTAACAATTTTTCTATAAAAACTGTTTTATATTATATGTTATTATACATACACGTATTTGTATCTACAACAAAGTATCTTACATCGATGTGGGCCTAAAGTTCATAGATAATAAGATAATGGCGATTAAATTTCCTTTCCTGGTGAATAAGTTTAGCCTCATATGTTTCTTTGACTTATCAAATATCTATTTACAATCGTGATGTATTATAGATTGTACACACATACGTACCATATCAGGCTAAACTTACTTGCCAGCGAAGAAGTTTCAATTACTATTATCTCATTATTTATGAACTTTTGACCTATATCGATATGACTTTTCTATGCATGGTGGGAGAAGGAAATTCTTCGAAACCACCGAGCTGGAGCATGAAAACTGGCGCCGGGAGAGTACGCAGATTCAGCGCCATTCGGATGGTGCTATCCCCGAAGAAGTACACGTGCACCGCAATAGTCGAATTTATTGCGGGTCTGCACTTTGTCCGAGGAGAGCATAAAAGGCAGAGGGTTTCTGTTGCCTCCCGCGAGGCTCCTGAAATCTGAGCACGCGGTCGAGGCCCTTCGCTTGCGACCCGGCGCCTATCACTCTCGCTAGACTGAGTTACTATCTATTTAGCCGGTCAAATAGACTGAAATTTCTCTGGCAGTAAATTTTTATCGTGTATCCACTGCACAATCTAGCTAGATTTATTTTTCTCAACAGAGATTCTAGACTAACTCTCGCTAGATTGTTCTCAATGCTGTGTCCACTTGAGTAAATCTAGCTGAAAACGAAAGAACACGTTCGCCAGTGCGCATTTGTATTTATAATTGTGATACTATTAAACGGTACAAACCGTTGTGTCTAATTCAGAAAGCGCATTTAGTTTACTCTCTCTTAACTCTGCCATCAGTCGCTGTTCCGTCTCGCGATAAACGGAATTCGACACAACGGTTCGTACCGTTTAATGGTATCACAGTCATAAATACAAATGCGCACTGGCGCACGTATTCTTTCAACGGATGCGTGGTCCATCCTTCCTATCGCATACTTTCTACAAAGAAGAATTTCGATGTTTCACATCTAACAATTTTCCTATACAAACGGTATTTAAATGTTATTTTTAAACGTGCTAACCAATGATCAATCAATCCTCATGCTTTCATTAATGAGGGTAAATACTGCTTCGTACACCGATACAGTGAGCGTGTAGTAGTAAGTGGTTAAGCTAGGGCTCGGTGAAAGGGGACCATCGAGTCGTGGCGGAGAGAGCCGATGCGTCCCGAGTTAGGCCAGGCGAACGTTGGGATGCAGTTCAGTGAGGAGACGCAGGGTGACCGTTGCCTCTATATCTATATATAGAATAGATATAGATATAGAGGCAATGTTCAACGTTCGCCTGGCCTTAGCGTATTTAGCCACTCCAGCGACGTTTCACGAGCAGCCGGTCTCACCCCCGAAGCGCGGCATAAGATGTTTCACATCAAAAGTCCAAAAATATCGCGGTTTTTTGGCTATATCTCAGGTAGCACAACTTTTTCAGGGTTGCAAATCTGGATTTATACTACTCAGGTGGATCCTAACAACATATAAAAAAATTAGGTTTACCCTAATTATTGCAAGGTTGGATGTACGATATGACTGGACTATAATTGTTTGAAACGATAAGACATAATAATTATGGTTCCTTTTCGATGTTCAACCAAATAACACGACTGATACCTAATTGCAGAGAGAAACTAATGCAACTGGCAGTCGTGGAAGAAGGGGCTACCGTCAACGTGGTCCTCGCCAGAGTGGTCGAGCTCTGCCTCGGCGACGAAAGGTGCAATTGAAATGAAATTAAAGTCTGAGCACACAAGGTGAAAATTGGAAGGCATGGAAAGAAAACGCGGTAGAGTCGTTGACAGAAGGAGTGTGAGTGAAGTGCGAAAGAAAAGTGCAGTGACGCCGAAAAACCATGTGGAAGACAGTGACGAACAGCAGCAGCAGCTGATCGACACTGCTCAATTCCACACCAGCTCCTGAATGATATATCGCGATCGCGATTATTTATGATTATTTCTCATCACTTCTACAAATTATTCACTAGTAATTCAAAACTTTACGATTTTGAGGTTACACGAAACGCTTCGATCTCCCGAATTGACAGCTATTAGAAGAGCAGTCGACACTTTTCGTTCTTATGCAGTGCACTCGTCTGAGAAGCCCACTCTAACTGTACCATAAATACTGCCCAAGTCAAGAATTCAGGTCGCAGCTCACCTGCGCGGTTGGCCATAGGACATGCGGTATAGAGGCGTATTTCGTGTTTTATTCCCTCGCGGGTACGCCTGATCGTACTTTGCTAACAGGTTATGGGCCCAGGTGCACAAGATACGAATCTAGGTGCGCGAAAATACTAGGCGTGGCGAAAATCGCAAAGTGGACGACTCGGGCGTGGTATTCGTGGTCGGCGTCTCGAGAAAGTTCGAGTGAGCATCGTCAAGATGAACGCGACCGGTGTGAAGTTTGAAGTCCTTAATAAGGACAACTTCGACACGTGGAAGTTCCAAATACGCGCAGTTCTCATAAAGAACGACGCGTGGGGATATGTCTCCGGAACACTTCCAAAACCCGAGGCGGAAGAAAACGACGACGCATCGAAGAAAGCCGCTCAAGAATGGACGCAGAATGATTTGAAGGCTCAGTCGGATATAGTCCTCGCGATGGATCCGTCTGAAATAAAAAGGATAAGGACGTGCAAACCGCGCATGAAATTTGGGCAAAATTGGAACAAACATTCCAATCCAAGGGCCCGGCGCGGAAGGAAGCTCTGCTAAATCATTTGATGTCCCTGAAGATGCAAGATGGCGACGACCCGCGCGAACACACGCGTCATTTCTCCGATACGGTGGACAAGTTGGCAGAACTGGACGTCGGATTCAACGATGAGGTGTTGGCAGTCATGTTGCTGCGAAGTCTTCCGGAGAAATACGAAAGTTTCAGGTGTGCAATGGCGTCGCGCGACAAATTGCCGTCGGTAGAATTCTTGCGAGTAAAAATCACGGAGGAGTTCGACGCTCGAAAAGGGGAAAACCGAAGTCTAGTGAAAAATGCAATGTTTGCGGGAAAAACGGGAAACCGAAATAACCGAAACTGGCATGGAAAGCCTGAAAAAGACGACACCGCAAATAAAGACTCGAAGAGGAAGTGTTTTAAGTGCGGCGTGATCGGGCATCGGGCAAAAAACTGTAAAAACGCGAAAAAGTCAAACGCGCAATCCGCGAGCAGTGCCGAAAACGTGTGTTTGCTCGTAACTTCGGGCACGCCGGTACGTGAGACTTTTCGAACCGGGAAAGACGCGGATCGGGGCGGTTGGTGTCTCGATAGTGGATGCACAGCGCACATGTGCAAGGACATCGAATCGTTCGCGGAGATCGATCAAAACCGTGATCGAGGAACGGTTAAATTAGCCAGCAGAGCTAGTACCGAATCGAAAGGGACCGGTACCGCGTTAGCCGCAATGAACGTGAACGATAACACTGGGGAACAGCTGTTTTGGTGCCGAGGGTTTTTGAACTGATTCTATATCAGTTTGATGTCCTGAATTCAAATATCGTATTCATTTTTCCCTATCAGCTCCAGTTTTTAAGATATACAATTTTAGAGAAATATGAGTTCTATGATTTTAACTCAAATCTCAAGTGTAATAAACAAAAGTAGATTCGAATTTTTTATTTTATTTATACCAAATACAATCTTAAGTCAAACTTACAAACAAAAAAAAACATTAAAGAAATCAAATATAGTCACTCGACACTTCTAAAACTTCTTTTCCGCGACATTCTTGAATGTTTTTTCAAACAGTCCCTCTTTAAACTCCAGCAGTAATCTGCCATCATGTGGATGTCCCATCTTCCTTGGTAGCGGTCCTCCATAATTTTAATATCTTGGTGAAATCTTTCACCTTGTTCCTCACTCATGTCTCCTAAATTTTCTGGAAACCGGTCCAAGTGGCTGTCTAGATAGTGTACTTTTATACTCATATTGCACCCTAATGATTTAAAGCTGTTCAGCATCTTGTTAACAATTTCAACATAGTTTTCAGCTTTATGTTTGCCTAGAAAATTTTCTACAACTGCAACAAATGATGTCCAAGCTTCTCGTTCAACTTCATTCATTGAATGTATGAAGGCAGGATCTTTAATTAATTGTCTTATTTGTGGGCCGTCAAATATCCCTGCTTTGAGTTTTTCTGTGCTCAACTGAGGCATTTTTACCCCTATATATTCAAAACAAGGCCCATCCTTATCAAGAGCTTTTACAAATTGCTTCATTAAGCCCAACTTTATGTGTAACGGAGGAAGAATGATTTTTTCTCTTTCAACCAAAGCGTCGTTAATGACATTCTTTTCCCCAACGTCCATGTTTTCTCTCAGAGGCCAATCTTTTCTAACCCAGTGGTGTGTTTTGTCCCTACTATCCCAAAGGCACAAGAAACACGGATATTTTGTATAACCACTTTCCTGCCCAAGAAGAAAGTTCACCATTTTTAAGTCTACACATATCAACCATTGATGTTCGTGATACTTTATCTTCTGCAAGACTAAATCTATTGTGTTATATTCTTCTTTCAGTTTCGTTGAGTGAGCTATCGGTATTGAACCATATTTATTCCCATTATGTAGAAGGACACATTTTAAACTTCGCTTTGAACTGTCAATAAATAGGCGCCAATCATCTGGAATATATTCAGAAAGTCCCATTTCTTTCATGAGTCCCCTAATTTCGTGACAAAATACAAGATTGTCTTCTTGAGAAAAGAATGGTAGCAGATCTTTTTCTCTTGTACGGTAAAAGGTAATTTTGGTTCCTTGTTCCAGTAATTTTTTGTCGTTTAACCTAGAAGCCAGTACTTCAGCAGCTTTTTTCGATAAATTGAGATCCCTGGTGAGATCATTTAATTCGTTTTGATTGAAGCGTTGAGGAACTGAAGACGTCCCCTCATAGTCACTGTTAGTTTCATTAGCATCGGAAGAGCGATCAGAGGGACAATGTTCGTTATCAGAGATATCTGGTAGCTCATGAAATGTTGGAATCGGTATTTCATCTGAGTGCGGGATAGGGCGTATTGCCGAGTCTAAATTGGGATAGGTCCATTTATGGCGGTTATTTCGATTGATTCCATTAATATTTGCTAAACAGAAATAGCAATCATCGAAGTGGTTTTTTGGTTCTCTCCAAACCATTGGTACGCCGAATTTCAAACATTTTCTTTTGCCGGTAGTCCACTGCCGTAATTGCTCTGTGCAAGTTTTACATACGAGATGCGGGGCCCACGTTTTGTCCTGATCACCAAGCTTAACTCCAAAGTATGCCAAATATGCTTGCTTCACAAAGTCAGTAATAGCTCGTCTGTTTTGTTGGAACATGTATTCTCCGCATATATAACAAAACACATCAGGTTGATTGACACAACTTCTTCTTGAACTGGACGCTGAACTCATTTTAATTCTGTTCAATAACACAACACTCTTTTCTTAACAGAAAATAACACGCCGAATTCGATCTACTCTCTTTAGCAAGAAGGCACAAACTGACGAGACTTACCTGAGTTAGGGGTATAAAAGGGTCAGTTCAGGTACCTGGGAGGCAATGTTTCCACTATTTATAGATTTACCTGGAATTTACTCATTTACAGACTGACAATAAAACAATTGCACCCACATTAATGATTATAAAATAATTTTAGAACTCTCAGAAACCAATAAACTGCATAGAAACCAGATATGTAGATAAATTTATGTATCTAAAAAAGTAGAGCTGATAGAGAAAAACGGATTGCACCTATAGATTTAGCTTCCCAAATATAGTTAAAATGAAGTCTAAAATCCCAGGCACCAAAAAAAAATTTTTTTTTGTTCCCCTGTGTAATAGAAAGACGGTCGAATTTAGAGACACTTTATACGCGCGCGTTCCGGATTTACGCGCGAATCTCGTATCGGTCAGTAGGATTACTGATAAAGGATGCGAGGTTATCTTCCGCGACAAGACCACCGAGGTGGTTGATCGCGACGGGAACATGGTGCTCATCGCAAAGCGAGAAAATGGTCTGTATTATTTTAATGATCCAATCGAGGCTGAATGCAGAAACGTTTCAGAAACCGAAGTCGAGACGAAGGTGCTGAGGAAAAATTCTCTCGAGGATTGGCACATCCGTATGGGACATCTGAATGTTCAGTCTCTTCGTCAAGCCATTAAGACGGGTTCCATCAAAGGAGTCGAAGTCAAGGGCATTAACGAAGATCTTGAATGCAGTGTCTGTCTTCAGGGAAAGATGTGTCGACCTGCCTTCCCTAGATCGTCCGAAAGGGCTACGAAAGTGGGCGAGCTGATACATTCCGATGTATGCGGCCCAATGCGCGTCCCTTCACACGGGAAGAAGCGTTACTTCGTCACCTTCATAGACGATTTCTCCGGTTGGTGCGAGGTGAGGTTCATCGAGCAGAAGAACCAAGTACAGAGGGAGTTCGATGACTTCAGAGCCTTCGTAAGCACGCAACAAGGTAGGAAGATTAAACACCTGCAATCTGATAACGGGCGAGAGTACGTCAACGGGGATTTCGACGAACTTCTCAAGAAGCACGGAATATCACGACGATTGACGGCTCCGTACACCCCGGAGCAGAACGGTGTTACGGAAAGAAGAAATCGGATACTGATGGATACAGCGAGATGTCTTTTTATCCAGTCGGGATTGCCATCGGCATTTTGGGCTGAGGCTGTCAACGCGGGCAACTTCATACGCAACAGATCACCAACAAGCAAGCTCAACGGGAAGACCCCGTACGAAGCTTGGTTCGGAAAGCCTCCGAATGTAGCCGAATTCAGGCGTTTTTCGGCGGTGAGGTATTCATTGTAGACAGATCACCCCGAGCAAGGAGAAGCTTGAGCCGAGATCAAAGAAGGGCGTCTTCGTGGGATACAGCTCGGAGTCTAAGGCGTATAGGATTTGGCTGCCGGAGGATCGAAAGATCATCGTGTCCAGGGACGTGAGTTTTCTGGATGGTTCACCGATTGGATCAAGGGAATCTGAGGAAGATTTCCGTCCGCAAGCGAGCGATGATATTTTCATCGAGGTCGATTTTTACAATAAACGCGACTCTGACCAGGTCGGCAAGGACACGGAGGAGAAACCCAACAGCGACAGCGTAGAGGAATCCGACGAAGAGGATTTCCCGGGGTTTCCTCCAAGCGACTTGCGGGGAACGCTCAACGAAAACCAAGAAGATCGTCCAGGACCTTCTAGCTATGTAGCAAACGTCGAGAAACGAGCTTCAGGTCGGCCACGTACAGTACGCACGGGAAAACGTGGAAGGCCGAGGAAAAACTACAACATGTGACCAGTTATGCCAACGAAGTCGGAGCGGATTTCGCTTTTCTGGCGGAGATTCCTGTCTATCGAGCGATGGGCAGCCAGGAATCCGACGAGTGGATGGCAGCCATGGCTGATGAGGTGAGGTCAATCCTCGCGAAGGACACATGGGATCTAGTGCACAGATCAAAGGCTTCAAAGGCAATCGGCAGTCGTTTTGTTCTTCGAAACAAATATGGTGTGGATGGCATCCTGGAAAAACGCAAAGCACGAATCGTGGCGAAGGGGTACTCTCAACAGTACGGCAAGGATTTCCACGAGACATTCGCGCCAGTTGCGCGTTTAAGTTCCATTCGAACGACGATCGCGTTCGCCATCGCAAAGGGAATGCACATTCGGCAGTACGACGTAGCAACGGCATACCTCAACGGGGAGCTCGAGGAAGAAGTTTTCATGGAGGTGCCCGACTGGATGGAGGACGTTCTGAAATACATCGTCAAGCAGAAAAGAAGCGGGGATCCGCTGATCGATAAAGCCAAGGCCATGCTGAACGAGTTGGCCATCGGCGACAAGGTTTATCACATGAAGAAAGCCCTGTATGGTCTAAAGCAGGCTGGTCGAACCTGGTATAGACGTCTAGACAGGGAGCTACAAGCTTTAGGAGCGAAACCTTCGAAGTGCGACCCCTGCGTCTACTTGGATCAAGAAGGGGATGAACCGATGATCATAGTCATCTACGTCGACGACATCCTAGTGATGTGTCGAGACTCGGAAGCAATCGCGAGTTTCGGAGAAAAGCTGGCAAGTCTCTTCGAGATAAAGGATATTGGAGACCTTAGGCGTTGCTTGGGGATGGACTTTTCACGGAGCGACGAGGGAATCCTGATCAGCCAGAAGACGTACGTCATCGACATCCTTCAGCGATTCGAGATGCAGGACTGCAACTCGGTAACGACTCCTCTGGACGTCGGGACGAAGCTCATTAAGGGCGACTCATGGTCTGAATCTGACGGAGAAAAGCCCCCTTACCGAGAGTTAGTCGGGTGTCTACTATACCTGTTAGTGGCGACGCGCCCGGACATCGCTCATGCAGCGAGCACGTTGAGTCGATTCAATGATTGTTTCAACAAGACGCATTGGAACGCAGCGAAGAGAGTACTTCGATACCTCAAAGGAACCGCTGACCTGGGAATCTACTACAAGAGCAACGAAGACTCTTTAGCGGGCTACGTGGACGCTGACTGGGGAGCCTCGGTGGAGGATCGACGTTCCTACACAGGATACGCAATTATGATGAACGGCGGACCCATCGTCTGGGACTCAAGGGAGAGCGCCCACCAAAGTAGCGTGGCATAAGACGTGGCAGCGACGTGGCAAAAACCATTGTTTCGACATGCATCTAGCATGCCACTACGAGTTGAAATAATGACTTTTGCCACGTCGCTGCCACGTCTTATGCCACGCCACTTTGGTGGGCGCTCTCCCCAAGGAAGCAGCGAACCGTTGCCTTGCCGACGACGGAGGCCGAGTATATGGCCTTGAGCGAGGCGGCCAAGGAGGCCGTACATGTTCAACGATTCCTGAGGGAGCTTGGAGCGATAGATCTTGAACGCATGAAGCTGTACAACGACAACTTTAGCGCACAGAGATTGGCAACCAATCCGGTGTACCATGCGCGGACGAAACACATCGACATTCGGCACCATTTCGTGCGCGAAATCGTCGAGTCGGGTCAAGTGACCCTGGAACATGTGGCATCCGAGAATATGCCTGCAGATGTCTTAACCAAGCCGTTACCGAAACCCAAACACGAACGATGTGTTGGACTCCTGGGACTGTCGAGGACATCGATGAGGGATCCAGCGGTTATCTCGAGGGGAAGTGTTGGAATTATCGACCGGTCTGATCGCTCCAACCCCTGTATCCGCACCTAGATAGCGTGCAATACTGCCATTGTCTTTTAGCGCTTCCTGCCCAGTAGTCAGTCGCTTTTTGGCCGGCAATCGAGCATCACCGTATTTCCAATATATACATATATATAGAGGCGTATTTCGTGTTTTATTCCCTCGCGGGCACGCCTGATCGTACTTTGCTAACAATAGTGAATATTGCGCTTTGGCGTCGATGTCGTCGGCTCGCCAGGGTCGACCCAATGATATCAGCGTTTCGAATTATCAAAATAAATCCACATTTCATCGCCGGTCACAATTTTCCACAAAAAAGACTTTCTTTGTCGTTTGTTGTAGAGATTCAAACACATGTCAAGACGGCTATTTTTATATGCTTGAATTAAAGAGTGTGGCACCCACTTTGTTCATTTTCGAATCTTTCCCATTGCTTCAAAGCGATAGGAAATAGTTTGTTGAATTACTCCCAGCGGTTTTGAAAGTTGTTTTTCCATCTGGCAAGAGTTTTCATTCAGCAGCGCTTGCAGTTCCTGGTCGTCCACCTTTACAGGAGGCCCGATACGTTCACGGTCACTAACATCAAAATCACCGTCTTTAAATCTCTTATACCAATACTCACATGTACTTTTAGATACAATGTTGTCCCCAAAAACAGGACAGATCGAGTCACATGCTCTCCTAACACTTTTTCCTTTATGGAATTCATAGCCAATGCAGTTTCTAATAAAGAGCTTATCGGTCTGCATGTTTTATTCACAGAATTTAAAGATAATATCTATGACTCCCCCCCTTATGTTTTGATACTACATAACATACTACGCACGCACGTACGCACGCACGCACGCGCAATTAAGTTTATATATTATCGAAGAAATATTTATTCTATAAAATTATTTGCATCGCATGCCTACTTAAGATTTATATATTTCGCTCGTACAATTCCTATTGAAAAAATACCATAGATTCTCATAGATTTACGGTAAGAGTTGGATAAACGCCCCAGTTTCTGTTCATTAACTATGAATGCGATTATCTCAATACGCGGTGGAGATACGTAAAAAATTGAAAGTAGCTTTTTATAGTAAAAATACAGGCACACCTTTCTTATTTACATAAGTCTTTTTTTTCGATATCTCTAATTATATTCAAGATAATCGATATTGAATTTGCACTTCAACTAAAGCGTTAATCCTAACTTTTACTAATATTATTCAATTCGACCAATAATAAATCGCGTATTTATTTCATTCGAATGAATATCGATTAGATTTAAAGATTAATCAATACGGTCAGTATTACATTTATAGAGGGTGTAATGGCTAACAATAAGAGGGCTACAACAGGAGGACCCTAATTCTCTATTCAGAGTTAGTACACTAACGAATGATATGACTTCCTACGATCCCCGTTCCTCGAAACCCACTCAGCTGTCAATTCTTTATCACTGTGACACATTCGATAAATTGCGACATTTTCAATGTCAACAATTGATCGACGTTACTGCGGTTAGTTCCGAGAAACGGGTGACGTGAGCATATAGGCCGACATACCGATTGTAGGAAGTCATACCATTGATCGGTGTATAAACTCTGAACAGAATTAAGCCCCTCCTATTTTAGCCCTCTTAGTCATTACACCCTGTATAAATCTAATTCCCATTCGTTCGATCAAATAAATGTACTCTCTCGAGATTATTCACGGAAAAAATCTTGCTACCATAACGAGAAACTTGCTGGCGTAGGAACATTTTGGTTTTAACATAGGGACTTGTAACTTCTACCTATACAAATTCAGTTTGCTACTTAAGCTTTGTTATCACAGCAACTACGATTGGTGCTTGACGCAAACAAAGGCCAAATTAATGTTTGAAAACTCATTCAAACAATGTTTTAGGGTAATTAATAACATCTGCTAACGGTATATTACTGAAATATTAATTAAAAAAAAGAATTAAATGGACACGAGATCCTTCATATCGTAGTTTGGTTCTTGGGGATTTGGACCATGGTTGTCTATGTAGGAAACCAAAACCTCGAATACGGAGCTACTAAATACTCTTGAAAGTAGTGATTTTATCCCATATCAAGTAACTTACAGTGTATACAAATCTTATCAGCTGTTAATTCCTTGTTACTATTACTATTCGGTTACATCGTCTTAGAATGATTAGATACACAGTAAAAAAAAAAGATGTCAATTTCTAATATAATTTCATCGGTGTGAAATTGTATATATATCGTCGGCATCTCATATGAAAAGTGCCTAAGTCCAAAATGACTGTTTTTACAGTAGACCGTGAACACATAGATTTCAACTACTTTGGATGAAGCCGCTTGATCATTCCCTTTCGTTTCAGGAAATAACCCATTACCTCTTTTTTAAGAAAGGTTCGAAACTATTTTATTTTTCTTACTTAAGATCTCTAATAGTTCTGCTTTCTGTTGTAGATACCGCCAAATTTATAATCGTATTTTTCGTTTGTTTTGCAAATCTTTATATCTATTCAATACGTGTAATTATATAGGTACTCCTACTTTTCAGAATAAAATGCGCTTACAATTAGTATAAGTTATTAGCACGAATGCAGCGGAACCAAATGCGGTATTAGAGTAATTGCTATAAGTGAGAATATGAAGTGAAAAAATTGAGAACGAATTATTATATTAGATATCCTTACATACAGGGTGTTCCACACAGGATAGTCATGGCGGGTGTGGCTTAATTTGCCCATACTTGTCTCACCGACCAATGATGGATTGAGGGCATGACTATTGATTGACAACCAAGTTTTGACTGTCAGTCAATACTGGCGGACAAGGGTGAAGTGGTCGTTCACGCGTCACTAAACCAAGTCTACTCCACCTCCGCGTGGTGTCCGCTGGATAACCTCGATTTCCATTGGAGCGAGGTGAACCAACGGAGTTCAGGCTAGCCCGGGAGGAGTTGCCCTTCACACTAACGGGTGAACTTGAAGAAGGGTTCATGCCACGGCATGAGCTCGAGCATTTGCGGCCCCTGAGGGGGTCCGATAGTAGCAAGTACCTAACTGTGCCCGTGTGACTTGTCATGCGGGCACCGAGGCGCCAAAAGGCGACCTCTCGGGACCTTGTGTCCCAGCCCGGCAATAAGTGCCTCGAACGAGTCGTGATTAGGCATAGCCTCGTGCAAGGTTTCGGAGAATTTCGGGTCTTGGCTCTAGCGGTTCCTTTTGGACTAGCCCCACCGCAGGAGACTTGACTCCGGGTACTACCGGCCACGCACTTGGCGTCTAATCGCGATGCGACGTATCGTCTGATCATCGCCTGACAGGGGGCTGCTGGGTAATGGTTGGACGTGGTCATAACTACTGGGGGCCTTATGGCCCCCAGTTCACGTTAGGGACTTTTGGAGGTCCCGTCGCGCATGCAATGCGCGAAGCAATACGCGACGCGAAAGCAATGCGCGACGGCCCTCCATAAGCTACTGGGGGACCGTTGATGCTCGGCAACAGACGTCAGCCCTGCGTCGCCTAGGGGTTCCCTGTGAAGGCCTGGGATCAATGTTGAACGCACCTTCCCCCGTCTGCTGTACGGAGCGTCCCATGTCGTCGGAGAAGAGGGTCCTGGGCGCTGAGGAAAACGGGCGCCAGTGTTAGTTGCCCCCGGGCTCCAACACTCGTCTTTGGCCTCGGATTCGGCTAGAGGGGAGCCCGGATATCATGCAGCCGTGATACCGGGTATTCAGCACGGGATGACCATACACGCATGTGAGTGGGTCCTTTGGGCGAGGAAGCGGGCATGCCTGCGGACTATATCCGGGACGATGTCCTAACCCGGCACCCCTCCCGGGAGGCTACTGCCGGGTTCCATTTGAGGGTCCGTGGAGGCCGGGGCACGCCTCCGGATGAACTAAAATCGACTCTTAATGGATCTATTAAATAAACAAACTCGCGCGAGATGGCAGCCTACGAGGTCGCAGCCGAAGCGTAAAGCTAAGGCTCGCCCCAGTGGGGCCGTTGTAAACAGGATGGCTCTCCTGGCGCGGTTTGGTCTTAAAGAGGTCAGGGTCGTGCTAGAGAGAGCCAGACCTGTATTGAACGATCGAGCAACGCCGAAGGCGGCAGGTGAGAGTCCCGCACCATCACTACGTGGCGGCAGTGGGGCAACGAGCCATGCGCGGCCTGGCGTTAGCTCGACGCCGGTGGATAACGATGCAGGAGCACCTCCCGAGGTGTCCATTGGCTCGAACGAGGCTGCGCCGCCCCTGAGGATAATGCAACTAAATATGCAAAGATCCAGGCAGGTGACGGACGAGGCCCGAATGATGATGTGGAACAAACGCATTGATGTCCTCCTTATGCAGGAACCATATAACGTTCGAGGAAACGTAATGGGCTTCGGCGTAGCAATGATGATAGTTACCGGCGGGGCACCTGGACAACAGTCCATGGCAGCCGTTGCCGTAAGGAACAGGAGTTACACGGTGCTAAAGGTTGGACATCTCTGCAACCAGCACTGCGTAGTCGTACAGGTAATGGGTGACTTCGGGAATTATTATCTCGTAAGTCTCTACTGCCAGTACTCCGAGGAGATCTCTCCTTACCTGGAACACCTGGATGGGATTTTGAGAGAACTAAAAGGCTCCAAAATACTCGTAGCCGTTGACGCCAACGCTAGGTCCCCCATGTGGGGAAGTGACCAGCACGACGCCAGAGGCGAGGAGTTTGAACAACTGGTCATGCAGCATAACCTAATAGTAGCCAACGAGGCAGGCAACCCGCCCACGTACGCCAGTACAAATGGCGAGTCTAACATAGACATTACGCTGGTAACGGGAAATGCGGCCTCAACGGTGAAATCATGGAAAGTCCACAGTGGCTGGACCTCGAGCGATCACAGATCCATAGAGGTAGTACTGGCGGACAGATGCGGTGAACTAGAGCAACCCACCAAACCAAGGTTTCTCACAACAAAGGCAGACTGGCCAAAGTTTGAAGAAGTCCTTGAGGAATCGGGTAAGATACTCCTACAGCAGGAAGTTGCTTCCCCAGTGGATGTCGAGAGGCTCGCGGTTCGTGTAGAGAATGCGCTGATTGCGGCCTGCAACGAATCCATTCCGCTCAGAGAGTGGCGGCACAAGCGGGTAGCCTGGTGGAATAAGGCCCTAGCCGCTCGCAAACGTAAGGTATTTGCCCTGAGAAGGCGATACCAAGTTGAACACGAAGCGAACCAGCGAGCGGTTAAAAGAGCCCGATACCTAACCGTAAGGCGAACCTACCGAGACGCCATCCTAAAAGCGAAGCTGTCGAGTTGGAGAGAATTTGTCACCAAACACGGCAACGCAAAACCGTGGGGTCTGATCTACAGGATCTCCACTGGTAAGCTCAGGGTTGAGAGACCACTGAGTACCATAAGCACTAGGCAGGGATATACGAGGGACTGGCAAGAAACCGCAAGTACCCTGTTGAACAGGCTTATTCCGGACGACTCCACACAGGAAGAATCTGAAAGTCAGAAGGCAACGAGAGAGTATGCCAGTGTACCTCCCGAGAAGGAGGACACACCAGACTTCCTCCTTGAGGAAATGGGTCAGGCAATCTTTCGCCTCAAACCAGGAAAGGCTCCTGGGACGGACAGAATAGAGGTGGCGGTCGTCCGAAAAGCGTTGATGGTAGACTCAATGAGGGCAGTCTTATTGAAGCTCTACAATGGGTGCTTGAAATGTGGCGCCTTCCCAAGAAGGTGGAAACATGGCTCTATTGTCACCATCCTTAAAGACCCTAGTAGGGATCAAACCAATCCCAAGTCGTATAGACCGATATGCCTTCTCTCCATAATGAGGAAAGTGCTGGAGAAACTCATCCTGGGAAGACTCCAACCGGTATTGAACGACCAGGAGTACAGCTCTGACAGGCAGTACGGATTCAGGCCTAAACGGTCGATGGAGGATGCTCTAATAAAGTTTAGGAGCCTGGTATCCGAAAGCAGTCAGAAATACGTCCTGGCAATCGCCTTTGACGTGGCGGGGGCTTTCGACAACGTCTGGTGGCCGGCGGTTCTTTCCTCTCTAAAGAGGCGGAACTGCCCAAGGAACCTATACGTCCTGATGGAGAGCTATTTTAAGCATAGAGTAGCCTGGCTGCACTCAAAGTGCGCCAAGGTAAACAAAAAAGTCACGAGAGGATGCCCACAAGGTTCAGTTCTCGGACCGAGCTGTTGGAACCTCGTCTTTGACGAGATCCTACGCCTGCTCGAGGATGATGGTGACTGTGAACCAATAGCATATGCCGACGACCTCCTAGTCTTAGTTAGTGGATGCTCTAGGATCGTCGTAGAAAGAAAGGCACAGAGAGTGGCGGATAAACTAACTGCATAGACAAAAACACAAAAATTGCAGATATCAGCAGCAAAAACTGAAATGCTGCTGGTAAAGGGCATCCTTGATGAGAGACGACCGCCAAAAATACAACTCTATGGCAAATCCATCAAGCTAAAGCAATCCATCAGGTACTTGGGTATACACTTCGGCTCAAGGTTGTCGATCCTCCCGCACGTGAGGGCTCTATCCAGCAGATGCACTAGCCTGATTGGCGGCATGGTAAGGGTGGCAAGGACGGGATGGGGCCTCGGTCCCAGATCGCTGAGAACTCTGTACAGAGGACTCTTCACCCCAATTGTCACCTACGCCGCAGCGGCCTGGGCTGATCTGCTGAATGTAAGGACCCGGAGGCTGCTGGCAACAGCCCAGAGGCGAGTCCTCATTGGGATAACGAAGGCGTACCGGACGGTCTCCACAGATGCGCTCACGGTAATTGCTGGGGCATTGCCAATTGACTTGGCCATTCTCGAACGAGCACTTCAATACAAGATCCGAAAGGACGAGAACTTTACCTTTGGTAACTTCACGTTCACCCCTGACAACCCGTCGAACGAAGCAGACGACCCGCATACCATGGCGGTCGCCCGAAAGGGGTTGAAAAACGAGGTACTGAACGCCTGGCAAGCCAGGTGGGACGCCTCCAACAGGGGTAGAACAACATACTCGTTCTTAGGTGACGTAAAGTGCCGATTCAGATCCATTTGGATGGAAATGAATCACTATGCCACGCAATTCGTGAGCGGCCACGGAGACTTCAACGACCGACTATTTCGGTTGGGGCTGGCTCCGAATAACCTGTGTGAATGCGGACTACCTGAGACGTCGACCCACGTCCTTCAAGAATGCACACTGCATCACGAGGCGCGGACTCGACTGGCTAGGGAAATGCAACCGGTCGGTCCGCTGTTATGGCCGATGGACGAGCAGCAGCTGCTCCAAAGAGCCTACATTGGACACTTCAACAGCTTTGCTGTGGAGGTTAACAGGGTTAAGAGCGAAAGGCGAGCAACAGAACGCGGCGGAGGCGAAGACCAGTAGCTGGCGGCTGCCGAGGGAGTCTAGCTCTGTGTGGACTCTTAAGGAAGTCGAAACTTAATGACGTAAACCTAGAACTGTACATCTGTCAGGGGACTAAACCTTGACTGATGGACTAGCCCGAAAGGAGTTCCCTTCGCACTAACGGGCGAACCACACGAAGGAATCTGCTCACCGAAGCAACAGCACGGGAGCAGTCCCTGCTCCCGAGCTAACTCGGAAGGCAAGGTCGTGAACAGAGACGACTAAGCCGATCGACCGAACTGGGTCGACCCTGTCGATTGGCCTCCCCGCTGCCCTGCATAACCCCTCCTGGGATAGTGCGGGGGACCAACCGATGGGGAAAACCGGTAGTGGATCCTTGCATGCGTACAGTCTCTTAATGATGCGCCAGCGGCTATGCGGCTGGCACAGATGATTATACCCACACGTAGACGCAGAGCTGCCGAAGGAGACACTAGCTTGACAGTAGTTACCCCCTTTAAGCTGTTGAGTGAACCATGCAAAAGGGGAAAAGGCGGGAAAGGCCGAAGCCCGCGACGTGTTTCCCTCTCTGCCCTGTACCACATCCAGGGATGGTGAGAGGGGTCTGCGCTGGGCACGGCTAGACCTGCGTTCCCCCTAACTCATTCGAGTAAGGAGGGAAGGGCGCTCGCTACCAGCACAAAATGTGATCCGGGTGGCGTCGTCCATCGCGAAAACCCCCCGCCTGCGCGGGCGGACGGAGCGCACGAAGGCAATCCTCGCTCTGACTCTGATCGCCGGAAATGATCTTCGGTGGAGGGAGCTGCAGGAGAGCAAGTAGCACCCCCGCCTGCTCGACGCGTGCACTCCACCTCCCATATTCCCCGCGCCCCTCCACTTCCTACACCTTAGAAGCTGAGTAACGTGCTGGTGACTGTGCCTCCTCGTGGTCCCCGCTGGTAACGGCCGCCTGACCGCCGGGCTTCTCGAAGCCAGACGATCGGACGGTCGGCCAAAACGGTCACTGTCCCTCTGTGGGGCCGGCTTCTCCTGTCTTAAGACCCCAATGGGCGAGGACGGGGATTTCTCCAAGGCTAAACAGTCCCTGACTGTAGGAAAAGGTTTTGGACTGGTTTTGCTTTGCAGGTGTTTGGCGACGATGGTGGATGTAAAACTTGACAACACCTCGGTAAGGCCCACAAGCCGGTACGACTGAGACGCCAAGCCCTTGGGCTGGCAATGCATCTCACAATTCCAGCAATGGAATTTGCATTCGATTGTCAGTCAATACTGGCGGACGGAAGTAGAAGACCCACGCCTCGATAAAATATTGATATGCTAGCACAGATGATTATTACCCGCAGAGATCCCTGGAATTCAATCGCGCCATAGATATGACGCACGCGCGGGGCGGCTCAGGGAAAAGCCTGTCGAGTCTCCGACTCTGACAGCGCCCCGAGAGGTCGTGCACTTTGGGGCGCTCAGATGAGCGGTGGAAACCCCCCAATCGCAAGGGCTAAGCGGTCCCTTTCAAACTACTGAGCCAAGTCTGCCCCACCTCGAAGTGGTGACCGCTGGATAGCCTTCGTCGCTCGGCGAGGCGAACTAACGGGAGTGGTTTCCCTTTATACTAACGGGCGAACTAGACAAAGAGAACATGCGGACCGAAGCATGAGTTCTGGTGCAGAATTTGGATCCGTACGATACATGCATTAGAGCCAACATTCGGAAGGCACGGCAATGCGCGTTTGATCCTGGAGCGCAATCGAGCCGATCGATATAACTGGTATCAACTCTGACGATAAGATCTCCTCTCTGCCTCGCTAGCCCTGGACGAGGATGATGCGAGGGGTCCTCACTGGAGAAAACCAGTCTTTCAACGCGGTAGATGAGCAAAGGTGGCCAGGAAAATAAGATCCCATCGAACGAAGCATCTCAGATACTGCCAAAAAGGGCCAAGGCAGCACAATGGCCGTGACTTTAAAGATGGGTATCGAACCGGGACAGGGGAGTGTGATCCTCAACCGGGAGACAAAGCTATGCTTGTCGACCGACTTAACCAGTGTCGGATAACCAATGCTCTGGTATCAGCAGTTTGAACGACATGGCGATGCCGGGAAAAACTCGAACGTACGGACCTGGTCCTCGGGCCTGGGTGAAAGCCCCTCTTCGCAACGCAGTATACGGTGGGAAACGTCGCTGTGGTCGAACGCCAAATCCGCGGAGAGCACCCAGAATTGAGACGGACTCGAGATGGCAGTGAAAGCTTTGATATGGCATGCGTTTGTAATCTGTGACTCTCATTTGTTGCAGGATCAGAGCGTTCTTAGCTAGAAGGACCGTCGAACATCTAACAATACCCCAACGAAAGGTAGGGCAGTATGGCACTCACACAGCGTATTCCCCGAATTCCGGTACCTCTCGGCAGGCCAATGGCTGCTGATGAGGCGCTAGCACGGGCGTAACCCTGCTTAGAGTCACTATCGACTTGCCGGCTGAGAAGCTGTTGCAAGCGCGCTTCCAACAATGGAGTCGGAGGAGTAGCGTATGTGCTGACGCACCAAGTAGCCTATCCTTCGGTGAAATCGGAAGCGCACCAGGCCCTATTAGTTGTCAGTCAATACTTCTGCCATCAATCTATCATTGATAGGCGGGGCAAGTTCCATGTGGGTCAAAAGTTCTGACACCTCGATTTTTGCTCATAAAAATTTTATTTTTAAACATAACCAAATTTTTTCACCGGCAATCAACAAATACAAACTCTTCGGTATCACAGAAAAAAATCATGCTTCGATATATCCACCTTTTTCTCAGACACAGCGCTTCAAACGTGATTTGAAATCCATCGCCGCCCGACGCACCACCTCTGGCGAGATCTTCTCCCATTCCCGAGTCAAGGATCGCTTAAGGACCTTCAAACTCTGATGGTGTTTAGCACACACCTTCGCCTTCAAAATGGACGGAATACTGTATTCCATCGGGTTGAGGTCGGGAGAGTACGGGAGCCATTCGTTGGTAGTGATGATATAAGGAAAATGGTCCTTGAACCACGCCTGAGTGATTTTGACCCTGTGTGACGGTGGTGAGTCTTGTTGAAAGGTCCAGCGCTGGTCGCCGAAGTGTTCCTGGGCCCATGGCAATACAATGGCTTCAAGAACCTCCGGTATGTAGAGCTTAGCGTTGACTTAGCCCCTTGAAGCACAAAAAACAACGGAGTCTTACCGGTCGCACAAATTCCCGCCCAAACCATCATGGAAGCAGTATTCTGGCGATGTTCAATGATTTCAAAGGTGCCAGGGGCTTCGGCAGACCATTTTGAAAGCCAAGGTATGTGCTAAACGCCATCAGAGTTTGGAGGCCCTCAAGCGATCCTTGACCCGGAAATGGGACAAGATCTCGCCAGAGTTGGTGCGTCAGGTGGCGATGGATTTCAAATCACGTTTGGAGCGCTGTGTCCGAGAAAAGGGTGGCCATATCGAAGCATGATTTCTTCTGTGATACCGAAGACTTTGCTTTGTTGATTACCGGTGAAAAAATTGGGTTATGTTTAAAAATAAAATTTGTATGAGCAAATATCGAGGTGTCAGAACTTTTGGCCCACCTTGTATAAGCAAATTAGGCCACATCCACCACTATCCTCAGTGGAACACCCTGTATAACCCAAGACCCTTCCTGAAGGGAGGACAAGAATGAGAGATGTTGGGAAGGAGTGAAGAAAAACTGGTTCACTCCTTCTTCTTTTAACTTCGATATGACAAACTCAAATTTGGATACATTGTAGTCTTTGTCGATGTTTAAGCGTATCTCGAAGGATTTTTCAAAATTTTGAAAATTTGAGTTTACAGCCACTTGAAGAAAAACGCTGCTTTTTATTCATTAAATTATAACTGTCAAACCGGTTGTCCGCTGAGAATAATCTTTTGGATACTAAAAGTGGAAGAGTTGAAAAACCAGAGAAAAATTGCGTCGATCAAACAACAATTTTTGTAATAATATTATTTGCACTTGATTTAAACAATGTCGTATTTTCATAGCTGGCCACTTTTTAAACATCTGATAAAAAGCAAGCATATACTTCGATATCCTCTCTTTCACAACAAAAAAAAATAACGACACTTAAAAATTGACGACACAAAAATGAATTGAAGTTGGCGCCGCGTCGGCCCGTGTTAGAACCGACAGGCCCGCCGGACCGTGTGGAGAAACAACAGTCCATCCGGCGACCGGCCTTCAGGCGGACTGTTCAGTCAGAACTGACAGGTCTGCCGGAGCGTGTGTAAGCACCTTTACTTTCCGAGAAAGGTGCGAACTGCGAGCGCGTCAACATTACATGTTTGTCAGAATACACATGAAAATAAATTATCCCCTTTTCAGACCTGATTTTTTTATCGCAGAGTAAACATAATTATTAGTGATGTTTTAGCCTTTAGGGTGTTATTATATTTTAACATATTTTTGCAGTCTTTAAAATCCAATGTACATTCTCGTGTACACCAGGTCTGAAGGGGTTATTCTTATGAAGTTTAATTACATAAATCAATAACTCTTTTCCACACGAATAAATAAATTGTAGATACTTCAAATAAAATACTAAAAATATGATAGCGTCAATTTTTAGCCGTTACGAAAACTGAGGAGTAGACAAACACAAGCATTGTTACGTAAATTCAGTAGCGTCACTCCTGCGTCATTTTTACCTCTCCCCTGCCGTCTCCCTTTCGACCGCTTGCGCAAGCATCCGAGTGGTGTCGTCGCTGACGCACTCTCCTCCTCTGCCGGTCCCCCCATCACGTACCTAGCTATATTCCCCTCAAGCGATGAGGATTTTCGTTACGCTGGAAAATTGCAGCCCCCCGGCAAAGAAGTTTTACTTCAAAATATATGCAGTTGAATCAACGAGTTGGTGCCCACTGACATTCCTTTAATTAATTCAAATGATATTTTTATCGAGTCGACGAAGTGATGACCGATTCGATAAAAAAATTATCCCGAGTGAAAAAATTGGATGCCGATTTGATCAAAATTTGATGAAAAGTCGATCATTCTCGACGTAATTAAAATATGATCCAAAGAATAAGAATGCTATGATTTTAATGTAGTCCATTTTTTATCTCATTTGTAACCATTTGTGATCACATTTTCATCTACGTTCCATTTAAAATGGCTACTATCATTTTCAAATTAAAAGTTGTTCAAAGCCGGATACAAATAAAATAAAAGATGGACCATATTAAAATCATAGCATTTTCTTATTTTATGGATCATTTTTAGACACGTCGAAAATGATAATATTCTTCATTATACTTTCATTAAATTGGTGTCTTTGTTCACTCTGTCTTTCATTCAACTAAAGGGGAGTGAGTTGACAACATTTGATCGATTCAGCTGCATTTTTTCATCAATGAATTCGACCCGTACGGACGTGCCGGCAGTCTATATCTATTACATATTCAATAACACAAGCTTGCGTTTCAATAGCTCATAAAATGTGAATTGAATTTTTCAACTGATGTTGGGCATTTAAGTGATGCTGATTTCAAATCCGGTTTTAGTTTTTTTATCGCATAACATTTTTGAACAAAATAGTACCACGTGAACAGGTGGGCTATCCGCGCGCTTCTGCGTGCCGCTGTATATCTCGCCGGCGGAACGTGTTTTGACAGGTTCAAAAACAGTTTCGTTGATCACGTGAAATTTAAAACAAAATTTTAAGGCGTATCTCACAGTTTCCGAACAAAAAAAAAGAATTTAATTTAATTTGCTTGGAATATTTAAAGAGAATACCTAAATATAGGTTTGCAAAAAACATTACGTGGTAGAAGCAATATTGGGTTATTTTTCGGTTAGTTGGATCCTAATTAGGTGAAAAAAATTAAAATAGCTTGATCACAATTTTTTCGCAGGCCTGTGTAATCAGGCTGCGACAGTCAAATTAGATTATTCAATAGAACAGACATATGTATAATAAAAACATGTGTTCTCGAAGAGCAATACATTTACTTCATATTCCACACTCGCCGACAGGTGGAGTTAACGACACGTCGTATATAAAAGGCGATGAGGTGCGCAATTAGATTACCCATCAGTCTGTCAATCATATAATTGTTGTCGGTATCCGGAAAAGTGTACGATTACAATATGAAGTACTGTGTTATATTCGCCATGTTCTTGATCTTCGCGATTGCCGTCGCGAACGCTATTCCTATACTCAAGAAATGTGGCCCTGGCAAGCCTTGCCCGTATGGCTATAAATGCACATTTCTAACACATCGTCAAACGCCTCAGATCGGAGAACCAGGAGCGAACTATTGCGTTCCGATGTGAACGTGAAACCCCGGCACGCAACTTATCTGTATGAACGAACTGGCTATGACAAGAACTCAGGATTCCAAAGATCTCGTACATATAATTGTGATTTCTAACAAGACGTTACTGCGGTTAGTTCCGAGAAACGGGTGACGTAGGCACATAGTAGGCGACATACCGATTGTGGGAAGTCATACCATTGACCAGTGTATAAACTCTGTAGAAAATTAAGCCCCTCCTATTTTAGCCCTCTTAGTCATTACACCCTGTATAAATCTAATTCCCATTCATTCGATGAAATAAATGTACTCTCGAGATAATTCACGGAAAAAAATCTTGCTACCATAACAAGAAACTTGCTGGCGTAGAAACATTTTGGTTTTAACATAGGGACTTGTAACTGCTACCTATTGGGATCTGACATGTCTCGATACGCCGTCTGGTGGCGAGAAGTAAAACTATTCCTAGTATACAATTTAGTGGGTTAGCGAGTGACTGGCATTGGATTAATGTATGTATGTCGCGTATTCGCCCAAATGCTTCTCGCATTTTGGCCCTAGACCGGTGCAAGGGAAAAATTCGACATTCCTTGGGACCCTTTGAGTCATAAATTAGATCCGGGAAAGTTCCTCAATGTCACAGGGTCCCGTGTACGTGTACGTCGCACAGCAGAGCCATAGGAACCGAGCACTGGAGTTTCCTCGGGATTTACAACACTTAATTCAGCCTTCCACATTTATTCAATATATGTACAATTTTTCATAAATGTGTTACTACAATACTCGTAAATTCGATCAACAGGTTTTCCTCGCGAGTGCACCTCGTTTACGACTACGTACGCGGGGCTCGCGAATTCTCGGCGGATTCGATCGACCCGCACGGCTCTGATTTCGATCCGGCTTTGATGCGAATGGGTTAACATAAATACACATAAAGGCCGAGACAGACATGGCCGCACCGCGCCCGCAGCGACTGTTGGCCGTGTGTCGGTCAACTGTCGGTGACGGTGACGCGAAAAGCCGGTGCCCACATAGCCGCGCCGCGCCCGCACCGTGTTTTTGGCCGTGTATTGGAGGTGCATCGTACGTACACAACGAAACAGAACCGACTAGTCCCTACCTAACCGCGCCGACAGCACCGCACCGAGCCCGCACCGTGCCTGACTAGTTTCGTTTACTTTTTGACGGGCGCGGTGCGGTCTCGAGAGTTAACTTTCGAGTGCAAAGGGTTAATAAAATAATTAAATCTATATTTTTATTTTTATAAATGAAATAATCAATTAATTATACTTTTTACATACATATATGACTGGTTTCTCTTTCATGCATTTTCCGCAGACAAATTGTTTACAAATTATTCAAGTTTGAGTGGTTTTATTATCCGTGTACCTACAATCTTATTTGGCATTTCCTTCGTGATTGGGAATTATTGGTTGGGCTGCTTGATGTTCCTTCTTGTAGGTTTTCCTTTTCTTCTTCAAGGAATTCGTAATACTCTGTGACGAGTTCATCTGCAATTATCTGCACTTCAATTATTAAAATATTTACACAGTTTTCTAAATTTATTGCTGGAATTTTTTAATTCAAGTTAACTTTAAAACCAATTATTTCAGACTTACCAAAAATTCACTTAAACCCTTTTACTTCCAGGCCCCTCAATTGTAACGGGAAACGCTGTCTTGGTATCTTTATTCCAGTTGTTGCCTGATAGAGTATCCATGCATTGATTTCAGCGAAATCCAGGATATTGAAAAATACGTATACAGGCTATCTATTGCATTTTGAGTTCACGCTATATTTTCGCGCCATTTGGTGAACCATATCGACGCGAAATTTAGTCTTATTATAATAACTAATTGTTTCAGGTATTAGCTTTCTATTATTTTTGGTTTTTATGCATTTATGTTTTAAAAACTCAGTATCGTAACTTTTTTTGTGAACAGTAAATAAAATGAGATCATTTATTTTATGGCATTATATTATACATACGTTAAATTATACATACTTACTTAGATCCGGGAAAGTTCCTCATTGTCACGAGGTCGAGGAGCGACCAGTACGTTCGAAAACCTCCGAGCGACCGGAACAGCTCGCAAATAAAGTTAATGCATTGTTTGTTTTCCCTTACAAATTGGTGAAATTGTATTCGTTCTAAACCCACCACACAAGATTAATTTGGCGCGTAGTCCGTCGCGCAAAGACGGAACATTGTTTATTAGAATAGGTATTGCGGGAAACGGCTTATTTCGATCCGTCCGTTAATTAATTATTTCCGGAAAAGGGGTACGACGGAACACAGACTCTAGTCTTTATGACCGTCCCGTCGTTTGACAGAAAGGATCGGAAGCGACGAACCCCGTCCGCGACGGCCCCTGCCACATATGGTCCCTGCCGGGCCGTATCTTGCCGGGCCGTAGTACAGTTGTTTGTGTGTGTGTATGTACTAGCTATGCTCCCCAAACCCCGGGGGGGTAAGTACCTGGCTCCGCGCATCGGGTCCCAAGATCGCCGGGGGTCTTGGCGACACGGTTTTGTCCACGCATTTATGAAAACATTATTTTATATAATACAATATATGTAATATATAGTAATAAAAAGGAGAAGGAAAGGATTTGATCCAGTCAGTATTTTGACGGGCCAAGCTATAACACCCGAAACAATTAGTTATTATAATAAGACTAAATTTGGCGTCGATATGGTTCACCAAATGGCGCGAAAATATAGCGTGAAATCAAAATGCAATAGATGGCCTGTACACGTATTTTTCAATATCCTGGATTTGGCTGAAATCAATGCATGGATACTCCACCAGGCAACAACTGGAATAAAGATACCAAGGCAGCGTTTCCTGTTACAATTGAGGGGCCTGGAAGTAAAAGGGTTTAAGTGCATTTTTGGTCGGTCTGAAATAATTGACTGTAAAGTTAACTTGAATTAAAAATTCCAGCAATAAGTTTAGAAAATTGTGTAAATATTTTAATAATTGAAGTGTAGGTAATTGCAGATGGACTCGTCACAGAGTATTACGAATTCCTTGAAGAAGAAAAAGAAAACCTTCAACAAGGAACATCAAGCAGCCCAAGCAATAATTCCCAATCACGAAGAAAATGCTAAATAAGATTGTAGATATACGGATAATAAAACCACTAAAACTTGCATAATTTGTAAAAAATTTGTCTGCGGAAAATGCATGAAAGAGAAACCAGTCATAATATGTAAAAATTGTAATTAATTGATTATTTAATTTATAAACATAAAAATATGTTTGATTATTTTATTAGAAATAAGAAATTATATTGAGAATTATTTCCTTTAATGAATTAAGAATTTTTTTCTAAAAATCAATATTTATTTCATAAGAATATGTATGGAAGCTCTTATAGGAAGAACAGATTGAAACTTCGTAGAGCCGACCGTGCCCGTCAAAAAGTAAAACGGCGCGGTGCGGGCTCGGTGCGGTGGTGTCGGCGCGGTGTCGTTGCGGTTAAGTGGGGACTAGGCGGTTCTATTCCGTTCTGTAACTTTCTCACCGTGTGATGGCCAACACTCGGTGCGGGCGTGGCGCGGGAGCGGTGCGGCTATGTCTGTCTAGGCCTTAAGAGAGTGACGTTTTTAATCTTAGAATCTCACCTGTGTAAATAAAGGAGTGTTGCTACAATGTGTTTGCATTTTTCTCCTTGGCCCGCTGTACAGGAACACACAACACTTTTGATATAGTCCCATCTTTAATTTCGCCTACAATGTTGTGTGCACATGTCCCCTGATGTTGTAGTTTGGTAAATACGTAGATTTTATTTTCGGGTTAACAACGAATGTCCGGGAACGCTTAGAATGAGTGCGATGCTTGCGCAAGTGAGGAGCATGAGGAGATACGAACACGATAATGAATTTTTCACGACTGCCGGGAAACGGCTCGCAAGGAATGCCGTATGCTTCGGCACAAGGGCGGGTTTTTTTTCCATTTCACGATGTGAGAAGAAAGTTTCGAGAAAGTGGAAGAGTAAAAACGTGAAAAAGACTCCGGCGTTGCGCGCAGATACGTCGACGTTCCGTGATGCGCCCGTCCAGGGACAGGCATATGCGCGTCTCGAAGGCAGAATTTATATTTATGGGAGGTCAACCCTGGACGATAACGGAGGGTAAAGGGTGCTCGTGTCCTCCCGCGAGTCTAGTGAAAGTTGGGAAGGATTCGCGAAGCCCTGCGCGTGCCAAAACAATAAATAATGACTTCACTCCCATAAGACTCTGTGTCGGTAGTATACTCATTCCGGCCATATTGGATTTTTCGAACTAAGCTCCTCCCCCATGTCAGATCCCAATACAAATTCGGTTTGCTACGTAAACTTTGTTGTCACAGCAACTACGATTGGTGCTTGACGCAAACAAAGGCCAAATTAATGTTTGAAAACTCATTCAAACAATGTTTTAGGGTAATTAATAACATCTGCTAACGGTATATTACTGAAATATTAATAAAAAAAAAAGAATAATGGACACGTGATCCTTCATATCGTAGTTGGGGTTCTTTGGGATTTGGACCATGGATGCTCTATGTAGGAAACCAAAGCCTCGAATACGAAGCTACTAAATGCTCTTGAAATTTGTAGCGATTTTATCCCATATCAAGTAACTTGCAGCGTGTACAAATCTTATCAGCTGTTAATTCCTTGTTACTATTACTATTCGGTTACATCGTCTTGGAATGATTAGACACACAGTAAAAAAAGATGTCAATTTCTAATACAATTTTATCGGTGTGGAATTGTATATGTATCGTCGGCATCTCATATGAAAAGTACCTAAGTTCAAAATGACTATTTTTACAGTAAACCGTGAGCACATGTAGATTTCAACTACTTTGGAAGAAGCCGGTGAAAAAATTTGGTTATGTTTAAAAATAAAATTTTTGTGAGGAAATCTCGAGGTGTCGAGGTTCTCGGGGAGAACTTTTGGCCCCTACTCTGTATAAGCAAATTAGGCCACATCCACCACTATCCTGAGTGGAACACCTTGTATAACCCAAGACCCTTCCTGAAGGGAGGACAGGAATGAGAGATGTTGGGAAGGAGTGAAGAAAAACTGGTTCACTCCTTCTTTTAACTTCCTTTCCAATACATTATATGGATTTTCTTTGAGGTGGGTCATACGAGGTAGTTTGCTTCATCTTATCCTTTTGCAAAATCCTACTTTATCCACTTTGTACACTGCGTGATGCCACAGTGGTACTCCAGTGGGCACGCACGAACACATCACTGTGATGTTTCTCAAAGTCACCGCGTGGTCCCACAGTGCCACCACTGTGAAGCCACCTGGCTATCGGGGATACGGTACAAAGTGGATAAAGTAGGATTTTGCAAAAGGGGAACGCACGCAGTGACTTTACCGAGGTTTTTCACTGTGTGCCCGTGCAGTGCCGCCGCCTGCCACCCGCCTAGTGGTGTCGCTTTTTTTTTATACCCTACCCGCCCTACCCAGATTCGAACCTACGTTCTTTAGGATACGAGATGCTTCGAAACTGGGAATGTCTTCGCATTCTACCAATGGAGCCACCGACTCTTCAAGCGGTGTCGATCCACTCCGGTCATGATATAGAAACCGGACATGACAGTGACTGCTCTGGAAGGTTCTCATTAAATTTTTAAAAATAATTTGATATTTTTCTTTTTCAAAATAAATGTCAACATAACCACGTAACACAAACAAAGAATTTGTAAATAAAAGTAGTTTTATATTTTCCTGCGGAATCAAAAAGAGAAACCAAAATGCAGTGAAAATCGTCGCTTCTTGCGTACAATCGTCACATGGTACTATTTGCCCTGCCGGTTTATGTACAGAAGCGTTGCAAACATATGTTGGCATCTTCCTCTGGACCAGCTGCACTTGCACGTTACTTCTTTATTGTTGTTTACCAGTAAAATGTTCACTTTAACTTCGTGAGGAGCACTTGTTACATGTGACAGTTGTACGCAAGAAGCGACTATTTTCACTGCATTTTGGTTTCTCTTTTTGATTCCGCAGGAAAATACACTCTGCTTTCAATACCGCTTCTCCTTCCACTAGCGGCCTTTTTGACTCTCCTAGAATTGACAAGATATCTTCGATACCGATATTCAACACTTATGAATTATTGGGTTTATTGCACTTGCACACTTAAAACTACTTTTATTTACAAATACTTTGTTTATGTTACGTGGTTATATGTTGACATTCGGTCCGTAACGATGGCCATCTTAGGAAGAACGAAACGCCACCATACGGCGGTGTCTGACGCGAATAAAAATTCCGTAAGCGTAAGCGAATAGACCAATCAGGGTCAAGTATTCCGTTGTGGCAAAAATTCGCACTCCGGATCCTCACTGTGGCATCACAGTAACGTCACTCATTGTCAGTGACGCCACCGCGTAACGCTTGGGTGAAAGTCACGCTTGGCTATCGGGGATATTGAAGAACGATCGGCATACGTGTATCGTAGGAACTAAGGGTCGGAATATGCTCTAAAAAGTGTCGTAAATTCAGAATTTTTTTAATGATCATATCATGTATGCCCTTTTGAAATTCAACAGTTTTTGGCATAAAATGCACAGTTACCAAAGGGCATACGATTCTCGCGGGTCTAACTAATTCTACACCTTTATACATAACTGTGTATCAAATTTATGAGTGCTTTAGTGGCAATTATACAATAGTATTACGTATAGGTACCCTTAAAATATATCTTCCATCGCTATGAGATATGTACATATATCGTATATATCAACGGTATACGGTTCATAAAGGTCCTACCCGGTGGCATACATGAAAAAAGAGTGTAAAATTTTAGATCAATTTGCAACGATAGTTTTACGCATGCCATTATGATTTTTGTTAAATATTTATGTAATTATACAAATTTCTCGAACGGCATACGATTCGATTGAAACAAAATGGTTTTTATGTGACAAAAGAATCGCGCGAATCATCAGATCAATTTGCGACGATAGTTTTACGTATGTCAGTATGATTTTTGTTAAATATTCATATAAATATAAAAGATTTTCGTACGGCATACGAATCCGTTGGGGCCAACATACGTAATGTATGATTGAAAAATTTGCGAAAAAAAATTCGAATTTTTACTCTACAAAAAGAATAGTATTTATTTACAATTACTTCCATTACTAACGATAATACAATTTACTACATGTGATATATGTACATATAAATCGAAATTACATCAAATTAAAGGTACTGACATAGAAGCTTCGTTTCAATCTTCATCGCTTTCATGATTTATTGTTGGTTGAACATTTCCTCTGTGGAATAGTTTGCTAAATGTTTCTGCACGCGCATGTGTAATCGTAAGATCCCGGAATAACCGATAGAATCAGTTAGAATTGTATTCAATAGATTCATTAAATTATAGATTCAATAGATTAAATTCAGATAGAAACAGATAGAATTATATTCAATAAAACAGCGATATTCTTTACGGTTTACATGTCGTGATTGAACTTGAAATTTTGAAATGCTTGAATTGTCTTTCAAGTAATGAATATTAATCGTATTGTCATCATGTATCATCTCTGCTAAATAATAAATGGCTCGAGAATATTAATAAGTACCTGTAAACAATATTTTCAAGTGTTTTTCAGTTATTTCGGGAAAATCTCACAAATTAGATGAAGTTATTTGTTGAAACGGTACTTTTCTGCGCTTCCAACCATCTTTCTCGACTTAAACACTAAGAGTATCGTTTAAATTACGTCTCGATTTCATATAATCCAGGGTTTCTTCAGATAATTCAACGTCGTTATTATGGTCTTTGAAAGTATTTTATTGTCAAATTTTGTATCTAAAAGTTTCAACTTTTGTTTGATAATCCCATGTATAGCTTGTACTGCCCAAAGAATTTTAGTGACATATCGAGAGTGATTTGATTCTTCACACTTGCTCTTTTAAATATTCTATAACATCCCGAAAGCCTCTATCACAAGGACTAATTTATCTCCTCTACGAAGCAATTTTCTCAATTCCGGCGAAGAATGTATAATATCATGCAGAATCTTTGCATCATTGACATTTGCCAAATAAGGACCTAACATATCGACAATATAATCATTTATCATGCAAATTGTAAATGGCTTGCATAAGAGTCGATATAGACGTCCGCTTAACGTGCGACGGAATATCTCGTTTATATATATCAGGGATAGAAAGTCGCTACCCCCGCCGCCGTCGATGCAATACAACGAGTATGCGAGTCGATGCGAGTCGATACAACAGTAACTGCAAGACGGCGGAGGTAGCGACTTTCTATCCCTAATATATAAGCCAGATATTCCGTCGCACGTTAAGTGGACGTCTATATGTATCTGTTCTTATCGTTCATTATCATCGCGATCTAAGTAAAGCGCTAATGTAGATTTAATGCCGTCATTGGTCGCAATGATGAGTTATTCTGGGATCTTAACCCTTCTGAGGTCGCGCGATGAGCGTGGCCCCCCTTTTTTTCTTTAAATCGTCATAATTGCTTAACTATTTCGATTTGAACGATCACCCGCTACGTATTCCTTCATTGAAGTGTCGTGAATACGATGATTATAATATGATAGCTCTGCATTCATTAGAAAAATTGAAAAAAATATATTAATGAAGCGTAGGTGAAAAAGCGCGACCTTAGAAGGGTTAATCGTGACTTTAGATTAGCGCTTTATTAATTTCAATTTCAGTTGGATTCCGAAGTAAATATAACTGCTATAACAAAGAAAAAGTATGATTTCGATTTCCATAGTTCAATAACGTGGTGGAAAATAATTATAATTACCGAGCCTCATATATGGCGAGCCCTAGCTGTTCACAATAAGATTTTGACAGTTTGCCCCAACGGATTCGTATACCTCTTTTATATTTATATGAATATTTAACAAAAATCATAATGGCATACGTAAAACTATCGTTGCAAATTGACCTGATAATTCGCGAGATTCTCTTGTCAGATAAGAACTATTTTGTTCCAACCGAATCGTATGCCGTTCGAGAAATTTGTATAATTACATAAATAGTAAACAAAAATGACAATGGCATACGTAAAACTATCATTGCAAATGAATCGAAAATTTTGCTCACTCCTAAATCAGTTTTTTAAGGGTTTGTCCCACGAAAACCGTATGCCCTTTTTCCAATTAACAATTCGCGATGTGCTGGTCAATTTGCAACCTTAGTAGAATTTGATACTATAATTGCAAGTACCCATAAATTTAATACGCAGTTATAAAGGTGTAGAATTAGTTAAACCCGCGAGAACCGTATGTCCTTTGGTAACTGTGCATTTTATGCCAAAAACTGTTGAATCTCAAAAGGGCATACGTGATATGATCATTAACCCTTAGCGGCCCACCTCAGCCAGGCCATATAGCGGCCACATGGGGTAACTCATTACACCACGCTGAAAAACCTAGTTGTACAAGACACATGGGTGTTTTAAGACTTCTAACCGATTGTTTCATGTTTGTTGAAGAGTTCTTCAACATTTCTAATGATTTTTATCGGTCAATTTATAAATGGCGTTCTAAAAACTGGTCATATATGTGAAAATTCAGCAAAAATGGCTTTTTTCAGAAAAAAATTCATTACTCCGCCATTTTTTAATATTAAGGGCTAAACTTTTAGGATTGTACGCACAACATATACCACTAACATAAAAAAAATAACAGTATCCGCCGATCAGTCAAACAGTATATATTTATTTTGGGAAATTACTGGAGGGAAAAATGAAAAAAATTACAAATCATAAAATTTGCCTTTTTTGTGTTTTATGCGATAATGTGTATTTATACATAAAATAATATGTTCGAAAAAATATAGATATCATGCCTTTGAATGAATACGCGCGCGCCCCACGTGTACACGAATATTATTGTATTCGTTCATTCGAAAGAGAAAGTATACATTCTTACGCGGGAATAGATGACAAAAAAGCCAATACGCAGTAATCAAATGAAAAAAAATCTATTTTACTTCTCACATGTAGACGCGGAACTTTTTAGTCAAAAAATTGTTTGAAAAGTATCTTGTTAATTTTTTTATTTATGGGCATTTGAGACATAAAAATTGTTCATATATATGAAACTAAGTTTATACATCGTATTTTCATAACCTAGAACCCATGTATTATCCTACAATGAATGTACACTAGATTTATTCAATAAACAATATCATATAAAAATGAAACTGAATTATTTTACATGAACAGACCAGATTCCATAACTAGGATTGAGAAAAATTTTTTTTTACTAGAATATCAAAAACACCTTTATTTTGTCTATTGACACCACAAACAAGTCGATTTGAAAAAAAAAAAAATATCTGTGCCGAGCAACGGTTGCGGCCACACTGGGGTAACTAGTTACCCCACGCCGAGAAAACGAACGCTCAAAGCGTTGCCACGCATTTTTTCGGCTTCCTATGTAATGGAATCACATCTCACACTTGTCTACTACCGGCAGATCTCGTTCCTTATATCCATTTCAAAGGTTTTAGATCTCTAATTCCACTTTTTCTGAGCCTGGGGTAACTAGTTACCCCGTGTGGCCGCTAAGGGTTAAAAAAATTCTGAATTTACGACACTTTTTAGAGCATATGCCGACCCTTAGTTCCGATACGATACACGTATGCCGATCGTTCTACATTATATATTTTTCTATGAAATATCGTTTGATATGCTCGGCATACGTCATTGCATATATCATTGCATGATGCGATTTTTTTTTTGCAATAAGTAATTAACTTTTCCAACACAAGTTCCACGGGGACCTGCTAATTTTACTTGGTCGTTTATCAGCATATGCATTATTACCGAAATCTCAGAGGGCATACATGATACTATCATTACACTTTTTGACAGCAGACCAACGGTCTATATAACGATTTCAATTAAATTCTAAAGAAGATTCAGTAGAGAAACCACCGAATATCAATTCTCAAGAGTACCTAGAGATGGTTTAGAGATTTTTGCTAAATTTCACTCTATAATAACGCTTTGACGTGGTGCTGGAAATTGTGATTTAGAGATGAATTTTCTAACATTAATATCTACTCAAAAACTAGTGTCAAGAACTTACCACCCTGACAGAAAAAAATTGTCCAGTAAATTATGGAAAAGTTCCTTGAATTAACGCCAAAAATTTAAGACAGAGTGCATTGATTCTATGGGAGAGTATGGAATTTGAGACACTTTTTTAGTTTTACATAATTATAAGTAGATTTGTATGGTTTTCGAATGACGAAGAAATAGGTTCTACGTTACGTAAACTGTGATAAATTAAGGAAATACGTAGATTATTTGAAATATTAATCAATGTAGAATATTGTGAAATTCAATATGGATTAATATTTCAAATAGCGTACATATTGCCGTCAATTAGCACAGTTCTCATTAATTTCATTAATTCAGTGTTTGTACAAAATACATGAAACAATGAGACATAAGGAAAAACTACCTTCTCTTTCTAGACTCAATCTACCTACGCCATAGACTAACGTAAAATTCTTTACATTAATGATAAATTATGGAAAATGATATCGTTTCAATAAAGAAATGGAAGTTACATCTGGATATGTGTAGAAAATGTTTCTATTTATTGAAACTATGTGAAACCATATAAAAGAGAGAGAGAGCATACATATTTTATTCTCCAATAGTTATGATGATATTCTGTATAAAATGTAAGCGCTCTACATTCTATAAAGTGCGCAATCTTCTGATGTGGCTTTATAAAATGTAGCACTCTAGAGAGCTTACAGTTTTGTACAAAATAGCGCCATTTATTGTAGATATCCATAGGAATTTATACATTTCATGGGAAAATACGTCAAATAACGGCACTCTTTAGGGAATCGATAATTTTATGTATACCTATAGACGTATACCTATATTGAATGTCATCACTTAAAATTTGTACGGAAATCTATGGAATTTTATCAATGACACTGGTTTTCCACACTTTTCGATCACCAATAACAAGACATAGAAATTTGAAATTTTGCATAGTTTACCCTACAATTTCTTTCCTTCAAGGTAGATCAAGACATCATTGAAAACAATTGTAAAAAAGTGCCACCCTTACTTGGTCTATTATTAAACAATTAGTGCTTGCCAATGTACATTAATGCCAATTAAAATATATAAACTTATTCAGCTCGCGAAGACTCATTAAAAAAAGAAATTGCAAATAATCAATCACATCAATCCTAAACAGACCGCAAGAAAAATACTAAAACATTACATAAGCTAACCTTACCATAAACAATAGCCATATTAATTTTCGTAACAAACTTCGGGTCCAGCATACTGAAAATCGGCCAATTCTTCAAATCCACGCGAGACATTCTCGTGCGTGCAATAATTCCTCACCAATTTCCTTATTAAAAACACCACCGACGTATTTCGTCCTCCCCTGGCACACATGTAAACATAAACCGATTCAAGGCGATCATCCACGAAGCGGAGGCTCGCAGTTGCACAATAAAGAGCAAAGCCAGTGCAGCCAATCGTATTCAAGCGTTGTGCTGTGACGCGCCAATAGCACGAGAGCATCGACTCGTGTCGCGAAAAAACAAGGCACTCATCTCGTGTTTTTATTGCGTGGCAGGCTTGAATCAGCCGTGCGGCCTTTCATAACCACCGGCGATGGAAAGGATATTTAAACGCCAGTGTCAAGTGACGACGGCCGAGTTAAGTGGATGTGTTTTCTTCCGACGGTCTACTCGCCAATTAATCACCGATCGTCGTTGAGGCGGTGGATGGATCGTATTTTTATTGAGACTCGTTTGCGTTCGGACAACTTTTTTTAGGGTGAGTACCTCGCGCATTTGATTACTTTAGAGCAGATAATTAACTTTGCTTCTCGCTGTCGTTCCTCCGCGGAATATTGTGTGATATTGAGAGAGGATTCGCGGGGGAATACGTTTATGCGGCACAGATTTTTCATCGAACGTCAATCTATCGCGTCTACGTTTGACAAGGAGGAATATTAGAAGTTTAATTTATATATATAGGTACTTGTGGTCCGGCGTACGTTACAACGGTTGAGAGGTATTATGTAATTTCGGTCTTGTAGCGCGATTTTTCGCGGACCTCAAAGTATTCTGTGTGTGTTGCTGTGATATTTCTATCCTAGTTTTTTAAGTTTACATTGATCTTTCGCGATCTAAATATTTCCATTTAAGTTGTAAAGTCAACCACGTGCTTTTCAGCGTATGTTGTTGACACGATAACGATTTTGTTTAAATAATATCAGGATATTTCTCAGCATGTCGTATTTTAAACATGTGTAGTTTCAAGGAGTAGGAAATTGCATCGATATTTTAAAGCGTTATTTACAGAAATATCAAGCTGCTACATTCCGAGCCACTTATCTGAATGTTATATCACCATAAAAGTGAAGGCGATATCGGATGTACTTATCAGTATTGCTTTCGATGGGAGTTACCTTGATTTACGATTTATCTATGATTGTCATTACTGCACGGATCGATAAAATGGCATATATCGGAATTGTTTAGAAAAGGGAAGTGATTTTCTGTATTTTACACCTTAGCGAAGAAAAACACTTGAAGCACGAATGATGTCCTTGATGAGTAATCCCTTAGATAATAGAAGAAAGATATAGTCTGCGATATGGGAAAGTATTATTATCATTAGTTTCGAGAAGAATATTATTTGTTAGTGGAATGTCCCAGAGTTTTCTGCGAGATCTTAATAGAAAATGTGGACCTAGTAGGTACTTTCCCTATTGAAAAAGGATCATAGACGTTCATAGATCTCATAAAAAACTTGTAAGAATCCCATAGAATCTGCTTGAGAATTTGATGTCCTTTTTACACAGCAATTCTGGATACCCACTGGTAAAAATCTGGACGGAATCAAAGAGAATCCTCGATAAAAATTTCTGATAGAAAACTGTCGAAAAGTGTAGAAAAGATTCAAAAATACCAGAGTTAGAAGTTCTATCGTTTCTTATAATTTTCACATTGAATGCTATAAAAAACGATAAGATCGACATAAGATCTGTATAAGTTTATATATCATTTAATATAAAAATGATAAAAAAACAATTGATTTCATGCCCTATGATATTTTAAAATCATTTTCGCGATATGTTCTATCGTTTACTATCGAAAATCTTTAGTAGAGATGTATTGAGTTTTATGTGTAGGGTCAATGGAGGTAAATATGAGACACTTTTTCAAACTTTCCAATGTGACACCCACATTTCTGTAGCTAATAATAAGCTAATTTTAAATATAAATAGCCTACATGTTGCTAAATATACCATTTGTGTATAGAAACGCTAGCTGGCTTTCTGATATTAAAAAAATAAATAAAAACTGTGTCTCATTTTTGCCTTTACTAATAGGCAAAAATAAGACAGGCTGAAGGCAAAAGTAAGACAACGTAGTATTTGGTGTATTTTAACTGTTTTAGATCGTTAGGGCAATAGTAAGACAGTGCATTCAAAATAGGAGACACTTTTTTTACTGAAAGGTATTTAAGGTAAAATATTATTTTTATATTTTATTTAAATGATCTTAAAATTAAACAATGAGATAGAAGGGGCTTTAATTAGATTCAAGAAAAGGTTAGAATTAAATTTATTGAAGAACTGTCTCATTTTTGCCCAACTTTTTCAGTGTCTCATTATTACCTCCATTGACTCTATCTGTTAAAACAAATAAAATCATAAGGTTCTATTAGTAATTGCAACATCATGTACCGGACTTTATCACCTTTATGGGATTTTACTTGTGTTTACGGGTACATATAAAATTCCGTATAAATCGCTATTTATCATCTCAGATACACATAAAATCCAATGAATACCTATTCATCCTTCTCAAACTTTTCTAGTGGATATTTAGAATTACTGTGACGAAAGCGCATCAAACTCCAATAGAAATAGTCTATCGGAATCTATGAGATCTTTTCAATAGGTTTGATACATACAGGGTGTAACAAAATAAGTGTAAAACCTTTCAGGGGGTGATTCCTCATCGAAAAAGGGTAGGGTCTTTCATATAAAGAAACTTCATTTGAGCATCCCTTGTTAAGATACAGCCCCTTAAAGAGGGTACATAAAATTTGTTTTACAATTTTTTTCACAAACACTAAAAAAGTTACAAAATTGAAATTAACGTGACATTTTCTACTATCAAAAAGACACTTAGCCAGTAATTTATTTGGTTTACCCCATGATTGTAAGTTTCTTTATATGAAAGACCCTATCCCTTTTTCGATGAGGAATCACCCCCTGAAATGTTTTACACTTATTTTGTTACACCCTGTATATTTATGATATCAGGTAGATCTAAAGCGACTACCAAGCTTCACAGATACATATGTCCTCACAGTTTCTATTTTTGTAAGTCCGTAAAAGTTCCTAAAATTGACAATTTGACCCTAAAAGTACTTTACTCCTATATACAGCTTATGAAATACCTACAGTGTACATTTGAGTTTAGATAAGGAAAATCAAACAGTTAAGAAAATGGAAAACGAGTTAAAAAGATGTGTAACGATGTTATAAAAATGCTGTTGATGCTTGAGAAGTAATACAAATAGAAATTAACAAGGTAATAAAAAGTCTCACGGAGAAAAAAGACACTGCAAGAATTTATATAGTTCAAGAGGTGTACAGTGGTTTAGAAGGGCTACGAGAGAAGGAAGAAAAACGAAAGATTACACTAAATACATTACATAAAAATATAAAGAAGAGGCAAAATAGTATAGTAGATTAAGTTCTGCAGAAAAAATTTAAGGTATTTCCTCTCCAAAATCACTTTCTGTAAACTTATTTGAAATTTTGGTCAAATAGAGATTGAGGTATTCTGCACCTCCTCTAATTTTTTCAGATTTTTTTCAAGTGTAGTTTAATTGTTATTCGTGTTTGTTGAAGGACACTTTTATACGCGTTCCCTATACCCAAGCCGTAAAAATGACACATTTTCACCTTTTAATAGAAAACTGTACTGTAAATATTTTTGAAGAACTAGAGAGATGTAGAGAAAAAAATGAGAAATTTTGTAACAAAAACAAACAGAAAAGTCAGGTTTAATTAAAGAACGGTGCGCTTTCAAAGATTCGAAAAACTCTTGAAATTCAGTTGAGGTTGGGATTAGGAGTAGCGAGTTGGCAACACTGTACAATATGAGGACGTTACTAATCAAACTTGTACTGGCGGACAATTTGAAATTATTTTAATGTGTTCGTCTCATATTATGAAAATTTGAAGATATTAAACACGGAAAAGCATGGTTTTAATTCATATTATTCATCGTTGCCGCTCCGTTAATACGTTTCTTTAAATGGCTCGTTTTAATAAATTTATTACCTTTGCATCTTAATCGTTTCAACATTTTTAATTTCGAAATAACGAATACTAACAAATACACGGGGTAACGACACATTAACGTGATACATGCACAATACAGGTAGTACTCCACACCGTGCCTTTAGACTGATCATGCAAAACTGACGACAGGACTGTGTGTGTAGACCGGGCTTATGATTACGGTGTTGCCACATTCACTCGCAATATTTTGCGTATGTGTAGAGATACATCCATGCATACAATGAGTCTGTGTGGGAGTACAGTCTACTAAATTTTTTTCCTAGAACACTGTATACCGCCCTCTACTTACCTGAGTCCTCATGACCGAAACTTTAGGACTTGAATTACTCGAGGAAATACCTTAAGTTAAAATGAACCTTCCATGTACTTCGAAATATCTACAATTTTTCCAATCGGTATTAATTTATGTAGATTAATTTATATAGATATATAGATTCATATAGATTCCTATAATATTTCTATATCAGTATATTTAGTTATCAATGAGATACCTACTGAAGACTGAAATAGCTTTATGGCAATAAACCTTACTTAATGAGTGTAGCAGATTTTTGTAATAGCAATTAATCGGTAATTGATTGGATATTTATGATGCTAGTCCCGTATAAACTATGTAAGTTATCTGTACCTACAAGCGTTTTAAATGCGGTCCCTAAAAATCCCTGTTTTTGTGAAATTATGCCCTTATTTCCCTACAACTGCTTTGTCCCTGCACTGTAAAGCTTCAAATGGGCCTTAAGTTACATTACAGAATGAAAAGAATAAGAAATAAGGAGTGAGATTCCGATTGGTTGGAATAAGGAATAAGAAATGAGGAATAAAATTCCAACCAATTGGAATCTTATTTCTCATTCTTTTCGTTCCGTAATGGGCTGCATTATTGTTGCACAGTAGTGGCTCGTTTGCATTATCGCGCGTGTGAGTGTTCACAGTAGTTATCTAGCTATTGGCGCTTCTTTTCTTTCGAATTTCTTCCCCACACACAGAAGTAATGTGCATACAATGTCGACAAAAAGTCTGTGATATTCTATATGAATATACGATGTGCAAAGAATGTTGAGGAAATGAAGGTTATATATCATATATCCCACATAGCCAATATGAAGGCAAGTTGCTATCAGAATTGCTATCGACAATGCTAGCAAGATGTAACTACCTATTTACTATGTCGTCCACAGCATGATAATATGCTAACTTCTGGTGCCAAAACTGAAGTGTTTGCAAGTTCTTAGCATTATGTCAGCATCAGTTACACTTTTAAAACATTATGCTCGTGCCAGTTTCTTGACTCCGTTGATAGTTCGGATGCAACCAAAAATAAACCGCCAAACAAAAGCTTGTTTTATGAGAAATATAAACTAGCATGGTGTTAGTATCCATCGCTAGCATCACATGTTAGTGTAATACTTTGGTATCAAGGCTATGTGGGATGATCATCCTTTGAAAACGTTGATTAAAAAGCAAGCTGCGAGTTCAGCGTTATTGCACGTACGTCGAGCGTAAATTCAACGTTATTAATGTAGTGAAGTAGATATGCAACCAATAGTTTCAAGGTACCTTGATACGAATGGGTAAAATCATTTATGTATGTAGGATCAAATGGAGTGCAGGTGGCAAGGCAACCGAGCAGTTTCGTGAAACCAAGGTATTACTTCCCTAAATGCACTTTTCTTACCATCTTTTTCAAACTTTTTCAGTGTATTGTTTAGATTTTTATCTACAAAACAAGTCCATTCGGAACAAAATCGACCATCTAGATTGGAAGATAATCGAATTTGAATATTGCTTATTCTGCAACTTGTCTCCATATCTAACACGTATATAATGGGACACTGCCTTACATTTTCAATTTTTACGGTGAAACGATTCTTACCATTTTTTTCAAAAATCATAACAATATAAAGGAATATGTGTTAGCTAATATTTTTTAAAAAATGAAAATTTTTGACCATCGGGAAACGGAGATAGGGCTATCAGAAAAATTTTGAATTTTCACTGTATGGACTACTGATGCCCCAAGCAACCTTGCCACATCTCTGCACGCCAACCTACACTTATTTACGAGTCTATCCGTTCACGGAATACATGTGTGCGTAGACGCCCAAGATGTACTGGCATGGACAAAAAGTTCGCTTTGAGGTATAGGAGGAACTCAATGGTCGATACATCCCCGAAAATGCGTAAATTTTTGAGTCCGATTACTATAGAAGTAATACCTTAACAAAAACGACAAGGAAAAACTATTGCGAAAATGGTATACGTTCTCAAAAGTCGGCAGTCGTGCCGTCTTTCGTCTTCGGCTTCTCCGTTTGAACTGCTGCTTCGCAATGCCGATACATGCCAACCCGAACCCGATGAGAGTCGGTCCATATCAAAAGAAAACCACGCCGGAATTGGAGTGAACCCTGCTTTCGGCGAATCGCGATACGTGCCATACTTTCGCCGAACCGCGATACGTGCCGTACTTTCGGCGAACCGCGATACGGAATCTCCCGATACCACATGTATGTACATAAATGTAAACAAAACTGTAAGAGCAAACTGTTTCATAGCAGATAGCGTATGCAAGGGGTCCATCGTTAAAATACGAGGATCGTTTGAAAAGTTCGTGCAAAATCAGTATTGATGGCACCACGTCATATTCAGCGAGTAACATCTCTTGGGGGACACAATTCAAGTTTCAACCAGATCGGTCTATTACTCTGCGTTTGGCATTCATTTGAATCGAGTAAGTCGAGTGATTTTCAAGAACTGGATGAAAGAGAATTTCGTGTATTGATCAAACATTATTTTGTGAAAGGTAAATCGCCTCAGGAGACTAAAAAGAAGCTCGATGAATATTCTGGTGAATCCGCACCTTCGATCCGAACGGTTTATAAGTGGTTTCCAAATTTCCGAAGTGGCTATATGAGTACAAGTGAGGCTAAACGCTCTGAACAGGGCGGTCAGGCCACTACTCTAGAAATCATCGATAAAATCCATGATATTGTGATTGATGATAGAAGAGTGAAGGTGCGAGAGATTGCTAGTACTGTGAGCATCTCGAGTGAACGGATATGTAATATTGTGCATCAATATTTGGATATGAGAAAGTTATCCGCCAGATGGGTGCCGTGATTGTTCACAGTTGATCAAACACGAAGTCGTGTGATATATTCCAAGGAAAGTTTGCAGCTGTTTCAACGGAATCCACTGGATTGTAGGCGTTGTTTTGTCACTGTGGATGAAACATGGATACATCACTACACGTCTGAGGTGAAAAAAGAGTCTAAACAATAGGTTGCTAATGGGGAATCTGCATCAAAGAAGGCGAAAATCGTTCCTTCAGCCGGGAAAGTTATGGCGACTGTTTTTTGGGATTTGCAAGGGATAACTTTTGTTAACTACTTGGAGAAGGATAAAACTATTACAGGAACATACTATACATCCTTATTGGACCGTTTGAAAACCGGGGGGAGGGGGGGGGGGGCTGCAAGAAAAACGTCCACGATTGGTCCACAAAAAAGTACCCTTTCATCACGACAATGCACTAGCTAACTCCTCTGTAATCGTAACCGGAAAATTGATGAATTTACAATTCCAAGTCTCCCCCCTATTCTCCAGATTTAGCTCCCTCGGACTGCTATCTCTTCCCTAATATGAAGAAATGGCTGGTGGGAAAGAGATTTTAATCAAACGAGGAAGTCATTGCGGAGACGAATGCTTATTTTACTGAATTGGACTAATCCTGTTATATTATTCGGAAGAGATCGACAAACTGGAGCAGCGTTGGACGAAGTGTAGGTATAAGCCTAAGACGAGATTACGTTAAAAAATAAAAAAGATTTACCCCGAAAATATCAGTAGTTTTCATTTTTGCACGGACTTTCCAAACGATCCTCGTATCAAGAAAGAAATGTTTGTACCCACGCAGCATCCAATACGAATATACAGTTAGGTGCAAAACTGAGTCAACATATCACATTTCTGCAGTTATCGTACCATATAAAAAAAAAAACCTAATATCGTTTTGGAAAATCAGTTTTATTATTCGAAACTGCATTGAAATAGCTTTACAAACATATCATATTTTTTGCTTAAAATAAGTGTAATCTATGAAATAATAAAGTCAATAATAGGTTCACTTTTGCACCGTTGAATACAGACTACTCGACATCTCTCGGCGATGACGCAATTCGCGGTCATACACGTCGAAACTTGCAATGATACGCAGTGTAAAGCGGACGCAAAACGGTTTAGAAGCATTTGAACGTTTCATCTCTTCGTTTATTGAACATTCAAATTTATTTCAAAAAATGAAACCAATTTCAAAGTCCGTCAGAGAAGCAGTTAAAAAGTTATTAGAGGATGGAAAATCAACCCGCAAAATCGCATTGCACTTCGACATTTGTCAGTCAACTGTTCAAAGAATTAAAAATCGATACAAGTTTTCCGTAAAAATTAATAAAGGTGGTCGACCGAAGAGAACGACTCCTCAAGATTGCAGAAGAGTAATTCAATATTTGACCAGTGGTGAAGCATCTTCGGCTTCTAAAGCTACGATACTTTTCAGAAGTGATACCGGTAAAAGAGTAAGCAAATGGACAGTTCAGCGAGCATTGCATAATGCTAAATTTGTCGCCGTGGAAAAGAAAAAGAAACCACTACTTTCGAAGAAAAACATTAAAGCAAGATTGAACTTCGTAAAAAATATGGGAAGTGGACTGAAGATGATTGAATGAAGGTTATTTGGTTAGATGAAACAAAAATTAACAGATATACAACTGATGGCCGGCAGTGGAATTGGAAAAGAGAAAGAGAGTCCATGTGCAAGTGAAAGATTTCATTCAGACGGTTAAACATGGTGGTGGCAATATTAAGCTATGGGGCTGTATGACGGCGCATGGCATAGGACTATTGCACAAAATAGATGGTATTATGAATCAGTACGTGTACAAAAGTATTTTGAGTGAAAATTTAATTGACGCTGTTGAAAATATGCCTTATCCAACAAACGAAATAATATTCCAGCAGGACACACACACACAATGACCTCAAGCACACCGCAAAATCTATTAAACATGGCTAACTACTCAAGAATTTCGATTTTTTTGAACAATTGACTGGCAAATGTTGAAGTGCGATTCAATTTTGCTAGTTGATTTTCCATCCTCTTATAACTTTTTAATTGCTTCTCTGGCGGACTTTGAAATTGGTTTCATTTTTTGAAATAACTTTGTATGTTCAATAAACGAAGAGAGTACACGTTCAAATGCTTCTAAACCGTCTTGCATCCGCTTTACACTGCGTTTCACTGCAAGATTCGACGTGTGTAATCGCGAATTGCGTCATCGCCCAGAGATGTCGAGTAGTCTATATTCAACGGTGTAAAAGTGAACCAATTATTGACTTTATTATTTCATAGAGTACACTTATTTTAAGCAAAAAATATGACATGTTTGTAAAGCTATTTCAATGTAATTTCTGATAATAAAATTGATTTTCCAAAAAGATATTAGGTTCTTTTTATGTGGTACGATAACTGCAAAAATGTGATGTGTTGACTCTGTTTTGCACCTAACTGTAGGTCAGCCCTATGAAACTACACCAATACGCCTTATATAAATTTTGTACCCGCTATTGAAGCTGTTGGAAACAATTCCGCTACGTGGCGCCACTCATACGTGATGTTAATAGATCATTATAATAACGGTCGTGTAGTGTTATTCAAACACTTCGAACATAATTCCGTGGATTGTGTATATTCGGTATATTCTTTTATGTTTAAATGTAAAATCATTTTTTTAAATTTATTGTTAACGATGCCGTGCCATGTGCGAAGGACATGGAGGGGGTAACATCACATTACTGCTGGCGCCGCGCTGCGGCGGACACAATAGCGGGGACACAAGTTTAGGCGAGCAACAGGGGGCTGCTGTAGGTGCAAGCTCGCATCAATATAATCTACGCGCGCGCGTGAACACGCGAAGCAATTTCATTGCGCAATGTTGTGCATGTAACCTTCCAGAAATCTTGTGGAAATCTTGAAGTCACCACTGAGTTCCATATCTTTACATCATTGCGGCAATATTTTAATGATAGACTCATAAATGTATTCACTTTCTACACCGCAGAGAAGTTGTTTAATAACTATTTTAGAGCCTCAGATAGCCAGAATAATGGCAAGTTGCTTTCATGTTGCTGAAAAAAATACTAGCAAAATGTTACACGCTACGTCTTCGAATACTGTTACACACTGTACAAATTTCGGTACATTATATTTGCTGTACATAATAACGCCCTGCATATTATACACCCTATACAATGAGATCAAGACATCCATGCCCAGATAAGAGTTTGAAACGTGACGACTGATCCTCATGCACGCGCCTCCTGATTTGTCATTTGGTTTGCACTGAATCAGAAATTTGCATTAATTGCTTATAAGAAGGCAAGAAAATTGTATCAAGTTTTACAAACTCGCGACACGAGTACAACCTAAATCATAAATGAGAAATCACGTATATCTCACGATTTGTCGTCACGTTTCAAATTGTTATCTGAGGTTTTACTATTTAACACGTTGATTGCCATGCGAAGCACGTGTGCTTTGCACCAGTGCTAACTCGTTGGGCTCCGCTGCTCACATGAACTTCGCAGGTACGCTTTTACCATTTTGGCGGTCAACTTGTTAAATGATGCGATGGTGCCATTGATCATTCGTTCAAGAGACTCGCTTTGAGAAAAGATATCTTATTTTATATAACCATTTTATATAATTGATTTATATCTTATTTTATATAACCATGTTATATAATTTATTTATCGTATTATTCATTTATCCTCTTCGATTCCAATAATTTTTATCAATATTAAAGATACATCGTTATATTGTATAGTGGCAGACATTTTAAGACGGTTGCCAAAATGGTTCTCATTTTTATTAGAATCAATACCGATCTTGATGAAACTCTGAAGACTTAAAATTTATTTAAAAAACTTTTCGTGAAATTAATTTAATGTTTATTTAACCTTCTCAACAAACTTTTAAGTCAAACAAGATATGCTAAAAACTAATATTATAATAGAAACTGTTATTGCATCTCTCTTTACTTAAAAATTATTTGTTTTCCTTAAGTCTATCAATATTAATTGCGCTTATGTACATTGACAATAAGTATTATAATTGCTACTCATGAAGCAGGAACATTAAGGATAATTGAAATGTACTAATTTTGAATGCGTGTCAAAGTAAAAATGTAGGTACAGCTGAAAAGTGAAATTAACGTTTAAAATACGGTCATTTTATCAAATTTCGGTTTTTCTTATTGCCCGTGCTTTATTGAGCAGCAACACTCATTTCGTTTAACAATCGTTCAGAAATTTTGGTTCCAACTATGTGGAAGGCGAGAAATCGTAAACAACATGAGTGTCTTTTTCCACTGCAATCTTTCTAACTTCCTGAAAACCGAACCGCAATTCCTTTCGCACAATCTTCTAATGTGCATCAAAAGCTAGTTGAATCGCTAAATATTTGTTCCAAAAACAATTCCCAAGCGAAAGTTCTTTTTCATACTTTCACAATAGAATACCACCTTAAGAGTTATAAGTACATGTCAATTGCGGCATGATAAAAAATCATGCAAAATATCTCGTCGACACTGCGCACTAGCAACTTATAAAAAAATATGATTTACATAAAAAGAACGTAATTTAATTTTGTTTAATGTTGTTTTTCACCTGGTATTTGAAATTGTTCAATATTTGAAACAAATTCAATATGAAATTCAAAAGATCTGAAAAAATTGACTTCACTATTCTCCTTCAAGAATTTTCCTTGAAGCGATTTTAATCTTTGCATCAATTCAATGCGAACTGATTGCATCAATCGGGCACCAAAACCAGATGAGCAAAATGTTAATAGCTAGAACAGACGTTATTTTTTGATTGACGTGCACAACTCTTTTGTGATTAGTATCTTATCGTTAATGTGCTGTTTACGATTTGATAAGAGGGATATCGATCGTGTATCCGTTTCATATATAACAATTCCCTAAAACTCTAAAATAAGATTCACGTGTAATACGTAGATGCAATATACGAGGGTCGTCTGAAAAGTTTCCGGCCTTTTTGGGAAAAACATATTTCAAGGTAAAAAAAATTTATTTCTCAACATAGTCTCCTCGTAACTCAATACATTTAATCCATCGTTTCTCCCAACCCGAAGGGTCAAGCCGTCACAAAAAAATTCTTTTTGTCCACCTGAAAAATACCGGTCTACAGCGTACACAACAAACGCGGCACCCAGCGCGCTGATCATTTTCTCATATCCAAATCCTCGTGCAAAATCTTGTGCACCCGTTCATCTGATATCTTACAAGCCTCAGCAATCTCCTTCACAGTCAATCGACGATCTTCCATCACAGTTTCACGCCCTAAGTCCACAAGTTCGTCAATTGAAACAGTTTTTGGGCGCCCAGAACGTTCATCATCAAAAATACTGGTACGGCCACGTTTATACTCAGCCACCTAATGTTTGACGGTTGAGTACGAAGGGGACACTTCACCGTATACTGAGTCTAAATCATCTTTTATTTCCTGAGTTTTTTTTCCATACAAATAAAGGAACTTGATCACCATCGTCGCCAAAAAACATCTGTCAACTTTATAAAAGGGCCATGAGTACTGATCGGAATAATTTGAAATTTATATGGGATACATGTAACAATGCTATCTGTCAGACGATAGCAAGAATTAAATTCTATCATGATTGCTTGTCAATAAGGCCGGAATCTTTTCAAATGACCCTCGTAAATGTTCACTTTTCCTCACTAAAGTAAGTGAAAGAAAGTGATAACAATTGTTTTAGAAATTGCATAACGTTTAATGTGCTGCATTAATGCACCTTTCCAATTTGATAAATTCTTTTGGGGAAATTAATTTATTGGGTATTTACGAATGAAATATCGCGCGTGAAGTGCCGACAGGTCTAAAGCGCCAAAAATCGGATTTAAGTGCCAAAAAAGGGCGTAGAATTTTTTTACTATTCTTTTGGGACATCGTTAATACGTATAAATATGCGAATTTTAAGCATTTGTAATTTAATGCCAATAAGGCGTATATGCTGAGGAGGCGCTCTTTTGGCATTTATTTTTGAAAATTGTCATTCCTTTCAGCAGCAGAAATACGAGAAAAATGGAAGAGCTCGTTAGGCATTAACTTATGCGATTAAGAACTAAAGGGCGCATCTCGGAAACCTATCATACCTATCGTTTAACCCTTTCGCTGCTCCAGACGTATAAATACGTCTCTGTCCAGGCTGTTCTAGGCGTATATGTAGGTACGTCTGTAGCAGCGAAAGGGTTAATAACTGGATTTTACGAAAATGTTGGGTTGGCTACCAAAGGGATCTTGAAATATCGTAGACGCCCTTATGGTATTAATCTGCTGAAAGAAGAAAAAAAATACAAACCAAAACGGCATATCCGCCGTCATATAGATACGCCCTTTTGGCATTAATATCCAAAAATCAACAATGCATGTATAATATTTTGATTGATTTTTATGTAATATTTCTAATTATCTATATAAAAAAATATACGCCCTTTTGGTTTTAATAAGATCATAAGGGCGTATAATGGCGCTTACAACCTTTTGGAAGTTCACACGCGATATTTGTTTTTTTTTAGTCGGATAATAAATTATATTACTCTTAAGCTGTACCTAATCATCCTATGTAAATATACAGGGTGTAAAAAATGTCCCGAGACGGCCGAATATTTTGAAAAATATGCGTCGCATAGAAAAACAAAAGAGCACAGTTTCAATATTTTTAAAAGTTCTATCCCGTCATACCAAACTCGACCCCCCTCCCCTCTCCAACGCTGGGGGGCGAGGGGTAACTTCAAAATTTTTAATGGAAACCCCCAATTTTTATTGCAGATTCGGCTTTTACGTTAAAAAATAAGAAACTTTTGTCTAAAATATTTTTTTGGATCAGGGGTAGATGGCGCTCCAGTCGATGGGGGAAACATAAAAATACGAAATCCTAAAAATTCATTTTAAAAAACTCCAAAACAAAAAACATAGGTTCAATATTTTTAAAAATTCTATCCATCCGGGTCGAGTTTTTTGACCTGGGAAGTCCTTGTAACGACAAAATTCTCCCATTCATATTGAAGGCCTGAGTTGTCCTCTAAGGTCCTAGTTATGGTCCTAATCAGAGGTTCCTGGGTTTAAAACGGACAAATATAAGACCTAGGAAGGCCTAGTTTGACCTGCCCCGGGTCGAGTTTTTCGACCTGGGAAGTCCCGGGAAGTCCTTTCAACGATAAAATTTTGCTGCCCCTACTCTAAATTTTCCATGCGATAATTGTTTATTTTTATTTTTATATTATATATAGAACAAAATCGTTTTCAAAAATGGTGTGTGGCGAACGAAAAGTGAGTTCGCCATTTCGACCCGGAGTCGGCCTGTGGACTCGTCAGTAAAACTAGGCTGACTCCTGCCTTAGAAGCTCTGTGGTCCTCTTAGGTATTATAGTATTGCACCGCTGTTTTACTACCGAGAGCCGAGAGTCGGGGGCCAGGAGCCGCGAGCTGAGGGCCGAGAGGGTCGGCGCCATCTGGCGTCAGGCCGCCACAGCGTGACGGGTCGCCACAGAGCTATAGATGAGCGAGGAGATACAGCACGTGTTAGGACTTTACAGGTCTTCTTAGACTTCACCAGGTCTACTCAGTTTTAACCCTCTCGCTTCAGCAGTCCAGTCCACCGAAGTCCCATGACTGAACGGAAGCACACGCAAGAAATGTGCACAGTGCGCGTGGTTTTGTATATACGTTTTCTAAGGGCCGGTATTACCATGTCAGGTTAAACCGAAGGTTGCAGGTTAATCTTCGGGTTAGCCAAAATGACTGTATTACAAAATGTGGTTAACTAAGGAGTGGAGTTTAACTTCCTGAAAAACTTTACCGTCAGATATCTGTCGGTTAACCATAGAGTTCAGGTTAACTCGGGATTGACGCATGCGCAGAGTGGTCGGTCGCTGCTCTAACCTACAAACGTCAGGGAATGCAGCTGTAAACATTCACGACTCGTGTTTTACATTTTGGTTGTGTGGTTGTTTTATTACGTGTTTGAAGTTGTACCGCTACGAATATGGAGGACATTTTTGACATTTTTGAGGAAATATTAACAGACGACGAGGAAGATTACATGGAGCTGGTATGTACTCTTACAAAGTAGATAGGAAAAGTAGAAATACTCAAAAATTTTAGGCATTTACGGCCTACGTGTGTATATATCATTTTGAGCATTGCTACATTTTCGTTCCGGGTTGAAGCCGCGCCGAGAAATGGAACAGACGCGGCTGAAACCCGGAAGCCAAGAGTAACGATACTCAAAATAATAAGCATAAATATTATATCTGTCACAAATTCAACGTTAATTTATAGATTGAAATGCCTCGTGCACCCAAAGTATTTCGGCCCAGAATGAACCACTTAGATCGGTGGAATGACGAGGAATTTTTGGACAGGTTCCGCATTTCCAAAGGGAGCACGGAATTATTATTACAAGAAATCGAACCTGTGATATCCCATCCCACAAATCGGTACGTTAGGTTCGATTACGTTAAGTAATTTGTTAAAGCAGTAGCTAAATATTCTGGTACTTTATATTTTCAGAAATGAAGCAATCAGCGCGATGCTACAGTTACTAATAACCCTCAGATTTTTTGCATCTGGCTGTATGTTGATATCCGTCGGCGACTTCGCAGGGGTGCACAAATGTACAGTGTCACGCATTGTGGCACGGGTTAGTGTCGCAATAGCTTCATTAGCTCCGAGGTACATTTATTTACCTCGAAATGAAGCTAAACTCCGACAAACGAAACTGGAATTCTACAACATCGCTCGTTTCCCAAAAGTTATCGGCGCAATAGATTGCACGCATGTTAAGATTCAGTCACCAGGTAATAACTAGTATCTTTTTGAAATGCATCACTTGCATCAACTTGCGTACATTATAGATTGACGCAAGTTATAAACGGAGCGTAAATAATCTTTTAGGAGGGAACGATGTTGAGATGTCCCGAAACAGGAAAGGTTTCTTTTCCCTGAACGTCCAAACGGTGGCAGATTCTACATTGCGAATACGGAATATAGTTGCACGATGGCCAGGATCAAGTCACGACAGTACGATATTTAATAATAGTAGGCTGAGAGCACGTTTTGAACAGGGCCTGTATCTAAACTGCTTTCTAGTCGGAGATTGTGGTTATGCGTTGAAACCATATCTCATGACTCCGGTGCGAAATCCTGTCACACGCCCAGAAAGCTTGTATAACGAATCGCAAATTCGAACTCGAAATGTGGTTGAAAGAAGTTATGGGGTCTGGAAGCGAAGATTTCCCATTTTGTCACTAGGAGTTCGTGTCAATTTGGAAACCGTTCAAGCAATTATTGTAGCGACTGCTGTGTTACATAACATTGCAATAAACAGGCAGGACGGAATGCCAGAGGGTGATGAGCTCAATGAAGAAAATCAGAATGAACTGGACATTCAACCGCACCCACGAGGATATGCTGTGCGAGATCAATTAATAAACGAATATTTTACAAATTTGTAAACTAATCACTTATAAAAAGTGAAACCTTTTTATAGTATGAATAAAAATTTTTCCTTCAAAGAAAATTTTATTTAAAATTCCAATAATTCCACAGAATAAAATATTGGTACTACTAAAATTGTCCGATATAAAACATTCCCATATATACATTTTTTATAATTTTTCTTTCTGTTTTGCGAGTTCTACCTCCAATATTGCCACACGTAGCTCATGCTCACGCTTTTTCATGGCCATTTCCTCCTTCAGTGCCTCTCGTTGTAAATTTATTAATTCTAACTTGTGGCTTGCGCCAAGGTATTAATTTTTATGCGGCAATCTTCCGTCAGTTGAGTTTTCTTTTTTATTATCGGTCTGGTTCGCTTGCGCTTTTCAACTAAAAAACGTTAACAGAATCCATTAATTAGATAGATTCTTCGAATTCCAATAAATAATCAAACTGAAATGCTTGACAAAGAAAACGTACCTGCTGTAGTTATATTGGTCGTTACTTGTTGGCTTGCACTTACGTCCAGTAACTCCTCAACTTGCGTAGGCTGCTCTTCTGTCTCTGCAAAAAAAATAAATATCCACTTAATTGAAATTAATTTTGAATATCAAATTTGTAAAATAAAATAATGTTTGTCGTGGCTCGCCGAATTACTTTTCATTTCTAAAATTTGAAGTTCTAATTTTTAATGTAACCTAACCTAACCGAACTTTGGTACCTAGTGTGATAATAATTGAAGAGTACAGGGGAATAACAGGCTAAGTCATTTTTCATCGAAATTGAGATATTGTCACTATCTAGTAGCATTTTTATGTACCTTTAAGCTCAATATACCTTCCAGGGCAATAAGAGAACAAATCCATAGTTGAGGAGCTTGCGTTCAAAAGCGGCTGTATCCCTTTTTTGCCGATATGCTTTTTTTGCGATTTTCGGCTAAGTTTCACAAGATCTATCAACCGGCATGGTCATATGTGTTCAAAACGGACTATTTGTATTTTAAAATCGCATAAAAAGTCGGCCTTTTGCATCAAAACCGGCTATATCCGGATTAATTTAAAATTTTTTTCAGAAACTATTGACATTTGAGAAAAAATTTCAAATTGCATTAAACTACTTCCCTAAAACACTACAAATAAACTTTTTTTGCTATCTCTATGTATTAAGGCGAACCGATGAGAAGTTTTCGTCTATTCCTGAACAGTTTTTGTAAATGGATATAGCCGCTTTTTAACGCAAGCTCCTCAGTTATCCCTTATAAAAGAATACCCGTACAGGAGAAAAACTAGCTAGGATTCGAAATAAAAGTCTTTCTAGCACAAAACCATTAAAATTGACTTAGCTCGTTCTTCCCCTGTACTCTTCAATAGATACCGAGCTAACCTTGTGAATTATTCCCTGTTAATTCATCAGATTTTCGCACTCGAAGAAGATTTGGTGACCATGACGACCAGCTCGGTCCAGGGAGTATCAACTCTGCATCCTCTCATGGTTTGTCTCATTGACGATTTCCATATTTATACATTCTTCGGCGTCGTCATCGAACGAAGATGGAAGGCCTGTCAGTCCAATGCCTGTCAAGTCCTTCAAAGTGTCTTCCACTGTTGACGGTGTGCTTATCCTCGCCGATGTACCGCCTCCAGTTTGGAATAACTCCATTTTATTTGCAGCGTGTTTCTTTTTTGCAGTCTTTTTTAAATTCAAATATTTTTCCTTTAAATTCTTGGTGGTGCGAGATACTACACCACTTGCGCTGTTGAATTCTTGAGCCACTTGTACCCAAGTGGATTCTTTCAATTTCCACGAGACAGCGTCAGATTTCTTACATTCTATTATGTGTCGATACTTCGAAACAAGCTCGACAAGAATTTCCACCTCGTTGGTAGAAAAATTCGCTGCCCTTTTGGAGTTTTCAGTCTCCATCGCTGCAAAAATTAGATTCGCAGACGTGATAGTATGACATTTTTGCGTTGCATTTACAGAATATTTAACTATTGATTTAATACGTGCATCAGGGTGACTCGTTTCAAAGCAATATTCGCGCACCTGATAAACTTTTTAAATATAGATAAAAAATTGTCGCGAAAGAATATACGCATAAACTCACCTCAATATCTCCTGGACTGTTGATTCAAGAAACGCACAAATACTGCAAACTATAGCCGCTCTTACTTTTTCAAAGACAACGCAAACTGAAAACGTGCTCTATGCAAACTATACGTACGCCGTTATGTACCTTGAGCCCGACGAAACGGGCAAGAAGCCCCCCCTTCAAAGTTTTAGAACGTAGGGATAATCCCCAATTACCTGCGGAATCGTACTTTCTTTTATTTGTCTGCATCTTCATTTAAAATTTTGTCGCTAATTCAGGAATAAACTAGTTTAGGGCATATTTCATCTAGGGATATTCGCTTGAAATGCTACCACTCCTAGTTAACTTAACTTTGGGTAGAAAACGTTTTGTAATACGCATTTTCGTTAACCGTAGGTTTAAACTGAAGGTAAAGGTTAACTCAACCAGCAGTTTAACCTGACATTGTAATACCGGCCCTGAGTCTTAAATATGAACTGTGCTTAAAACAATCGTTGCTCTAATATGATACGTATAGTTCACATTTTCAATATAAAAAAACTTATACAAAATTATATTAGTTATTCTAAAAACACTAGACCAATTACAGTTAACATATTTTTAGGTATTTACATATTTACAAGACTTTATGATTAAACGTTTAATCTATTATGAATAAAATCAACAACAAATATTTTGCCGATAACGAATAATTTATCATTGACTACAGATGGTACTTGTATACACCTCATATGGATGCCGGAATGTTCCGTCGCTCGCACACACAAGTCGTCGCGCGCGGATGACGGATATATCCGTCGCTCGATCGAAAGGGTTAAACAGATCTTAATAGGCCACTTTAGGTTATGCCAGGACCTCCCAGGACTTCCCAGGTCAAATACTCGACCCGGGAGATCTCACTAGGCTAGTTTAGGTTTTGCTAGGACTTCCCAGGACTTCCCTGGTCAAAAAACTCGGCCCGGGCAGCCATACCAAACTCGACCCCCCCCCCCCCTCTCCCTCGCTGGGGGGCGAGGAGTAACTTGAAAATCGATTGGAGCGCCATCTACCCTTGATACAAACAAATATTTCAGACAAAAGTTTCTTATTTTTTAACGTAAAACCCGAATCTGCAATAAAAATTGGGGGTTTCCATTAAAAATGTTGAAGTTACCCCTCGCCCCCCCCCCCCCCCCGCGGGGGAGAGGGGTGGGGGGTCGAGTTTGATATGGCTGGATAGAACTTTTAAAAATATTGAAATCGTGTTTTTTGTTTTTCGTTTTGAAGATTTTTTCCATGAATTTTTAGGATTTCCTATTTTTATGTTTCCCCCATCGATTGGAGCGCCATATATCCCTAATACAAACAAATATTTCAGACAAACGTATTTTTTAACATAAAACCCGAATCTGCAATAAAAATTGGGGGTTTCCATTAAAAATGTTGGTTACCCCTCGCCCCCCCGCGGGGGAGAGTGGTGGGGGGTCGAGTTTGATATGGCTGGATAGAACTTTTAAAAATATTGAAATCGTATTTTTTGTTTTTCGTTTTGAAGATTTTTTCCATGAATTTTTAGGATTTCCTATTTTTATGTTTCCCCCATCGATTGGAGCGCCATCTATTCCTAATGCAAACAAATATTTCAGACAAAAGTTTCTTATTTTTTAACATGAAACCCGAATCCGCAATAAAAATTGATGGTTTCCGTTTAAAATTTTGAAGTTACCCCTCGCCCCTCAGCGGGGCAAAGGGGTGGGGGGTCAAGTTTGATATGACTGGATAGAACTTTTAAAAATATTGAACCCGTTTCTTTGTTTTTCTATGCGACGCATATTTTTCAAAATGTTCAGCCGTCCCGGGACTTTTTTTACACCCTGTAGAATAAGATATTGTAATTTTTTCTAGTTTAACTTATACAAGATTACGTCACACTGACCCCTTGAAATCATGGATGGAAAGACTCAAAGAGAGAAAGTAAGGAACCCTCGAGAAGGAGCAAACCCACTTAGTGTCCTAACGTTTAGGTAAGTGTTGATTTTACGTATAAATTAAGTTCATTGAGCATTTTTTAAGTATATTTCCTAATAGTTAAAAAATATGGTAGTTTGCTTTTCTAGTTATACTATATTTATTAATCGTCAAGTTAATGCCACATGAAAATTTATTATTTTAAATGTAGTTTATTTGCCCAAGTTTAAAAAAATACTAGTCAATCAATGTATTCATCTCCTATTATTCTACTTACACTTAATTTTTGCTTTATAATTAAAGGTTTTTAACTGTGCTTTTGTTTTTTTATTTGATCACAAATTTAGTAATTATTTATATAAATCATATTCATCAGTTATTACCAAACTTCATTCCTATGAAATGCGAATATAAGGTAAAAGGGGCAAATATTGACACCACTTTACTTACTGGTCTAAAATATATTGCAAACTGAAGTTATCAGAGTTGATAATATATGCATAAGCAAGCCTGACTCTCTCTTTATATGAAGAGTGAAATGTGATATGACGCATTTTATTTTACTACTTATCATTTTTGAACAATGATTTTTTTTAAAAATAAAGTCAGATGTCAATGTTACTCTATATCCTGTTTTAAGATTGACACCTGTTAAAATTTTCGTCTATACTGCATGCAATCGGTTAAAAATCTCAATTTTTGTTTATTACAAGCCAGAATTGACAGCAGTAAGTGATTTTGTATAGAGATTAAATTATAATAGAGTCATTTTATTTATAAATTTTTGCCACTTTAAAAAGACCTTAAGTACAACGATATTTCTAAAAGTTGTCTTCGTCGAAAATAGGATATGCACGCCCACGTGAAAACTTAATGACACTGAATCAGGTGATCATTATGAAAGCGCTGATATTCATGCGCGGCGTCAGGTGGCGGTACATACCTATGCGGTATTTATAAAGGTAGACAAGAACAGTATTATGTAAGTTATTAGCAGAAAGTAATAAGATTCAGAAAATGTGTCAATGTTAACCCAGTGTCAATGTTGGTCCGCGTTACTCTACTGTTACGTAATTAGGCTTTCTGCCAGCCAAAAGTGAAGAGGTGGAAAGAAGAATTCAATCATATTTTGCTACCAAAGATTAACTGTGCCAAATATTGAAGATGAGCAACGTCGAAAATATACACGAAATTAGTCACATTTCCTTCCCCTTTTATATTAACTAATCGAAACATATCATATCGTTTAATAGCTGGATTTTACGAACATTTTGGGTCGGCTACCGAAGGGATCTTGAAATATCAGATTTATACAGCCCACTTAAAGAACATACAAGCGGTCATCTCGGCGAAAAAATTGTGTCCGCTTGGGAAAGCGAACAAAAACGATTATACGGACATGAGAAACACGTGTATCGAGGAAAAGAAAATGATAGGAAGAGGAAAAGTAAAGGGAAGAAAAAAGAGAAAGAACCCAGCTTAACCCGAGTATTAATTAGATGTTTCGGGGCGCGCGTTATGTCGTACGGAATCATCTTAGCCATTATGGAAATAGTATTAAGGTATGGTACTACATTTTTGCCATATAATATTATCATCACATTGCCTTATGACCGTTCGCTAAAGTCACGACCGTGAATCACGTGAGAAAGTATTTTTTATGTATATTTTGGCTTGGAAATTTAATATCGTTTCACGTCCACAGTAAACGAATATTTGTATACGTAAAACTACGAGGGCAGAATGAAAAGACCGATACTTTTCAAGTAGATGGTGGTGCGATCGCGAAGATGAGTATACGCCCCCATTTGGCGAAAAAAAAAAAGTTTTGTTCCACCACGACAATGCGCCTGCCCATTCATCTGCCGTTGCAACAGTGAAATTGGTCGATTTGAAGTTCGAATTGCTGCCGCATCCACCTTATTCACCGGATTTGGCTTCATGCGATTTCTTTCTCTTCCCAAACTTGAAAAAATGGCTGGCTGGAAAGAAATTCTCATCAAACGATCAGGTCATCGCCGCAGCATGAGGCTACTTTACAGACTTTGGGGCGCACCACTATCTACTAGAAAAAGTATCGGACTTTTCACTCCGCCCTCGTATAAAAGATCTTCTCGTTACGATTATACAAAATTGAATCTGGCGAGAAGTATTCTATTCCTATTGAAAAGATCTCATAGATTCCCATAGACAACTTCTATGGGATGTGGGATGTCTATGGGAATCTGATGTGCTTTTGACACAGCAATTCCAGATATCCACTAGAAAAATGAGAGAGGTTCGAATAGAAATTCATTGGATTCTATGTGTATCTGAGGTGATGGATAGGTGACTTACCGGGTTTTATATGTATTCGCAAAAGCAAGTAAGATCCCATAAAGAAAATAAAAATCTGTACACGCCGTTCTACTCGTGTAATTACTAATAGACCATTACAAGATTTTATTTGTTTTTACGGATACACATAAAATCCAATACATTTTTATTCATGCCTCTCAGATTTGTATTAGTGGGCATTCGAAATTACTGTGTCAAATGCGCATCAAATTCTCATGCGGGGGTTCTATGGGATTTTTACAAGTTTTCTATGAGAACCTATGATATTTTTTCAATCGAGGTAGCCAAAGGTTACATCGGTAAAATCCTCAATGATCTAAACTTGTTATTATTGAAAGAAGTATTAAGATTTGATTTAAAATATGTGTAGATTATTGCAACCATTGTTCCTTGGTCTTCTCATCCGCTACTGCAGTAAAGCGAAATACTATACACCGATTAAAAGTGTCTACGTCCCGCAAGTTGTTGGAAAGGAAGATACTACGAGATCGTTAAGTCCCCAAGCACATTTCTACAGCGGTTTTGCGCATCTTTTCTTGCCACGAATTTTACTTCACAACACTCGTTTTGCCAGTCCTACTAATTACTTAATCGCTGTTCTATAAATAGTCCTATTAACTTTTACCCATTGATTTCCTCAGAAGTGTGTGTGTGTGTGTGTGTGTTTGCGTTATTTGAGTATTGTGTATAATTTTATTCCCTGCCTGGAATCATTGAGCTTCGTGGGTCTACTGTTATCGCCCTATTGAAAAGACCCCATAGATTCCCATAGACAATTTCTGTGGGAATCTGATGTGCTTTTGACACAGCAGTTCCAGATATCTACTAGAAAAGTTTGAGAAGGACGAATAAGAATTCATAGGATTCTATGTGTATCTGAGATGATAGGGATTTACTAAATTGTATATGTATCTTCAAAAACAAATAAAATTTCATGAAGATAATAAAGACCTACACACGTCGTTTTATTTATAATTACTAATAGAACCTTAGAAAACTTTATTTATTTTTACAGATATATTATACATAGAATCTCCAATAGATTCCTATTCATCCCTCTCAGATTTTTACTAGTAAATATCTGGAATTGCTGTGTCAAAAGCACATCAAATTCCCATGGAGATTCTATGGGATTTTTACAAGTTTCCTATGAGAATTTATGATACTTTTTTTTTCAATAGGGCGTAGTTTTCAAAAGTGAAAATACTTTGATGTTTATTGTAGATTAGTTATGCAGTTGTGCGGGTTTGATAAAACAACTTGGTCTTATCTTATCGGCGTGTTTACGAATGCAACGTAACTTCTGCAATTAATAATAGGGTTCGACATGAAATCACATATCATGTGCAAGTCTCTTGATAAAGTGATTATCCACGGAGGTTAATATATTCGATAAAACAAGCAACTGCGTTAAGGACATATAACATCCGGAAAGTAATAGATTTTTTAAAAGTGAGGATTTTTTATTTTTCGACTAATACCTAAATAGAATAAATTCGTTTTATTCGTTTTCGAATTAAGTTAAATTTGTTATTCAATTTATTTCTGAGATTTTTGTACTTATCCTAAAAGGCATTGTGAAGTAAATATTTTAAAAATATGCATTGGTATTTTTACCAACGAGTATTTTATCACTGAAAATTATGAAAGAGTAACACATTAAATAAAAGATATACAGTTCTTACAAAGTTCCAGTTATACGTTGAATCTTTACGATTTGACATTGCTAAAGGTAATAATAATATGACGTAAGACCCAAAAAAAACCTTCAGTGTCACTAACGCTTTCAGTGGAAGTTAATTTTACACATTAAATTACAATATGACTTGAAAAATAAACATTTTAGGAATTACTGAATTCGAATGTGCGTTTGAAATTTTCGAATTCAATGTAGCGAACCCAATGTATCTACCATACGTCTAAAAACTACTAAATTCGCACGTAACTTTCTCCAAAGGGTTTTTAGGTCGCTTAATACGAATCTGTAGCTAAAGTTCTCAAAGTCAAATTATGTAAATTTATTGACCCTTTGGATTTTCCGCTATAATATTAGATTTTCTTTTTTAAAATTACAAATTCTTGCCGTAGATTTCAATTCAGCCTCCCAAAAATTCCCGAAAAACATTCTTCGTATAAATGTCAATATCATTTTTATTTAAAGCATTTTTGACACAGAAGCCTCTATTTCTCTTCATACTTAAGGATATATTATACTACATACTTAAGGACATATAAAAAGCTTGACGGCACCAGTGAAGTCATCGATAGTGAATTTGCGTCCACGCATAGTCGTACAATTTATCAAAATTTGAGTCACCACAGAGATTGATGTACATCTTTTTTCGAATACAGGGTTTCGCAGCCATTATTTTTGGGTCGGCTATTACGTTATTATAGCAGCGATAATGAAGATATCACCGAACAAGAAGCATACCTTTATGCCGGAGGCGTGATCATGTGCTCCGCTATTAACGTACTCGTAATGCATCCATATATGATGGCGATTTTACATATGGGAATGAAAATGCGAATCGCTTGCTGCACTTTGATCTACAGAAAAGCATTGAGATTGTCAAAAACCGCCCTTGGAAACACTACTATAGGGCAGGCGGTCAATCTACTGTCAAATGACGTGAACAGATTCGATGTAGCCATCATATTCCTACATTATTTATGGCTTGGCCCGCTGGAGACAATAATTGTTACGTACTTCATGTATAGAGAAGTTGGGATATCCGCTGTTATCGGTGTCACTTCGTTACTTATGTTTATCCCGTTGCAAGGTGGGTAACTAATAACACGGTATAACAAAAATAGACGTACTTCTTGGCCTACAAATAAAAGCATTGATTTCTGACTGCGAACGATCCCGCTTTCGAAATGTATCTGTAACGCTAGAATTTCGTGAAAAATGGGGTAAAATCATCGATTTTGAACACATTCAACATGTTATAGTGTCAAGGGTAATTTTTTTTTCAGATTTCGCTTACACGATCCTAATTCACTATTTTTCATCTTCGAAATGATATATTCTTCATTTGTATACGATTATTTTCACCGAGTTATGGAGGTTTGGATGTAACCAATTTCGTACGAAGCAATATACCTACAGCGCTGTAGGTAGAGGAAAGTCACCAAAGCCGGGCCCCTATTTACTTTTTGGCGTCTAAAAATTTTAGGAATCCACATATGGAAGTTACAATACCTGTATTGCAAATTGTAAACAATTGATTGTAACATACATTCGATACAAGTTTGAGACAAGACTTCGGGTTCTGGAAAAAGGGCTCCTAAAGTGGGCCCCCTACCTAAATACTCGGAAAAGATCAAAAAGTGAGCGGAGATGAAACATTGTTTTTTTAATGTTTGTTTTTCTATTTATCGACCTTACTTTCTTTCCCGGAAAGGTGCGGAACCGAGGTATTAACGACCTATGTTCACCGAAATATGTCGCTTCGCCAATGACGCGATTAATTATAGTCGGCGAGTTAATTATGAATGAAGCTATGAATCAACCTTCCGAATTCCGTCGCTCAATGCGACGGAACAATGATAATTTAGAAGAACTGAGTATAAAAAACAAGGAGCCCACATAAGGAACAGAAAAAATAAGGGGCCCGACTTACGCACAATCGTTTTTGTTTATTTTGTGATTACAGTTATTTTTTCGAACAACCAACCACACCTTCAACACCATAAACTGATAAATCATTCCATGCACTTCAAAAATACATATAATTTGAATTACATACCGGTCAAACTACGTCAACAATAAAACAAATACGTACGCACGAAAAAGTTTCCCACAACGGCAAGAAATTGTTTGAACTGTCAATTGTTAACCATGAAAGATTAAAACCGATGGTGGAGACATAATGTCGGGGCGTATCCAAAACTATCACAAGCAGGTGACTTTGTATGTATAGAGATCTACATATGAAAATAAAGAGAGGGACCCGCTTAAAGACCGGGGCCCGACTTTGGTGACTTTCCTCTATATTGTTTCGCACGTCTCTCTAACTCCGGCTAAAGGAGTAGTCCGAAAAGAGAGAGAAAGAGCGTCTATCGCATATCATCAACGCGCAGAGAAAATAGCGGGGGAACGATCCCCCGGCGCTCATCGGTCGAACGTTCAGGGGAGCGAAAATTACAAAGTTGGAGAAACAGCACTGTTTAGTGTATCAACCATATATCCGTTCATTTCTGTTATTTATCATTATATAATACTTAAGACTAGAAAATCGTTAACCACTTTAGCCATGATTGCAGTATTGTAAAGTTGAAATTGGGCATGCATTCTGGAAACCGCGATCACAACAATATCTTTCTTCTTTGGATGATATAATGAATAAAAGAATAGAGAAGATTGTAGTTTATGGTAGAAACACAGAAATAATACAAGTTACAAAAACTTCCAATTTGGCGGGGTCACTTATGTATAGAGACTCAGGAATGTTACGAATATCTAGAATATTCTGTTCATGATAATTGGGAAAAATGTGGACAGTTTTAAAGAGTTATAGCATATTGTAGAAATGCAGAAATATTACAAATATTTACAAGTTCCTACTTCTGGGGTAGACCGTAAAAAATGTTCGCCATAGTAACTACAAATTACTACAACTTCCTACTCTCCTTCGAATTTATGGCGTTAATAGTTGAAAATAATTATAGTTTTTACTAAAAACTACGATAAAATATAAATTTTTACGGTGTAGTTGTCAAAAGTTATAGTATTTCATAGAAACTTTTAACTATTTTCTATATACAAACTATAACTGCCAGTTGATGTAGTCAGTCGTAGTTTTCAACGTAAAAAGTTTTAGCCTTTTTTCCGCCAAGGGAGGATATATCGTGGATCAGGGTGTCACAAGCGTAAACTCAGAAAGGATATTGTCTTAACCCTCCGTTAGTCGCTATGGGTCTGACAGACCCATAGCGTTTTTATTTGCTAATTGTTGGAAAACTATTAGAGCCACACCATTGTCGCTTTGTGACATCTCAGAGGGATGTTCTAAGAATGGTTTACCTAAATAAATTTTAACTAGTTAAAACTATTTTATTTTTTTATTTGTTTAAATAGAGTTGTAAATTCTTTATTTTAAAGCACTGTGTATATCGCGGAAAGGGAAGTTATTGTTAATCATTTAATTTTATTTTAAACGCATTACAATTGAGGAGCTCGCGTGCAAAACCGGATATATCCACTTTTTACACAGAATCTTATTTTGGTGGTCTCTGAGTGTAGGTCATGATATCTATAGGTGCATATATTCGTTTACATCCAAAACCGTATAAATCCCTTTAATATTGTTAAGTGAATTTCGACATTTGGAGCAAAACCGGTTATATCCAAATTTCGCCTGGACGAAGAGACGGCAATACATATTTAATTTCTTTTGTTCTTTTTGCAACTACTACTTGAATAACTTACTTGTTTCGTTTATTTAAAAAATAAATAAATATTTTTTTACTCAATGTGTCTCATTTTTATGCAAAACCGGATATATCCAATGTTTTTTTGTCAATAACGTCGAGTTGTTTACTTTTTTACAAAAAAAAATATACGTCAATCAGTTGGTTAAACCCATTAAATTAAAACTACTTTTTCAAAATAATACCATTTTTTTTTAATGAATATGTAGAGGTGTTTTTCTTATCTCCTGAAAAGTTTGTAAAAGTGGATATATCCGGTTTTGCACGCGAGCTCCTCAATTATAAAAATTACGATATTTACTGATGTAGGTCTGACAGACCCATAGCGACTATGGGCGTCTCATCAGCTGACGGAACGTTAAATACGGTCAAAACCGATATTTTTAGTTCATTCTCATTCATTTTCCATGAAAATATGTGAGGTGATAGAGAAATTTCGAAAGCAGGACCATTTTCAACAACCAAAAATATGTTATAAGCCGTTGATTTTATTCATGGGCCAAAATCGCGTCGAACTGCGTCATTATTCGGCATAAGCATTTGAAATATACATTTTAATTCTAAAATTTCGTTTCTTGCTCTAAGGATTTCTGGGTAAAAGATCATCAGTTTTAAGACTACGTACTGCCATCAGAACGGACGAGAGAGTTCGACTCACAAACGAAATTATCAGTGGAATTCAGGCCATAAAAATGTACACGTGGGAAAAACCATTTAGCTCCCTCGTTGAATTTGCAAGAAAGTACGTTAACAACAATCATTCAGATGCAACGTATTCAATGTATGCTCTGTAAATAACGTAAACGTGGCAGATGAACGAATAAAGAGTCTTCATTTCTTCGCAGACGAGAGATAAATGTTATAAGGTCTACGTCGTATATTAGAGGTGTGATCATGTCGTTTATAATGTTTACGACAAGACTCTCTCTTTTCATTACAATACTTGCCTATGTTCTTTTCGGGGAGCATATTACTGCGGAAAAGGTGTTCATGCTGACAGCTTACTACAATATTCTTCGTCAAACCATGACAGTCTATTTTCCACAAGGTAGATGTTGCGTGATAATTAAGCCTTGCTTACTTTCATATCTCAGAAAAACTCCCTCTTTCCGTATCCTAGATAAGAAATGTCAACATATGTAATAGAGATAACTCTAGCGTGCGATGACGGTATAATGCTATATAGTTTAATTCTCCATTGCATTAACTGTAAATGTCGATCTGAATCATAATTAAACTCCAATTCTGCACAAATGGACTTCTTGGCGAAAACGAGTAGCACGCTTACGATAAATTAATGAGATTACGTGAAAATATGACTGTCTCTAAAAGTGGCGACTTTCAATGATGATAACAATTTTTGTTCATACTTTACTAACAAATCTGGATTCGTAATTAAAGAATTTATAACAAACATTCATTGTCTTTCGTGGCGTAACAAAAATGGATTAAATTTCATCGAGGTGAGCGCTACGCTGTTCGTATATGGCGAGTGTCTTTTCTTTTTCGGAAAAATTTGACCAGCCACCTTGTGCAGATGGATTTGGATTCATTTTGAAAAGACCGGTAATATGTGATGTTTGCTGGATTGTAATTACAATAAAAATGGTCGAAGAAAGTTATAGAAATGAAAATGAAATTGCACGCAGTAAGACTTCAACGTACTTACAGCCCTCTATGTCTGAAAAAAATTGTATGGTAAATTATGGAGAAGTACCTCGAATGAATGCCAAAAATCTACTTTAAAGTATGGAATTTGAGATACTTTTTTAGTTTTGCATAATTATAAATAGATTTGCATAGTTTTTAAATAACGTAAAAATAGGTTCTACGCCACGTAAACTGTGATAAATTACGGCAATACGTAGATTATTTGAAATAATAATCCATATAGAATATTGTGAAATTTAATACGGATTGATATGTATTTCAAATAGCTTACACATATATTGCCGTCATTTACCATAGTTTACTTTAGTTTCATGAATCCAGTGTCTATACGTCATTATGCACTGCATTATATGGAAAATACATTAAATGATGAGAAATAAGGAAAAACTACTCTTTCTTTCTAGACTCAATTTACCTACGCGTATGCCGTAGATCGACGTAAAATTCTTAACATTAATAATAAATTACGGAAAATTACATCGCTCCAATGAAGAAGTGGAAGTTACATGCAGATATGCGTAGAAAATGTATTTAATTTATTGAAACTATGCGAAATAATATAAAAGTACGTGCATATTTTATTCTCGAATTGTAGATATCCATAGGAATTTATACGTTTTATGTGGGATGGAACGTCAAATAACAGCATAACGAAATAATTCTACGTAGAGAGATGGACGTATTTAAAAGTCAGAATTAGACATTTTTATATAAATCTATGGAATTCTATCAATGATTACGGTTTTTTTGCACTTTTCCTTCGCCGATTAAAAGTCGTAGAGAGAATCTTGTAATTCTGCATAGCTCACCGTACAATTTTTTCCGCCAGAGCTGCATACGGGGTGCCGTAAAAATGTCAAATTAAATAGGGAACTTGCATAAAATTTTATTTTGTATGAAACACAGCAAACATAATAGTTAAAGTTATTCAAAACACAGTACCAATAGTAAAAACTTGATAAAAAAAACTTCTACCCCAAAAACATTACTTTAAAAGTAGCATGGCCACGTCTCCCCAGTGAAACTCCGCGTTATGGGCGGCACTAGTTACCATGTATAGTGACGTCACTGTACATGGTAACGGTCCGCCTGCAGGCCGCCTTCTAGTATATCTATATCTAGGATAGTGACGTCACGGCACGGCGTGCCGCTCGACCGGCTGTTTCAAGTGGGCGGGATTTATCGCAAACTTTATTAATTTCTTACGGCTTAATTTCGCGTCAGAAAAAAAAATAAAAAAACACGTCCCACATTTTTTTACATGTTCAATCCATTTATGATGTTAAAAAAATATGTGCAAGTCCCCTATTACCCGAAACTTATGATATATTATACATTCGATGAGATGGCCAGAAACTTATTTGATTGTTCATTATGGAGAATAGCCCCTCAAAATTTATCGAAATTTCTGCTCCTATAGATGTAGCCGCCTTCCCTTGATAGCGAAAATACATACAAGTAAAAGTAGAAAGTTATCAAATAATAAGTTACTGAAAATACGATAATATTATGAGAATTCTATCATACATTGAGTGTGTTACATATATTTCGCAATATCTCCATAGGTTTGTAAGTTATTTTAGAGAGATCTAAAATGTATAATATATTGTTACTCAACTGAAATGATTTTTATCTAAAAAAGCCATATCCCTAAAATGTTTCTGAAAGAAGTTTGTACTATAAGCGTGGCTTCAGTTCTACCAATTGTTCTTTGAGCATTTTTTAAAAGTAGCTTTTGAATTTCATTCTTGTTTACCATTTATTTTAGTACTCTTATAAATTAACCTATTTTCGTTTCTAACACAATTGCTGAAGTCCGTCCTATTACCGTTATCATCGTTGGAAAAAGGGAGAGAGGGAGTGAACGAGGGAAAGCAACTATTATTAATACAACTGCATATGCAGAATTATTTATTGTATTTTCGAACGACGATATATCATTATTACTATATTCCATAGGAATAACACAAATGGCGGAAGCAATGGTATCAATTAAAAGATTACAGAAATTCATGATGTACGAAGAGGCTCTGACGACTTCTAAAAAATCAACTACCGAGACATTCACTAAGAATCATGAAGAAGATGGAAAGAGCCGGAGCGATAAGGTAGAAACTAAAACAGAAAACGGTGGATCGATAATGATCGAGAATGGTTTTGCCAAATGGGTGGCAGACGAAGAGGAATACACCATAAAAAAACTGAACTTAAAGATAAAGCCTGGTCAACTTGTAGCCATTGTTGGACAAGTCGGTTCTGGAAAGACAAGTTTACTGAACATTATTCTACGTGAATTACCATTAGAAAGTGGTGTAATTCAGGTTTGTCTTATACACCGCTGTTTTTATTTACACCGCTGAGAGAATTTTTTCTAATTCCAAATGATAAGCACGATTTTTCAATCTTATAAAACAATAATATTGTAAAATTAAAAAAGAGCATTTTGTGCATTTCAAAATCTCTCATCATTGGTACATAAATATATCATAATATAAACTCTGTGGATCGCCCAGGTCAATGGTAAGGTGGCATACGCCAGCCAGGAACCATGGCTGTTTGCTGGGTCAGTAAGGCAGAATATATTATTTGGCCGGGAAATGAATCATCGCAGATATGACAATGTAGTTAATGTATGCCAATTGAAAAGAGATTTTAGTCTGCTTCCTTACGGTGATAAAACCGTCGTGGGTGAACGTGGTATCAGCCTTTCCGGTGGGCAGCGTGCTAGGTAATTGAAAACGTTAAAGAAAAGGAGCGTTTTATAATCCTTTACGTTGCACTCGCAATGCAAGTAATACATATGTGTGTAAAGTATGATTTATTCGTTATTTTGTTCACAATTGGGACAGGATAAATTTGGCCAGAGCGGTTTATTCAGACGCGGATCTCTATTTGCTAGACGATCCCCTGAGCGCGGTAGATGCTCATGTAGGTAAACATATGTTTGAAGAATGCATAGACGGCTATTTACGCAACAAAACAAGGATCCTTGTCACTCACCAATTGCAATTCCTCAGAGATGTGGATTGGGTTATTGTTCTTAAAGATGGAGTAGCCCAGGCGGAAGGGTACGATTTATTTTTCTTTTTAATTTAAAAATGAGGTAATTATAAAGATGCTTGCATATTGCGAGTCTTCCTACATGATTCATTGGAAACTTCTGTATCTACAATGAAGTAGCTACCCTGGTGGAAAAAAATTGTGCGGTAAACTATGGAACAAATACCTCGAATTAATGCCAAAAATATACGTCAGAATGTATTGATTCTATGAGAAAGTATGGAATTTGAGACCCTTTCTTAGTTTTATATAATTGTAAATAAATTTGCATACAATTTTTGGATAACGTAAAAATAGGTTCTACATTACATAAACTGTGATAAATCATAACAATGTGTTGACTGTTTGAAAAATTAATCCGTATAGAATGTAGTGAAATTTTGTATGGATAAATGAAGACCTCGGCTGTAAAACCCGTTAACTGACATTATCTCATAAATCAATCTAATATCATAAAGTACCCGTTATGTATCGCTACTTTGGGTAATTTTTCTCCCTATTTGTATGTCCCATTAAATTGACAATAACAGAGAATTAGAAAAAAGTCACTTAATCTATTAATTTGATTTATATTATTTTACTAAAGTTTTTTATAGCTTTTTCTCGAAACTAGTTTAGTGTCACTTACCACGTTTTACAGCCAGTCTTCAAATATTTCAAATAGTTGACACGTTGCCATCACTTACCATAGTTTACGTTAGTTTCATTAATTCAGTGTCTATACGTGATTATAAATTACACATTATATGTATAGAAAATACATTAACACATTTAATGCCGATGTGTCCGATCGGTCACGTTTTTGACACCAGAGATCTATCCCTCCTGTGAAAAACTGGCAGTGAATGTGTTGGACGATGAGAAATAAGGGGAAACTACTTTTTCCTTCTAGTCTGAATTTAGTTACGCCGTAGATTGGTATAAAATTCTTGACATTAATGGTAAATTGTGGAAAATTACGTCGTTTCAATGAAAAAATGAAAGGTATATGTAGGTGTACGCGTAGAAAATCTATTTATTTCATTGAACTATGCGAAACAATATAAGAATACGCGCATATCTCCAATAGTTATGGTGCTATTTTAAGGTGCCATATTCTGTAAAGTTACAGTCTTCTTATGTGGCTTTATAGAATGCAGCACCCTATAGAGCCATTAATTGTAGATATCCATAGGAATTTATACGTTTCATGGGAAAATACATGAAATAACGGCACTCTCTTTAAGGAATTGGTAATTTTATGTAAATACACATATTGTATATTGAGAGTCAGCGCTCAAATTTTTATGTAAATCTATGTAATTTTGTCAATGACTACGATTTTCTACACTTTTCCATAGCTGATTATAATTCACCAAAATTTATAATTCTGCATAGTTTACCGTACAATTTGTTTCACTAACGAGGAAACCAACCCATGTGTACCTCGCCGATTTCGTTCATTCTGATATATGTTATTCTACAATATATAACAATCTAAGAGATACGTCTTTTTTATCTGCGGAAAAACATTTCTAGGCAGTGAAATTAACCCTCAAATTTGACAGCTCCTGGGAGTGATTGCTGGTTTTCACATACTTGCAATTGATATTTTGAAATGAAACCAAGTGGATAATAATCTACATAAAAAATAATGAAAAATGCAATTTATTATATTTCGTGAGAGTAATTAATTAAAAAATTATAAGGGTTGAAATTCACAAAGTTACTGTCAAATTTCAACCCTTATAGTTTTTTAATTAATTACCCTCACGAAATGTAATAAATTGCATTTTTCATCATTTTTTATGTAGATTATTATCCACTTGGTTTCATTTCAAAAGATCAATTGCAAGTATGTGAAAACCAGCAATCACTCCTAGGAGCTGTCAATTTTGAAGGTTAATGTCACCTCTTAGAAATGTTTTTCCGCAGATAAAAAAATACGTACCTTAGATTTTTATGTAGAATAACATATATCAGAATGAATGAAATCGACGAGGTACACCTGGGACGGTTTCCTTGTAAGGTATATGGGTGAATCTTCTCAGAAAGCGGAAACTTTCCGGAGTAATTTTGAATGTCTCATAAAATTGTTTAATTTAAAATTAGTCATTTTTTTTCTACAAATTATAGATAACAATTTTGGGAAGAATGATTCATTTTAATCGAACAGCCAGGTGTTTTGCAAAATATTTTGTAAGGGAATATTTTTTGAACGATAGAGAGGGACGTTTTAAAAGAAGGCTTATTATTTATAAATGTATAAACGATGATTCATGAATATTATGAGTAAAAACGTTCATAAAATCAACATAGGGACATGATAGATTAATTACGTCTTGACCCATATATATATATATCTAAAAAAGTACAATCAAAGCTCAATCTTAGACCACTTTCCTACCTTGAACTCTGAATTATTATTCCCTTTGTGTCATTGAATTCAAACTCAGCTCACCAAAAACCTTCGAGATCGTTTAAATAAGTCGAAAATACAAAAATGCTGTCAACCTGTACAATGTATTTATAACAAACATATTGCCATATCTATGTATACACACCGACCATTTTTATAGAACGTACGACGAACTTGTAGCAAAAGGAATGGATTTTGGCCGATTATTGGAATCCGCTTCAGAGTTTGAAGATGGTTCTTCGGCCCCGGGAAGCAAAAATAATTCCCGTCGTACGAGCATCTCGTCAATTAACTCACTATTGACGAACGACACTCAGAAGCAACTAGATCCTGCTGAGGTATTTATTCATTTACACATATGCCATCTCGCATTGCCGACACTGAACTTTTTTAAGTCAAAGAAAAACCTAGAATGCGTCGCTATAAAATAGGTATTGCGTTAATCACAAAACGTTTAGGTTGCCGAAATTCGAAGCTCGGGTAGCGTAGGAGGCAAGGTGTACGGAGCTTACTTTGGCGCCGGTGGTAATTGGTGTGTCATAATTAGTATATTGCTACTGTTAATAACAGCCCAAGTGGCTGCCAGTGCTGGCGATTTCTTCATATCATTCTGGGTTAACCTGGAGGAAAGTTACGTACGTCTCACTCTTTCTTCTCACTGTTGTGATAAATCTTTATTACTCGTAACTTGGCTCCATAAGAAAACTCGTGTATGTCTCACAGGTTTCCGCAGTTAACGGGACGATAGTGGTTGATTGGGAGAGTCCTTTACCTCGCGAGGCATGCATATATATCTACAGTGCACTCACCGTCCTCACTATTTTCATAACGCTCGTGCGATCGTTCACTTTCTTCGCCACGTGCATGCGAGCGTCAATGCGACTGCACGACAAAATGTTCCGCTGCATATCTCGAGCGACTATGTACTTCTTCAACGTCAACAGTTCCGGTCGCATTCTCAATCGTTTTTCCAAAGACATGGGCGCCATTGACGAGCTGCTACCAAGTGCATTGATCGATTGCATCCAGATAGGCCTGGCCCTTTTGGGAATCGTAGTAGTGGTTGCCATAGCGAGTCCGTGGTTATTGGTACCTACTGTCTTGATGGGTTTCATTTTCTACTATTTGAGGGTCTTTTATCTTTCGACCAGCCGTAGCATCAAACGTCTCGAAGGAATCAGTGAGTATACATCTCGTCATTTATCAATGCACGTCCTGACTTCCGACGGACGTTATCTTTACATCGCCATCGTGATATGAAACAATATAAGAGGGGGGCGCATGATTTAACTTCTCACATTGATATTGCGCGATCGAAAAGGATGGATTTTTTTTTCAATCAGCAAGAGATTTAACTGAGCAGTTCCTTTACTTTCTTGAAAATTTTTTTATTTTGCCCCTGTCAGATACCGCGATACCCAAAACAAACTTACCGAAATACTAGGTGTACAACAGAGTTTTAGGACACTTTTGTAAAAATTCAAAATTTATTTTTGAAAAAAGTAAAATACATTTATTCGTCACAATAATCCCCCCCATTTTCAATGAACTTCAGCCATTTTTTAGGCAATTCATAGATGTCTTCCACAAAGAAAGTTTCATTTTGCGAGATGAGGAAGTTATCGACCCATTTTTGGACTTCTTCAAATGTTTTGAATCGCACACCAGACAATTCGTTTTGCATTTTCCGAAACAAGTGAAAATCAGTTTGAGCTAAGTCTGGTGACCACACCGGGTGTGGTACAACATCCCATCCAAGAGCCATTAACGTATCCTTGACCGGTCAACCCACATGAGGCCTGGCGTTGTCACAGAGCAGTTTTACCGGACGTTTTCCTTTTCCAGTAAATGGACGATTTTGATCAATTTCTTGGTTCAATCATATTAATTGTTGACGATAGCGATCGGCAGTAGCTGTCTAGCCAGTTTTCAGAAGTTCATAATGGAGTACGCCTTTCATATCAGATTCCTCACCCATTTACAAACCTTGCGATGTTGCCGCGTATTCTAACCAAGAATTTACATCAGTGTTATTGATTTGGATTATTGATTTGTGTTAAGATCAAGCAGGGACTGTGAATGCGCTCGCAGTCCCGTACATTTCCCGGAATGTCAATTGCCGGACGGTAAGATTTACATTTAACCTCAAAATTTGAGGTTAAATCTCAGTCACAGTCAGATGTAAACATAACACACAACAGTCTGGCAGTAACGCTAGCGAAGTGGATGGAGTGTTGCCAAATGTACAAATAATGGTTAAAATTACATTTGTTCAAATGCTGATGTGTTTATTTTTGAATTCTTCTTTTTGTATAATAACGATTTATAAACAATAAGTTGCAGCTGTACTTAAAACGCTAGCATGAAAAATAATTTTAAATATTTGATAAACACAACTTGGCAACACTACAAGTCCTCACTGCGCAAGTACCAATAGCTTTAGTGACGTCACTAAGGATTTCGTTTGAATTTAAGTCAAACTTTAAAAATTAAAAAAAAAGAAATTAGTGCTCAGAAAAAAAAACAAATACATCTTATCAATAAGCACAAGAAACATTAACGAATGAGCAAAAAAATCGTGAACATGCCCATTCTCTAGTGGCGACTTCTTCCAGAATTATGATAAAATTCTGCTATTCGGAATTATTCTTATGACGGATTCAATGATTGTCTAGTACGCTTATGTAAAAGCGTGAAGCGATCACCTTTTTAGCTCAGTAACTTTAGAGTTTCACTTCTCAAAAATTCGCAGCAAGCAGAATTTTAGCATACACCTTCATTGAAGCATTATAAATAACGTGTAAAAAGTCCCCATCGATATCGTGTACGCTTCAAAAGTTATACGGGGGTCAAAGGTCAAAAAATTGGTTTTTCGTTATTATCTCGCTTGCGATTGGTTGGATGATAATTTTTGTGGTTACAAAAGTTGTAAATAAAAAAATACTCTATAAGAAAGGTTCTTTACATTTTCCACGTAGGAGTTACCGTTTCCACGTTATACGCCGCAAAAAGAGTCAACCTGATGAAATAGTGCTGCAATAGCAGATGAGTCATAAAGCATCAAAGTCAACAACCTCGAGACGCAGTAGGGATCATCTGTCACGTATTATAAAGCAAGTATTCCGTCGCACGATAGACAGAATTCTGAAGGTCGGCTCGTTCTTTTTAATAGCATCGATTATAAATTAATTTAACTTAACTTTCATTAGGTAATAATCAGGCTAAACATTCCCAAGAATAGCTACACGTCTGCTTATTACCTAATGAAAGGTTAAGCTAAATTAATTTTAAACTACTACAGGCAACAGAAGTATTATCTTAAGAATCGATTATAAATACCTCGCCGACCTGGAGTTAATCTCGCCAATCGGCAAAGGAGTACAATTTGACGAGCGTAGGTCGTGAATATCATGGTCCCGCACTTGTCCCGGAAAGATTAATTACCTAACGGTGTTCGGAAAAGTCCGTCTTTTGCAGAACCTCATTAATCGATTCCGTTATAATTCGAACGTTTTAACTGGTACCTACACCTTTCCTTGAGATCCTCCTTTTTTTGAGATCGATTCTCCATCGAAGTCTTGACCTGAGATATTCAGCAGTGCAGATCGAATCGGCGATCACTCTCACGTTTGCTTAGGATTCTGAATCCGTACTTCTCCGTGTAATTATTTCGCTCCTCGAATATATGATTCCTTTGTAACTCTCTAACTGGATCAATCCTTCCTTCAGTTACATCCTTCCTTTATATCAGTCACAACAGCAATTTATAGGCGACGTCGGACGTTTTGTTTCGGCTGTAGTGTAGAACAATTATTCGAATGGCGAATAATTGCTTTATTTGTGGTAAATCCCTTTCAGTCGACGATACCGTGGTTGTTGAGCGTGGTTTACAAACTGTGAGAAATGCTAGTGTCGACAGAAATGATGGACACTTTGAATATTTAAATAATGTGAATTGTGTGACTATCCATATTGACTGTCGCAAAGACTATACTCGAAAGAGAGTAGCATTGCGGCATTCAAAAGACAGCAAGATGAAGCCAAGGCTAGTACATCACAGAGATCTCCACGAAAAGTAAGTGTAAGTACTTTTGATTTTAAGAAATTATGCTTTTTTGCGGAGAAGAAGCTAATGAGCAAATTGAGAAAAGAAACAGGCAAGAGCTGAGGAGAAATATAAAGCAAGTAAGCATAATTTCTATGAAGGACTGAGCTATTAAAATAGCAGAAGATCGCGATGACAGTTACGGAAGAACTGTCAAAAATCGAATTCATTTTGATCATTATTTAGTTGTCGCTGAGGCTAGATATCACGATATTGGGGAACCCATGTAAAAAAACGCGCCTTTCATTCTACCTCGAAGGTGGTGGGGAAACGAATGTATGACTATTGAAGCACTATTTCATCACGTTGACTCTTTTTGCGGCGTATAACGTGGAAACGGTAACTCCTACGTGGAAAATGTAAAGAACCTTTCTTATAGAGTAGTTTTTTATCTACAACTTTTGTAACCACAAAAATTATCGTTCGACCAATCGCAAGCGAGATAATAACGAAAAACCATTTTTTTGACCTTTGATCCCCGTATGAATTTTGAAGCGTACACGATATCAATAGGGACTTTTTACACGTTATTTATAATGCTTAAATAAAGGCGTATGCAAAAATCCAGCTTGCTGCGCATTTTGGAGAAGTGACCCCCTATTTTCCGCCTTAAGTTACTGGGCTATTTCATAAAACATGATGCATCATGCCCGTTTTTTATATCGTTTCGTACCACCCTGGTATCATTCGTTCGCCCGCCTAGCTCCATCGCTATTTTCAGGGTGGAGTTTCGTAACTTCCCTCTTATCCTATCATAAGTTAGCAATAATGTTTGGTAAAATCATTGACGAAGCGTCACGTATAACGATAAATGGTCGTCAGCACGGTCCCCGGTGTTTGCGCACCTCAACGCTACCCTGCAGGGATTGACGACGATCCGGGCGTTCGACGCCGGAGGGATACTGGTCAAGGAGTTTGATAGCCATCAAGACTTACACTCTTCGGCTTGGTTCATATTCATAGCCTCTTCCCGTGCTTTTGGATTTTGGTTGGACGTAGTGTGCCTAGTGTACATATCTCTCGTTACACTGAGCTTTCTTGTATTACCCGAGGAAAGCGCACCAACGGGTGGTAATGTGGGATTGGCTATCACGCAAAGCATAGGTCTCACTGGCATGTTCCAATGGGGAATGCGCCAAAGTGCCGAGCTGGAGAATCAGATGACTTCAGTGGAACGTGTACTGGAATACAGGTAAGATTTCACGAAAGAGCAAAGGTAGAACCGAGAAGAATATAAAAAATGCTTAAATGATTTATCAAGGTTTTACGTGAGAGAGATCCCTGGTGGAAATATATCCCAGAATTGTTTAAGTTTATTCAAAACTTTATATAGTTTCTCGAAAGTACAAAATTATAAGAAATTGTGATAAGTTCTTATGTGTTTCTACGAAATTATAAAACATTAGAAACTATGGAGCATTCTAAAAAATAAAGTTTTAACGGTATTTCTGAAACATGACAGCAGTTTTTCTAAATAATTATAAAAAACTGTGAGACTCTTAACAAGATTAATATTCTAATTTCTGTGAGAAAATCTGAAAATTTCTGATGAAATGTTTGGAAAATTCTATTTCTTCAATCTGGAATTATCTCAGAAATTCCAACAAATTTAATTTTGTGTTAATTTCTGAGGATTTCTAAATATCCGTGGGAAAGAAATTTAAAAACATTTCATACAAAATTGCTTTGTCTTTGTGACAAATTCTTATAAATTATTTTAAGTTCTTCTGGGAGATTATGGATATTTCTGGGAGCAAGTGATGTGACAATTTCTATATAACCATTTTGAATTTTTCTGAGATATTCTAAGCAATTGTAAAATTTTGATTTTTGTGAGAAAGCCGGAGAAATATTGACGAAATACTTATAGTGAATTCGACTCGACTGCCCCTATACACACAGAGTAACATTTTATAACCAGTGTGCTGATGAACTAGATAAACTGTACCCAACGCACACTGGTACAGTCCAATCAAACTTCCTATTAGAAGATTAAAGTTGCTGTTGACAAATCAAATTATAATACAAAACTGAATGTCGTTCTACCTCACGAGCATATTCTTCCTCTTTATCACTGCAAATATGAATGTTCAGAAAATTAAATTAAATTTTCTCGTGAATTCTGATATGCTCCTGATTTCAACGAATCCATATACATTCTAAATCCGACGTGATACAATGTCATTATAATTACATTATAATTAAATTTATCTATTAGTGTAGACGAAAAAGACTACTGCTATCGCAAAAGAAAAACGGGCTTGTAGTTCGTCACTTATCAATACTTAAAAAGGATGTATGTACTTCTTATGACTGTTTTGTGGATAAATCTAAAAAGTAATTATATTAATATACGATCGTACACGGAATGTAGATGTATGTGAATTTTCATTCAGAAATGTTTTATAATTAGCAAGAAAGTCATGAAATATTCTCAACAAATTTTAGAAATTTGCAGAAATTTCCGAGATTTTAGCGCAAAATATTTCCAAAGAAATTCTAGGATGCTCACATTCTCTCAGAAAATATCCTCGGAAAAATCCGGAAAAAAAATGTGGAAAAATTCTTAAAAATCTGAACATTTTCTGACGTTACGCTTTAATACTTAAAATTGCGATATTCCTTCTTTGAACTTCGAAGATTTTATTGCAATTTTTGAGAAATATTTAAAATGATACGAAATTTTATGAAAAATATTTAATATTTTATGATTCCTCTTGGAAAATATCTGGCATTTTATGAAGATTTCTAAGAAATTTCTCGGATATTTTCTGAAAAATTATGACATTTTTGCATCAGGGATTCTCTTTCGGAATTTTATAAGTGATTAGTGGATTACAAAATGTCATAGAACTTTTTTAAATGTCGAAGATCATGGTATTTTCTGAAATTTAAGAGAACTTCGTAAGATTTTTTAAGAATTTAAGTATTTCTGAGATTTAAGATTTATTCAAATGGTTTGATAAGATTGAAAACATTCTTATACATTTGAAGAGTTCTGAAGATTTAAATATGATTACGAAGGTTTTATGAAATTTTAATGTTTTTTCGATATTCAATAAAATTTGTGAAGCTTACTTTGTTTCTTATTGCGTACTGAAAAAATAATATTATAAAGTACCCGAAAACAGTACTAGCTAAATTAATTATCTCTTTTAGTTACATATATATTATACTGTTCATTATGAAGATTTTACAAGATTTCAATGATTTTATGACATTCAATGAAGTTTTTGAAGCTTTCTTTGCCTCTCACCTTATTATTATAGATTCTGATAAAGGTAATATTATGAAGTACCCGAAGAAAATACTAGGTAAATTAATTATCGCTGCTAATTAGATTAATATTATACCGTACATGAAATTTATATCTACCAAATATTACATGACGTTGAGTTACGAGTAATTCAATTGCTCCAACTCATCGTCAGTAACTAGTCTTTAAATTCCATTCTGATACGCTTCGAAGATGATTTTCCATATTGCATTTTTGCGCATTCATAAAATGCAGCCTAATATCGATAAATTTCATATATCTCATCAAATTCTGTAGATCTTGTGAATTTTTAAGAATGTCCTCAAATCGGCTGTCAAGGGTCGTTACAATTTCGAGCAATAGGAACCGAATAATCGTCGAAACGATAACTCGTTTGGTTTCTAGCGTCGTGCAAAAAGAGCCACCTTTAGAGAGCGCGCCTGGCAAGAAACCGGCCGAAAAATGGCCCGAGAAAGGACAAATCGAATTTCACGGCGTATCCTTGCGCTACGTCGCTTCGGAACCCCCCGTACTGAAGAACCTTAATTTCAAAATATGTCCGAGCGAGAAAGTTGGCATCGTCGGAAGAACCGGCGCCGGAAAGTCGTCACTCATCTCTGCCCTCTTTCGACTCGCGGAAGTGGAGGGACGCATAGAAATAGACGGCGTGGAAACCGGGGGAGTGGGCCTCCACGATCTACGCTCCAAGCTCAGCATAATCCCCCAAGAACCTTTCCTCTTTTCCGGTACACTGCGCAAAAATCTCGACCCCTTCGAGATGTATACCGACGATAAGCTGTGGCAGGCTCTCGAAGAAGTCGAGCTGAAGGAAATGGGTTTGGAAGGTCACGTTTCCGAGGGCGGTGGTAACTTAAGCGTTGGTCAACGACAATTGGTATGTCTGGCCAGAGCAATAGTGCGCAACAATCCTATACTTATCCTGGATGAGGCTACTGCGAACGTCGATCCCCGTACGGATGAACTTATTCAAATCACCATTCGTCGGAAATTCGAACACTGCACTGTACTTACCATAGCTCACCGACTCAACACTGTGATGGATAGTGACAGAATTCTAGTAATGGATGCGGGCATGGTTGTGGTAATTACATCATTTTTATCGCCACGTCTTAATGCTCGAAAACAGGGGTACTTCGATAACAATTGTTTACTTTTTATAAAGATCTCAGGCTTTACAGATATGTCCATGCACTGAGAGAAATAATTGCTAGTGCCAAACGAAAATTTCTTAAACCAAGAACATACGAAGAGCTTTATTCCAAAACTAAGTCCAAAAAATTAGGAAATTGTAATTAGGTACAATTTTTTTATTTCCATTTAATTATGCTATGGATAAAAACAATATTTTGCTCAATTTTAGTAATTTTGGACTTAGTTTTGGAATAAAGCTCTTCACATGATCTTGACATTTTTTAAGAATACAGATTCCTTATATTCTCGATTTAAGGATTCCTTCGTTGGGATGAGAAATTTTTCTTGCGCGAAAAAAACAATTGCTCAAGCCTATCAAACATTCTCTTATTGTTAGATGAAGACAATCATAGCTTAATCCTGGAATTATATCATGTTTCTGATGAAAGAAAATATTCTTTTGACATCAGCAGTTATTTCTCTCAGTATATAGTCCCTATTTTTTTCACGCCCCTAAAAGTACCTAAAATTGAAAACTTGACCCTAAAAATCAGACGGTTAAGAAAATGGGGAAAAAGTTTAAAGATGTGCAACAATTTTATAAAAAAAACTGTCGGTGCTTCAGAAACAACGTAAATAGCAATTAATGAGGTAATAAAAAGTGTCACGGAGAAAAAAGATATTACGAGAACTTATATTTCGAAAAATGTACAGTGAGTTAGAAAGGATACGAAAGGAGGGTAAAATGAATGAAAGAATTACACTAAACATGTTCCAGAAAAATATGAAGAAGAGGCAAATTAGTATAGAGGATCGAGTTCTACATAAAAAATTTAAATAGAAATGAACCTCCCTTTCTAATCAGTATTAATTTATCTAGATTAATTCATAAAGCTATATAAATTAACACAGGTTCTTATGATATTTTTATATCAATATGTTTAGTTATCTTGTCGGTGAGGGACTGGGGACTGAAGACTGAAGGTCGTGCAAAAAATTTCCGAGAGGAAACGATAAAATGTAGGAAAAATTATTCAAAAATACCATAGAGCATAAAATCAATCGTTTCTTATTGTTTTTTACAGTATTCACAATGTCAAAATTACAAGAAACGATAGATCTTCTAACTCTGGTATTTTGAAATCTTTTCCATAATTTTCTATTACTTAATGAGTGCAGCAGATTTGGTGATAGCAATTAATCAGTGATTGATTTGACATGAATAATACTAGTCCTATATGAACCATGTGAGTTATCTGTATAAGCGTTTTGTGAAGACGGTCTCTAAAAATCCCTCTTTTTTTGTAAAATTATCTTCTTATTTCCCTAAACTGCTTTGTCCCTGCACTGTGAAGCCTGAGATCTCCGATTTTGATGTCCTCAAGTAGACGGAATAGCTACGAATGGTCAAGCCAAATAGGGACTAATATCAAATGCTATCGCGTGATGATTAAAAGCTCTGCCTTCGTGAAAATTATATAGGTACTCGTGACTTTGATCTCCTGTAAATGTATTGCAGTTTAGAAAATAAATGACTGTTTATTAGAATGTAGAGAGGGGTGAAAATTTGCCAGACATCACTTGTGTTGTTCTCATACGGACGGAACAATGCCCCGATAACCACATGATAATTTCAAGTGTTAAGGTATTGGCCTAAATATTCGTAGTGAGATCAATATTAATATAATAAACTTTAATTCGTCTCTGTGGCAAAATACATAAAAGTAAATTAGCGGAAATTTCTACTAAAAAAATTGTATATCAACAGAGAACATTATCTTAATCCATTAATGCTCGCTGGCAACTTTAGTTACCGAGTAATTTCTTCTTGAGATATTGGTTTAAGCATTTTCCCATTGTTTAAAAAACTTCTTCGGAAGCTTAATTTTATTAAAATAGAGTAAAAATTCTGAAACCAATTCCTAAATACTTCAAAAACAATAATTTGAATCGTAAGTTTTTTTGAGAGGGATATATTCCCACATGAGAAATGTTGACCATATGTGAGTTAACATGGGTTCGCATGTGTTTTACGTATCTCCACATTAGACTCACCTTAATTGTTTTAACCAGATAACATAATATGTATATTGCTATACAGGAATTTCTTATTCTTCAACAGGAATTCGACCATCCACATTTGCTGCTACAGAGAGAAAGAGGATTCTTGAGAGACATGGTACAACAAACTGGAAAGTCGATGGCGGATGCTTTGACCGCAATTGCCTACGATAATTACGTCAAGTTAACTAACTCATCTTCTTGAAACAGGCAAATTGAACGGAAACTCTTCGAATTACAGTCTGTCTAACGAGAGAGTAGTCGACGTAATTGCTAAACTATTTATTTTATTAAAAATACAATATGCCACTGGATTTGTATTACAGCACTTTTATATTCCCTGTTGAAAAAAAAAACCAACAGATCCTTATAAAGTCATACAGGAATCCCATACAATTCCTTATTGAAATATGTGTATTTGAAACGGCAATTCCAGATACCCGCCCATTAAAATCTAAGAAGGATAAATCGGAATATATGGGATTCTATGCGCATGTGTAAGAACAAGTAAAGTCCGATAAAGATGAACCCCGCTCTATTGGTAATAACCGCTTGGTAAATATAAGCGCCATTTGACTGGTAACTGAGTAATTACCAATAGAACGGCATTAATTTTTACGGGATTTAATTCGTTTATATCTATGCATGCGCATAGAGGCCAATACATTTCGATTTATTCTTCTCAAATTTTAATGGGTGGGTATCTGGAATTGCCGTTTCAAATACACGCCATATTTCCGTAAGGAATTGTATAGAATTTCTAGAGGATTTTATAGATTTATGATTTTTTCCCCACAGGATTAACCCTTTCCGGTACGATTTAATAATGAAAAACTGTGCATGAAATAACCATTTAATTTTTATTTTTAAAAAACTTGTTTCATTTTATAATTCTTACATATTCGACATTACAAAATGCAGGAAGCGTGATATAGCTAAGAACCTTCTGAGAGACATAGTCTGTGAAAGTATTTTCGTATGTACTAATTGGCCTTTTCAACCAGTACTATTTTTAAATCTGATTTTTTTATTTGCGACATGATAATGCATAGCGCGAAATATGCTTTCATTTCGTCGACAGTTATACAGGGTGTTACTTAATGATAGGCTGTAATTGCACTGGCACATTACTAAATCAATTTCCAGTAGAAAAGTTCATATTAACATGTGTCCTAAAATGTCTGGTTTTCAAGATACAGGACGTCAAAGTTGTTAAAAAAATCGGTTTTTTAATAATATCTCAAAGATCCTTGTACCGATTTTGTTGGATTGTAATAAGACGCTAAGTTAGCACTAACTAGAAGATAATTATGAGTTCCAGTGGCGTCCCGGGGGGTAGTCTCACGAATAATATTGGCAAAAAAAGTGTACATTTTAGGACACATGTTAATATGAACTTTTCTACTGGAAATTGATTCAGTAATGTACCCTTGCAATTACGGCCTATCATTAAGTAACACCCTGTATATACTGACCGATGTTCACACTAAATGTTTACAAGAATGAAATCTTACAGACTAACAACAATTTGGCCGTGACTCGTACCAAGAAATTCTAACGGTAAACAATATGTGATAGTGATATGTGATATTTCCACAAGTAACCAAAGTGTTGTCAAATTCAGTACACTAGACATTTTAAACTAATTGTCATATTCAACAGTCACTTTAGTCGCATGACGAGTGTAGCTCGTCATTGTGCGGTATGGCATGAAAAACCAATGACGAGCTAGACTCGTCATTTTACCGGAAGGGGTTAATAAGTCACCTATTTGCCACTGCAATCAAAAATCTGCGCGATACTTTCGGCCTCCGTATTCAAGGTTTTACGATTCGCACGTTGTTTTGTCAAGATATCAAATTTTATTGTATCCTTAAACCGCTTCATCCACTTGTTCGCAAATGCTTTCAACTTTTTAACACCGCGTCTCGGAACATTTTTTGTCCTTTCGAATACACGCAAAGGAGTATAGAATACGTCGTTCTCGCAATGAAAAGTTATAACACGACGTAAGAGAGAGAGAGAGAGAGAGAGGGATGAATGCTACCTGGTCTCTTCAAAACTTGCCATTAAACTTGTTTGCAGGCAAAAGTTTACCGGTCACGCTCTCGTTAGACAGACCACACATACTACTTAATGCTACCTCACAGTAGCCCTGTATTATATGTACTATTTGGTAGTTTCTTATACTTAATTTCTCCTTTGTTATGAATCATTCACACACACACACAAATGTCATCATTTTTACATCTCTTAGTTCGAGGTCAGTAGAATTTCATGGAAAAGGTATTTGGAAGTTCTCGAAACGCCGCAGTTTCCAGGTAAATGGAGATATTTTGACGATCTTAAAGAATATTCAATTCATCTCACAGACGTGAGGGTGCTACGCTTTTTCAGTCCTCGTTGCATAGCTCTGCCGAATCTGTTGATCAGATGTAATTTCAACGGACTTTTGTCCATTTTGACACACGTCTGCAGTATTATTGTTGTACTCGTCTGTAATTTAGTGAAGTACGAAGAGTCGTGACATTTCTTCAAAAACTTTCTTCATGAATAATTAATATTTTCACCCGATATCGTAACCCATCTTGTTACTCTTATCGGTAGTTTCTACAGGGGATTTAAGTTAATTCTACACTAGTATAATTAGAAAGAAAAGTGCCTACATTTTATATAGCGCAGCCGTGAGAATACCAAACGGTCGTACAGGTTCCCGTTTATCTAGTACCATTGTACTGATCCTACTGATCGAGGAACGGAAAAGGGCACTCCAGGACTTTCAGGACTAGACGAGTCGTATATTCGTTGGCTATTCTCACGGACACGCTGTGTATGTCGAATTTATGTATGCGATTTTGAGCGTACATACCTGCTATGTAAAATTTCGGACGGGTTATGAAATATTAGAAAGAGAATTTAAATATCAACCGTCGAATTTTGTATGTAGCATTAGCGAGAACAAGGAAGATAGTCACAAATTACCATACCTGAATAAATAATTACTATATTTAAAAAATGAAGAATTGAAATAAAAAAAAATATGCACTTATACCTACTTCGAGAATTCGTAATTCTATTAGGTGTACAACTTTGCTTCCGCCGTTTTCCTCAGACCTCACCGTAGGAAAAACGGCGGAAGCAAAATTGTACACCTAATATTTAGTTATTATGATTAGACTGGGGTAATGGACTACCTACTCCACGTCTATTTCAGTACCGCTCCTCCTCACCTGTCTACAAGAAAATAGTTTATTATATAACCATATCAATCTTTTTGTTAGATAATAACGAAAAAATTGACATGCATTAAACTCCTATTAAGTACAAGTACGTTAGTGAAAAATTATTTAAAGAATACCTGTCAAAACTATACCGGTGGGACAGAGAGCTGGGAATTTTCATTTTAGGGTAACGAGTTACCCTAATCTAACTGTAAAGTGTAAGCTTCTATGTTTTTAAGATCAGATGAAAACACTCAATTCAACGAATAAAAATAACAATTCCGATACGATGGACATAGTAACGCCGAACTATTACAAATATTTATTTAGTATCCTAATAACAGGAATATCTGGAAGACATTTGATAGACGATCAGTGACACATAAATGTCTCATGACCGCTAGAACACGGAAAAGCCATAAACGAGAATGAGAAGAAAGGAAATTTTGGAAGACCGGTATTTTAAACCAGATAAACTCTTATCTTACTGAAATGTACAATGCTTACAATAGAGTACTTACCTCTAATGAAACTTAACCCTTCGCTTCGTTACTCACTATATGAGCGCGGCTCCGCCGTTTTTAGATTTTAAGTGATTTTGTATATTTTTTGCTATTAGAAAAATTTGAAAAATATACCGTAGCAGCGTTTACCGTAGCAGATTGCAGTTAGCATTATTTGCATGCCGTGCTTTGCAGTCGATTTATACGTAGCGTGTTTATTTGTGAGTGTATCGTCCTGTGAATTTTCCGTTTAATTTCTTGTTAAAAGAAATTAATGGAGGCGAAAAAGAAAAGGAAGGAATTTAAATTTGAAGGTATGCCACTGCGTCAGCAGTAAATGTAAGTTCATTTTAACTGTTTGACCTTCGTTGACCTTCAAAGACCTTAATGCTGCATGTCATTGGATTCGTCTCGATAGCCGCTATCAGAAAGTAAGTACCAAAATACAGCACCCTATTTAAAACAACGAAGTTGACCTTCAAATCTCTGAAGTGACTCCACCTAGCAATAAAAAACTAACATCATAATATAGCCCCCGTTGTCCCATGCAACTTTTGTTTCAAAAACTTTTCTACTACTATTAAGGTCCAGATAAACATGCTAGTTTCGAGCACGCAAGCATTCTTTTTTCGAGGAAGTGCTCCTAGTAGCATGTGTATCCAAACCTTGCTCGTATCGAGCATGCTTGAAATAAGCATGCTCACAAATCGACCGACGGTTGATTTTCGAGCATGCTTCCTGATAGTCGGAGAGCCAGAGCCAAAAAAGGTCTCTGAATTTAATAAGCCCAGTTTTTTTATAGTTTATTACAGTGGTTGTGTAGACAAACATACTGCGGTCAGTCAAGCGAAAGCTGGGGCATATGTCTCAGGGACGCTATCAAAGTTGTCGTTCCTGCCGGGGTAATAATTTGAATTTAATAAGGTTGAAAATCGGTATACAACTTGTATATTGCATATAAATAAAGGTTACGAAGTCAGTCAGCTGAATGTGGGGGCGGAGCTGGTCAGTCAGCAAAAAAAGAAATGTAAATTTCGCGCGCGCTCGGCGTTGCAGGCGATTTCAAATCAGAGTATAGGAAAGAGCGCAGGTATACTCGTAGGGGGGGTAAGAGACAATAGCTCGGGGTCTGTTCCGTCGCACCGAGCGTACACATAGGTCGTAAATATCACGGACAATTCGTTAACAGCCATCTCCCGCAGTGCCCGCTTTGACCGGTACCGTCATAAAAGTGATCCGAGCTGGCTAAAGGAGAGGAGTGTCCGATGCCGCCGATGAACAATTGGGGAATTTTGATACTTAGTTTTTCCATTTCGCCAGCGTCATCGACATCCTTCCCCTGGCCGATCAGGGTGCGTTGCGTCGCGTCACGTTAGCCCACGCTATCCCTTTCATTGGGCTACGATGCGAATATATAAATCGGGGCTAAAAGCATGTCCTTCAATGTACTATCAACCATCAAGTGTCACTCAATTCGTGTTGTATTGAACAATGGTTAAACCGTAGTGAGTGACGCATGTGTTTCGTTTCAAAATGAACAAAATTTGTGTATTCTGCCTCAAGAAGCATCAGCTATTAATATCATTTACAGAGAAGACTTTAACAAATTGTAAAGCAATTTTACGAATTCGTGCAAAATATAATTTAACGTATGACAATATATCTTTGCCGTCGAATCCAGGACAAATTGAGTGCTACCATGTAGTTTGCTACAGAAAGTTTACGGCTTTAAGTAAAAAGTATAGACAAGAGTTAAGGTAAGATACAATTCAATATAAACATTTTGTGCATGCTCAAAATAGTTTATTTCGTACTTATTATCGATATGACTTGAACACCTATTGAAGTAAGAAGTTGCGTTGTTGACGTTTAAGCGAAATCAACGAATTGGATGATTCGGAGGCAGAATTTGATAATGAATGAGTTATTAAAATATTATTTGTAATGTCTATTCTGTACATATATAATACATTTTCAATATTATTATATTATAACTAATTAATAGCCTATTGAATCTAGTTCGTTAAATAATAATTTATATATTCGTATCGTAGTCCAATGGAGGGGATAGCGTGGGCTAACGTGACGCGACGCGCCCTGACCGGCCAGAGGAGGGATGTCGATGACGCTGGCGAAATGGAAAAACTAAGTATCAAAATTCCCCAATTGTTCATCGGCGGCATCGGACACTCCTCTCCTTTAGCCGGCTCAGATCACTTTTATGACGGTACCGGTCAAAGCGGGCACTGCGGGAGATGGCTGTTAACGAATTGTCCGTGATATTTACGACCTATGTGTACGCTCGGTGCGACGGAACAGACCCCGAGCTATTGTCTCTTACCCCCCCTACGAGTATACCTGCGCTCTTTCCTATACTCTGATTTGAAATCGCCTGCAACGCCGAGCGCGCGCGAAATTTACATTTCTTTTTTTGCTGACTGACCAGCTCCGCCCCCACATTCAGCTGACTGACTTCGTAACCTTTATTTATATGCAATATACAAGTTGTATACCGATTTTCAACCTTATTAAATTCAAATTATTACCCCGGCAGGAACGACAACTTTGATAGCGTCCCTGAGACATATGCCCCAGCTTTCGCTTGACTGACCGCAGTATGTTTGTCTACACAACCACTGTAATAAACTATAAAAAAAACTGGGCTTATTAAATTCAGAGACCTTTTTTGGCTCTGGCTCTTGGACTATGAGGCGGGGGTGAAAAAGGGAATGGTTATAAGCAAGTGTAGACGGTGTTTGGTAATGAGCATGCTCGTATCCGTCGCATCTAGTTGACCATAATAAAAAATTTATTTGAGATGAAAAGGATTTTATTCTCATTGAATAAGACTATTTAAATTAGATAAATGTTCTACTACGTTCGTACTCGATTAAAAAGATATGCAAAACATTAATTTAGTGTAAATAGACTTTTATTCGATGTAAATAAATGTCTATTTATCTCAAATACATTTTCGTCTTATATAGGTTTGTATTTAACTAGACCTCTTTCCTCAGAATACTTGATTATGGCGAAAGAAATGTTTCTTTTGGCCAAATAAATATTCATTAGCTATTCCTCTATTTTTGTTTGAATGAAAGAGACATTGTAATAATTTATATTATATTTATTTGGCCTAACAAAATATTTTTTCCGCCGTAATCAATTATACATTTATTAACTGCAAATACACTCTTTTCTCAGTATATGAAGTAACTTTGATCGAGCGAACGAAGTAATCACTAAACTGACAAATTTCTAGAAAATCATAAACAGAATCAAGGAATTTTACTTCCAAATTTGACCGTGATAAAAAATTAATCGCTATTTCTCAGAATGTGACATACATTACAAATTATATTTCCACTTTTACCTTTGAGCGCGATAACAAATATTCGCCAGTTGCAGATTTTCACGAATTACAGCCTGCCTGCTACAGACAGCCTCCTAGTAAATAGCATGTGTATTCGAGTGCTTGCTTTAAGCATGCTTATTTAGAAGCACGCTTAAAAGTAGCATGCTTATATCAAGCAAGTGTAGCAGTTAAAAGAGCATGCTTCTTTTAAGCATGCTCATAAGCATGCTTTTTTAGTAGCATGTGTATCTGTAGCTTTATACTTTCGGAGTTATTGTAGGTGGCAATAACTGGTGACTCACCCTGTATACTACAATCCTCTACAACTGTCCAAATTTATCCCAAATATTGCGAATAGAACGTCGGAGATATTCGTAGTATTCCTGAGTCTCTATAAACCGCAATTTTTTCTGCAGCGTGTTAAATGCTTTCTAATTATTACGAGCAGAAAGTTTTCGTATCTTTTAGTATTTCTGCGTTTTTACCATAAATTATAACTTTTTCTATTATTTTCTTCATTATATCATTGAAAGAAGAATTACATTATTTTGATCACGTTTTCCAGCACACATACCTAATTTGTAGTTTTGTCGTGATAGCTGCAATGAAATACGGAATACATTATCCACACGACTAAAAACGAAAGTTGATTCTATTCTCATATAGAGTTGTAACTAGTGCTGATTTGGAATGTTGTAGTTTTGTTAATTCGTCGTAGATGTTTGTATCATTTTCCAACAACTTTCCACGCCAAATACTACAACTAACACTATAAGGTGTGTTTAATTCTCGCAGTAATCTATAATTAGTGGCATAAAAAATTGTAGTTTTTTTCGTAGTTTTTTCCATAGTTAATTGTAGTTTTGTCTACACCAGGGTCGCTATAATCCTTCCATGAGTAGCGCCATAACGCAGTTTCTCCTGTACTCTACACCAATTTCTAATGCAGCTGAAATATCATATCATTTTTTATTTCGACATAAAATATTTTCTTAAAAATAAACAGTCACGAATATTTTTCACGGTTTTAGAACTGCCTATAACATTTTTCGAATCGTATAATATTAATAATCCTCATGATCATCACACGTTTCATCCCATTCTACTCAGCACTCGAGAAAAATTTACCAGCATTGGTCTTACGGAGGATCTTCCTAAAAACTCGAATACCGTCACACACGACTGAACGTGTACTTTGATGTTTCGTTCGCCTTTGATGTATCAAACGCTTTATTTCCCGTAGAGATGCGAGCGATTTTTTTCAACTCCTTCAAGTTCGAAGGATGCAATTGATGATTAACTAGCGCAGCCTCGTACGAACGCGGTAACTGCAGAGCTTCTGACTTCTTGATCGAGTTCTTTGGTTTCTCTCCTGTGATATCGCTATTCGTTCTTACTTGAGCAAGTGCCTTCAATTTTTCCAAGAGGAAGTCACTTCCTTCGTAAATTGGCATATTCTCCTTCAAGGGTTGTGTATTTGCTTTGAGACTACCCGACAGGAAGTGCGGTCTATTCTCGGGCCAAGAGATCCACTTGCTAATACTTTTGTTATCCATTATATTTTGTTGAGTAGAATTCGCCATAAATTTCACAGTTTCGACAGATGTCATCGCGTCTCTAATTCGTTCCTTTTCAATAGTTGCAGAAATCGATGAAGGCTCTTCCGACTCGCGTTTCTTTATACGCTTTCTAATATTTTTGAGCCCATATAAGTTTCCTTGGTCATTTACGTCTACCTCTCTCTGTAGAATTGGATCTCTCATATTGTCATCATCGAAACTCCCATTTATCTTTTTAGGTATCGATCTAACTGTTCTGTTTGTTCTAAAGCGACCCTTTACCGCTGCAGCAGCTATCCCATTTACGATGATATCGGCCTCCACACTGTCATTGTACATCTTCTTTTCAGCCGTTATATTAATACCATTATTGCGCAACAAGGAGGAATTTTGTTGATCCTTTGTTGACTTTGAGACAGTATCGTTCGGAGTGTGTATCACTGCATCAATCTTCGTGAAGATAGAGTTCTTTGAAGAACTCGTAGATGAATTGTTGAACTCATATTTCTGAAGCTCACCACTAGTTGGTGATGTAGAAGTACTGCTGCTGGTAGACTTTTCATCTTTATTATAAAGAGGATGCAGAGTCTGCGTGTACTCTTCAGTCGTATTCCAATGTTGTAATATCGACCCATTATCAGTTACCTCTTTGAAATTTGGTTCGGCAAGTCTACGTAAATCCGATAATTTTGTTTCAGTACCATTCAGTGGTAAGTCTTTCACTTCAACCACCATTTCCGTTACGAATCCTTCCGATGAGTGATTGTCAGGATTAGTAACTTCTTTCGATTCTAATTGGTCCGTGGTCAACCCCATTTTCGTTGATTCTTCACTCGGAGTTGTATTTACAATCTCCTCTCGTCTTTCTTCGGCGTCACTCTGAGTGATGGGTTGTGATTTATTGATGTTTTGCAGTGGATATCCCAACTGGAACATTATAATGCGCGATTGCTCCTCAAGAAGACTATCGTTTCTCTTATCAGTCGAGTTATCGCGCGGCATCTCATCACCGTCAAAGGCTGAAGTAATCTTGTTTACAGGAATCGTGTGTCTAAAAGGTTTCAGCACTTCAGGGTCATTGATCAAACTAGGAGTCGACTTTTCGTTTGGAGAGAAATTTGGATTTCCGTAACTCGTGTATACCGACTCCTGCGTTGTCTTTCCGTCTTGCAACTCTACCTCCTCGTCATCAATCCTTGACTCGATATGGGAGAATCGATTTCTTCCGCTGATCTCAAATTCTGTATCATAAGCCGGCTCTGTTATGGGCGAAAACTCTTCATTTTCGGATACAAGCATTGGCTTATCGGTATATACAATCAAGGGTGTTCTACTCATTATATTGTTTTCAGGTTTATTTTTAACTATGGAAATAACTTTATCAGGCTTTGTCATTGGAATCGTTTCCGGCGCGATATTTTCAGTCTCCATGATCTGGGGACGATTTCTGTGCAGTGTCGCTATGCCCAATTTTGGCCGACTTGACAAATTGTTTGGAATTACTGTAGAAACTTCTTGAGAATCTTTAGCAAACTGGAATCCCGAAGAGGTTTTAAGGTGGAGATTATACGTTTCCATGGGGATTTGACCTGACATTTCTATCTCGGAGTGGACTTCCGTAGGGAAGCTAGCTTCCTGCTGCGTATTAGCAGCTATCTGATTCTTGGAAAATTTACCATTCAGTCTGAAATTCATTATATCTTCCGGTATGATTTTTACACTAGGGAAAATGACCTTTTCGGCATCAGAAACATTGATAATAGGACCTTTCTCGGAACTTCCGTTAATAAGATCTTTGTCAAGAGTTGCAAAGCTGGTAGGCGTAGTAGAATGGGATTGTTGAAACAAAGGTTTATTTGAGTTTTCTTTTTCGTCGTAAGGATCTTCCTGTGCAAAAGGATTTTGATCGATCGGACTGCTAATTCCACCTGTACTGAGTGCAGTAGGGAAATGTTTGTAATCCGGTTTTCTCAGTGTCTTAGTTTCCATTATTCCTGGTGGCAACTTCACTGTTGTATTGATGAAATCCGGAACGATTGGTTTCCAGGGTGAAGTCTCGAAGACCGGATGGATGAAGTCTTTCAAAAGATCGCTGGAATTCTCCGTCGTAATAAAATCCATCTCCCTTGTCGTCGTGATTTTTTCTTGACGTTTGAGCTCATTCAAGGTAGAGTTGAGAATCGGTGTTATCGTAGTCTTCCTTGTCGTGCTTTCCCCAAGTTTAAAGACTTCCACGATAGTGGTTGCACTGGTAGTCGCATCAGAGGTCGACAAACTATTGTTCTTCATTCTCAACTCATGATTCTCGACAGTAGTTTTATTGGCCTTCGCAGCTTCATAAGTTCCCTCTATAGTTGGTATATTACTGAAATCTATATCGGACTCATTAGGCTCTATTTTAATTGGTTTAATCTTCACTTTTGGGCTGGTAATAATGGTTTTGTTTCTATTTGATCGCAGTAAACCATTCTTCGTTATCATTGTATTACTTTGCTGATTATTCTTGACTACTTTCTGGTTTGTTGAGTTATCGCGGTTGATTCCTGCGAAAACAGAAAGAAAATCCAAGTTTTGTGTTGTTCACTCTCATAAATTATACTAAATTTATATAGCGATAAGAAAATGTAGAATAATAAAGTTGAAGAATTTAGAAGATTGTGTACGTGTTTACAGATATTGTTTCTTTACAGGAAAAAATTATTTATTTCAGATTCTTTTCCAATTACCATTTTTTCTATGACATTAAAGAATTTAAGTTATAGGGGAATGTCGTCAGGGTCGGCCTGTCGTCTAGGTTGGCCATTTGCGATATTTCAGCTTATAAAACTAGTTTCAATTATTTGCAAGCATGGTAAAACTTCTATTGGTAACAGCAAACTTTTCGTGGCAACGCCGAGTTTGAAGCGTGAAAGTAAAACGTGTTGTCTGCTCAGTGGCTTGGGATAGACGAAAAAAGTTTTCCAGTATCAGTGAATACGGTATCAGAACTTGAAGCTAAAACATACAATCGTCGAGATAAGCATATAAGTGTGTCATATGGAAGTGTGTATGTGTGTCATCCTTTAGGAATAAACCAAAGGGATAATTCAATGTGATAACCCGTTTGGTTGTAGTGTGATGCGATGTGGCCCTGGTGCTTGTCGTCAAGGTTGGACCATTTGTGTTGTCAGGGTTGGGCACCGTGATTTTTTTTCTTTTCAGGGTAATAACAACACTATTACAATAGAAACACCAGCAAAACGAGGTCGTCCACCCAAAAAAGTGCTGAAAAAGCCCTCTTCGGATGAAGACGAGGACTTTTGCCTCATCTGTTTGGAAGCGATGCCTCATCGCTTGAATAGTAACAATTCCGTTGCATGCATTGAATGCAAAAGAGAAGTACATTTGAAGTGCGCGAAAATGATGACCAGCTACTTCATTTGTCAAAACTGCGATTCAGAATAATTTAGCGCCTATATTTTGTCGATTTTCAGTGGCTGGCCAACCTAGACAGTACTGGCCAACCATGACAGTATTTCTAATTTTTTAAAAATACCCATTACTTTTTAATTTTTCATCCAATCAATTCGTAATATCTCGGAAAAGTTTTCTTTTTCCCGAACCTTTCTAAGAATGCGCAGTAATTATAAGAATTCTTTTTTACATGGAAATTATGGGCAACAGTCAAAACTATGGCCAACCCTGACGACATTCCCCTACGTATAATTATACAGTCTCTAATATTGCACCCAGGAAAAAGTGGTAATATATAATATAATCATATACATATAATCATATACATATAATTGGATATAATCACATATGATCAGATATGATTAGGGTCACCTAGAGTTAGAATGTGACGTAAAAATACACAAATTTTAATTTAAAATAAAAACATATATATTTGTTTTTAATTGAACGGTTTCAAATTTTTAGTGAAGAATTTCTGGTCAATTGTCATAACCATTGCGCAGTGAGTAGGCGTGTCGCGTTTTTAAAATTTATTTTACATTATGTTTTATTTAAGTGGGTTAGGTGTCACACTATCCCTTCATTATGGAGTTACTGTGACTAAGGTTAGGGATAGTGTGATAAACAGCTATTTTTGCCATTTAAATTTCTTATTTAAAAGACCAATGTTTTTATTAAACGTATGTTTTATTGAAAATCTTTTCTTATCTTTACAAAACTCATCAGTAACATCTAACTTTTAAAAACATCAACTTTTCCATTAAAAGTGTATCGAATTCTTTCACCATTATAAGGGACTAGCAGCCCGTCCCGGCTTCGCACGGGTAGATTGTGGATTGATTTTGGTCATCATTTAATGAATTTTTAGCAGATATCTGTACTCATAGGTAGGGAGCCATGCTACGCTAAAAAAACACATGTATTTAATTTAAATTGGAAAGTATATTTCTTTTATTAATTTATCTTAAGGCCAGCGGATAGACAATGTTTTTTATTTTTTTATTTGGAGTAAAAACGTGTAAATTTTTCGATGTGCCAACTCTGGAGCAAGCCACATACAATTGGCCGCGTGAAAAACATGAATTTTCCAAATTTAAGCCAGCAATAGTCAACGATTGACCTTGTGATTTGTTGATGGTAATAGCAAAAGCAAGACGCAAAGGGAACTGGAGCCGCTTGAATTCGAATGTTAAGTCGTTGGAAATCATAGGTATGCGTGAATGAGGACGTCTTCGCCTTTGAATTTGCCAGTGATGATTGTTACCTCGATTAAATTTGGTTGGCACTAAGGGATTTTTCGTGTAACTGATTTGGAATATTATGTCAGATGTAAGAGATTCCAAATGAAGGTCATGGTCAAGGTCAAATACAATATCACCATTGTACAGCCACTAAAGAATCCTAAATCCTACTATCAAAAAGAATTTGTATAGGGCTCATAGCTTTCATGGTACGAAGCCGAACTGTACTTGACCTCAATTTGACCTCCGCTGACCATAAAGGTCACATGGAAGTAATGGTCAAGGACATATTTGAACGTGAAATTTCCCGCTCTTTTCATTTCCGGTATATAAAATAGAGGTTCGGATTTAAAAAAATCAATTTTACCTAGAAGGTCATTGTCAATGTCAGATCCAATATGACCATTGGGTAGCCAGGGAAAAATCCTAAAAGTTTTATATTAAACGTTTTTCTCTAAAATGATTTCCCGCTGAGATAATTAGCTGTGCCTGGACTTTTTGAACACCCTGTATAAGATTTACTAACTCAGAAACCTTCGCGGGCATGCGTCTAACCATTCCCCAAAGTTTCATCGCAATCGGATGAACGGTTTAGGAAGGCATAATAATCATCCGTACCGGTACTTTTCGAACATCCTGTATACGATTTACTAACTCAGAAACCTTCGCGGGCATGCGTCCAACCATTCCTCAAAGTTTCATCGCAATCGGATGAACGGTTTAGGAAGGTATAATAATCATCAGAACCGGTACTTTTTGAACACTCTATATAAGGTTTACTAACTCAGAAACCTTCGCGGGCATGCGTCCAACCATTCCCCAAAGTTTCATCGCAATCGGATGAGCGGTTTAGGAAGGCATTTGATATTACCTTAAAGGTCACGGTCAAGGTCAAATCCAATACGACCACTGGGTAGCCAAGGGAAAATCCTTAAAGTTTTGTATTAAACATTTTTCTCTAAAATGTTTTCCCGCTGAGATAATCGGCTGTACCGGGACTTTTTGAAAACCCTGTATAAGATTTACTAACTCAGAAACCATCGCGGGCATGCGTCCAACCATTTCCCAAAATTTCATTGCAATCGGATGAATGGTTTAGGAAGGCATAAGAGACATACAGACAGACAGACAGACAAACATTCATTTTTATATATATAGATAATATAGGATCCAACAATATTCCTATAATCTGAGACATTCTAATAAATGAGCTGTCTTTTTCTTTAACAACAAAACTATTGTTATCCTTATCAACACTTCTTAATCATACCACTTCTATTTCATTTTAAGTGTTATCAAAGTTTTCAATTACACACAAATAACTACTTAAAAACAGTTGTACCACGCTTTCCACCCATAAAAGTTGCAACTATAAAAGAGCCTTGCTTAATATTTTCCTCGTTTACAGGTTTCAATGCCGCAGTTTCATCTAACAATTCCTCTTCTGTTTCGTCACTTTCTTCTAAATATATATCTTCTATCTCCTCATCACTATCTGATTCATCTTTCTTTGACTTTTTCTTGACCGTTTTGGACAGCTTTCTGTTTTCCTTTAAAGGACTCAGCATTTTTTGTCTTTAAAGAACTAATGTATTCTTCTTTTGTTATTATTTCTGCGGTATCATATGTCATGCTATACCTAGGTTCCACTGTCACAGAAGCCCCACAATGACGTTAAAACCTGTGGGGTTACTGTGACATACCTAAAAAATAATAGTTTGACAGTTAGGGCGTTTAAAATATGTTTAAATGTTTGAAATGAGTAATGCATTAGCGCATGCACAGAAAAATTCATAATTGTATAGGAATAATTTTGGAGAAATCCAAAATTTGGACTAATTTATCAGAATTACGAATTGGAATTAAAATAAATACATACATATATAAATACTATGGTTTTTACCTAAAAATCAGAAGTGACTGAAACAATTTTTTTCAAATAATCTGTTGAAATGCAATGAAAGCGCAATATAACACATGTCTCTTATGCCTTCCTAAACCATTCATCCGATTGCAATGAAATTTTGGGAAATGGTTGGACGCATGCCCGCGATGGTTTCTGAGTTAGTAAATCTTATACAGGGTTTTCAAAAAGTCCCGGTACAGCCGATTATCTCAGCGGGAAAACATTTTAGAGAAAAATGTTTAATACAAAACTTTAAGGATTTTCCCTTGGCTACCCAGTGGTCGTATTGGATTTGACCTTGACCGTGACCTTTAAGGTAATATCAAATGCCTTCCTAAACCGTTCATCCGATTGCGATGAAACTTTGAGGAATGGTTGGACGCATGCCTGCGAAGGTTTCTGAGTTAGTAAATCGTATACAAGGTGTTCAAAAAGTAGCGGTACGGATGATTATTATGCCTTCCTAAACCGTTCATCCGATTGCGATGAAGCTTTGGGGAATGGTTGGACGCATGCCCGCGAAGGTCTCTGAGTTAGTAAATCGTATACAGGGTGTTCGAAAAGTACCGGTACGGATTATTATTATGCCTTCCTAAACCGTTCATCCGATTGCGATGAAACTTTGGGGAATGGTTGGACGCATGCTCGCGAAGGTTTCTGAGTTAGTAAATCTTATACAGGGTGTTCAAAAAGTCCAGGCACAGCTGATTATCTCAGCGGAAAATCGTTTTAGAGAAAAACGTTTAATATAAAACTTTTAGGATTTTTCCCTGGCTACCCAATGGTCATATTGGATTTGACATTGACAATGACCTTCTAGGTGAAATTGATTTTTTTAAATCCGAACCTCTATTTTATATACCGGAAATGAAAAGAGCGGGAAATTTCACGTTCAAATATGTCCTTGACCATTATTTCCATGTGACCTTTATGGTCAGCGGAGGTCAAATTGAGGTCAAGCACAGTTCGGCTTCGTACCATGAAAGCTATGGGCCCTATACAAATTCTTTTTGATAGTAGGATTTAGGATTTTTTAGTGGCTGTGCAATGGTGATATTGTATTTGACCTTGACCATGACCTTCATTTGGAATCTCTTACATCTGACATAATATTCCAAATCAGTTACACGAAAAATCCCTTAGTGCCAACCAAATTTAATCGAGGTAACAATCATCACTGGCAAATTCAAAGGCGAAGACGTCCTCATTCACGCATACCTATGATTTCCAACGATTTAACATTCGAATTCAAGCGGCTCCAGTTCCCTTTGCGTCTTGCTTTTGCTATTACCATCAACAAAGCACAAGGTCAATGGTTGACTATTGCTGGCTTAAATTTGGAAAATTCATGTTTTTCACACGGCCAATTGTATGTGGCTTGCTCCAGAGTTGGCATACCGAAAAATTTAAACGTTTTTACTCCAAATAAAAAAAATAAAAAACATTGTCTATCCGCTGGCCTTAAGATAAATTAATAAAAGAAATATACTTTCCAATTTAAATTAAATACATGTGTTTTTTTAGCGTAGCATGGCTCCCTACCTATGAGTACAGATATCTGCTAAAAATTCATTAAATGACGACCAAAATCAATCCACAATCTACCCGTGCGAAGCCGGGACGGGCTGCTAGTATGTAATATAAATGCACAATATAAATTAGTATTTATAGTATTGTCACACTAACACCGCTGTCACACTAACCCTGGGTGACCCTATATATATTTAGATCTCAACGAAGTTGAGAATTTTGGATCGGATTATATCAAATCCTATCTATCCTCTATCTGGTTATATATAATTATATATGATTACACCATAAATATTTTTTCCCGGACAAAAAATTTGAAGCAATGTAACTGTAATATTTTTAGAATCAGTCAAAGATATTGAGTTGGCATTAGCTATCTTACAATGTCTGCCAATTTTCATACCTTTACAATATTACAGCAATGTTTTAATGATATGTTTATAAAGGTATTCATATTTTATTTTGCAGCAAAGTAATGAAAACACTGTTTCAGACTATTACAAAATACTTGAAGATGAGATATCGCTGCAAATTTAAGAATGGATTGGTAAAAAAAACCTAGCCATTGTTGACAATTACACATATTATTCTCCCTTGTAATTGAAAATGACTAACATTAGAATTCAGAATCTGGTTTAAAAGCTAATGCAGTTTCAAATTAATGTCTTTGAAATCCTCATTTGTGGGAGTTTATATGTACTTAAAAATATTCACGGTATAAGTATGTACCTCCCATCCATAAGGCCAATCCACCAACAGCAAGAACAGTAATAAGGACGAGCATTACCGAAATAATCAACATTGAACTTCCGATCTTCCATTTTAAATTGCCTTTCTTGTTTTTTGACGTCACTGGTAGAACCCCGGACCATGTAAATCTTGGTTGAAGATAGTAATCATTCTAGAGAAAAAGAACAATTGGTTTGTTATTATTTACAGGTAAGAAACTCCGTAATAATTAACTATACTAATAGTAAACATTTAGAGTCATACAAATTTATTGGTTTAATTAGAATATTTCTCCATCGTTGAATACCAATATTTTTTTATCAGAGTATTCTTTTCTTCATTTCCATTATAATATATCTTTGGTAGGTACATTATTTTTAGATTTATTTTTCCTGAACTAATGATTCTAATTACAATTTATTATCGGTTCCTAAGTTCTAAGATTAACTTACTCATATTGTAACATTTGTCAGGGAAATATTGCCCTGGTAAAAATTTGTCTCCGAAAATGTAGGTAAACAAGAGATATTAAAACATTATTGGGCACAAGTTATATAGGTAGGCAGTCTTAACTCAATTTTTCGCATACGAACAGACGAAGAATATACACATCCGTGCAATTCGTATGATCTCGAGAATGTGCCTCTGGTATTCTAACATTGGCGCAGCGTTATGTCGGCCAATCAAGTTACCGTTACCTCGTCGCGCGTGCTGCTAGCTGTTTTGGCTAGCAGAGGTATTGCACAAGTGTTGTGAGGAACCACATTCGAACAGTAATCTATCGGACTTCTGAGTTCGAGAGCTTCTATTATAATTTACTCTATTGATATATTTTATGAAAAATTTCTTTTCCACTTGTCCTAACGATTTTGTATTGTAATTTTTGAAGATACCATGATTGTTTTGTCAGTTAAAAATTGTATAGCAAACTGGAAAAGTACCTTGAATTAATGCTAAAAATCTACGTCAGTTTGCATTGATTCTATGAGAAAGTATGAAATTTGAGACACTTTTTTAGTTTTACATATTTATAAGTAGATTTTCATGGTTTGTGAATAACGTAAAAATAGGTTGTACGTTACGTAAACTGGGGTAAATTACAATACGTAGACTATATTTGATATATTAATCGATATAGACTATCGTGCAGTTCTGTATTATTGGACATTTCAAATAGTTTATATGTTATTGTCATTTACCATAATTTACGTTAGTTTTATTAATTCGGTCTATATACGCGATGCATTACATTATATAGTAAATACATCAAACGATGAGAAATAAGAAGAACCTACTTTTTCTTTCTAGACTCAATTTACCTGTCGTAGATTGAGGTGAAATTCTTGAAGTTGATGGTAAATTGTGAACAATATTAGGTACATCGTTTCAATGAAGAAATTGAAATTAGATATAGATATGTGTGGAAAATATATATCTAATTTGTTGAAATTATGTGAAACAATATAAAAGTACGAGCATATTTTACTCTTCAATAGTTAATTGTAGATATCCATAGGAATTCATACGTTTTATGGGAAAGATACAAATAAAATAACTTTTTTTAATCTCTATTTTTTGCGATTTTTCAAATCGTACTGTTTCACTGCCTCACCCTGTATGTTATCACAAATTTATAGCATGTATCATATGTCCTTCTCGATATTAAACAGCTTTTATTTGAAATACTTGTTCGTGAAATGGCAAATAACAGAAATAAACAGTGTGACTATCCTGACTAGAACACCCCGTATATTGAAAGTAAATATTTCGAATTTGTACACGGAGAAAACAATTAGTAGATTGGCGGTTACGGACGGAGGAACTGCGATTTACTTATGTACTTGAATTAAATAATTTTGTTCTAGTGATTGATAACTACTTGGCGGAAACAAGCGATAGTCAATTCTATCAAATTATTAGTTCAAGTAACTAAATCTGCGTTCCTCCGCCCGTGACCGCTAATTTAATCAAATCTACTACGTGTTTCTCAGTGTATGCAAATCTATGGAATTCTATCAATGACTACGATTTTCTACGCTTTTCCATCGCCGATTATAAGTCATGGAAATTTGCAATAATTCTGCCCGCCAGTGCACTAACAGTGAATCTATCTCTTCATATACACACGAATATAACATTGTTCAGGATAAATGTATGCATCACTAATAGCTATACAAATGGAAAACCAGATCAATAAAAAAATAATTATTATGATTAATCTGTACCTAGATGCAATGTAAATAATACACAGAGTATCTATACCATTTTCACCCGTCACCTCTTTATAAGAAAATGTCTCTGACAAAAGTTGTTTAGTTTTAAGAGGAACACACAATACATACAGGGTGTAAAAAAGTCCCGGGACGGCCGAATATTTTGAAAAATATGCGTCGCATAGAAAAACAAAAAACACGTATTCAATAGTTTTAAAAGTTCTATCCAGCCATACCAAACTCGTCCCCCCTCCCCCCTTCCCCGCGGGGGGGGGGGGCGAGGAGTAACTTCAAAATTTTTAATGGAAACCCCCAATTTTTATTTCAGATTCGGGTTTTGCGTTAAAAAATAAGAAACTTTTATCGTAAATATTTTTTTGTATCTTGGGTAGATGGCGCTCCAATCGATGGGGGAAACATAAAAATACGAAATCCTAAAAATTAATGGAAAAAAACTTCAAAACGAAAAACAAGAAAACACGGTTTCAATATTTTTAAAAGTTCTACCAGTCATACCAAACTCGACCCCCCCCCCCTTCGATTTTTAGGATTTCGTATTTTTATGTTTCCCCCATCGATTGGAGCGCCATCTACCCAAGATATAAAAAAATATTTACGATAAAAGTTTCTTATTTTTTAACGCAAAACCCGAATCTGAAATAAATTTGGGGGTTTCCATTAAAAATGTTGAAGTTACCCCTCGCCCCCCGCGGGGGAGGGGGGAGGGGGGTCGAGTTTGGTATGGCTGGATAAAACTTTTAAAACTATTGAATACGTGTTTTTTTGTTTTTCTATGCGACGCATATTTTTCAAAATAATCGGCCGTCCCGGGACTTTTTTTACATCCTGTATAAAAGATTCTCGAGGATGTGTCTTATACGGTGGGTAATTTGCCCAACGACCAATGATAGATTGACGGCATACAAATTGACCGACAACCAAATTCTGACTGTCAGTCAATACTTATGCCCTCAATCTATCATTGATCAGCGGGATAAATATAGGCAAATTAGGCTACACCCGCCGCGACTATTGTGAGCGGAACATTCTGTATTTAATGAAGGTCTTAATTTTTTTAAATTGAAGTTGATATTTTTATTTTTTTAACAGTTACAGAGTTTATCGAGATTAACAAAATTTATATAAAATATACCCTATCCGTTAAATAATTTTTTAGATATTGCCAATCAAAAAACAAGAATAGTTATGCGTGACTGATAATAAGTAACCATATTACAAGTCATGAAATAAAAGTGTTTCTCTCAATTATCAGGAACCGTGGTGGAAGCAGGAAAATAGGAGATGGCGCTATAAGGAAAAGTTGTGCTATAATACAGTTTTAACTTCAGGCAAGAGTTGCGCGCAATGTAACTTAAGTACTCTTGTACTTCGAGAGAGTGTCAATATCTCACTAATCGTTCAGCAGACGAGCATTCCACCTTATACCATTCCAGTTAGCCACGATCAGCTCTACAACTTGTATAGAAGCAAAAAATCGACTTCCATTCAAAAAAACCACGACGCAAATTTCTTATAAATGGTGATATTTGCTTATATTTCCTCCCCGAAATTATGAAATTTTCATCTTCTTTGTTTCTTTTTCGTATTATCAGAAATAAAGGATATAATTAGATGTCTTTTTTTATAAATGAACCACTCTATCATTTTTTATAGTTTCTATCTTGTAAATAAAATAATAATTGTTTATATTTGCATAAGCAGTAGATACAAATTCATTTTAACTCTTTCTGCTCTATATAATACTATAAAGACCAGTTGCATAGCTACAAATTTTGCATTAAATTATATTTCATAATAATGTACCTATATTGAACTGTAGGCTATAAATATAATTCAATCTGGGATATTGTTGTTCAATAAGTCTTGAGTTATAAATTATTTTAAAAACTACAGTTCCCATGGATAGAATCAATTATAATTTTAAGTGTATATTTCTGAAATATCTGAAAAATATACTTTAAATATTCATTTATATAATATTATTGTTTAATGTCTCATTTCTAATATATTGGAAATATATTATAGATATATCGCGCGAATATTTTCAAACATTTTCAAATATTCTCCAGATATATCAAGAAATATTCTGTGCTAATTGTATTTTTTACTAAAATAATATTTCCCTGTTAAATACAAATTAATATTATTTTAGTAAAAATCGCAGTTAGTTAATCTTTTTCGAGCACATAAGATATAATGTTACATATCCCTCTGAAAAAAAATATCAAATCAAAATCCAACTCACCTGATACGAATGAACACTAGGCCTGTGTGTATGGTTGTGCGTGTAAGAGCTACTTATTGCTAACGCCGGATGATTTTTCCTACTGCCATATATGGAAGCCATATTAAAAATGTTCACTTATCAATAGCGTCTAATATATTTTCTTCAAAATTACTCGCTCAACCCTCCTTCAAATGTGCGTGCTCCATTCCACCGACAATACACACATCGTCACTCTCACACCGATTAACTCTTGACGAATTTAATATGCGTTTATACTTAGAAAACTAAAAATCATAAATTATTTGTAATGCAAAGCTATGCGAAATCAATTTATACCGTATTTTATGTATTTCATGTTTCACTGTCCGGTGAAATAAGTAATTACACTCGCAAGAAGTCCAACCACACCAGGAACGAATTTCAAATAGCTTCTTCTATTGAAAAAATACATCAAAAGTTATTGCTTATTTATATTTTTAAAATGACAATTGAAATATAGTCTACGATTCAATTCGCACCAGTATTTAGCTCACTATTTCACTAGAAATAATTATCGTTATTCACTTATGTACATGAGCTTTTTTATTAAATCTACATACTTCACGTAATTCTAACATTTTAAATGCCTTCGTATGAGAAGTTCCCTTCGAAAGCGCATAGAATATTCTTGTAAGCGCATACTTTTTCACTCGAGAAGCGGCATATACATTTTATTTAAACGCATAGCGGAAGCATCGCTTTTACACTCATATCTCTTCACGGGGCACGCGTGTCCGCTCCAAGACGGTCGACCACCGACTAACAACCGAAGATTCCTCTCCTACGTTAAATCCTCGTTCCTCCGTTACTTCTTCTTCTATACCTCCTTTATATTAACTCTCTTTGCGGCAACTATATGATCTATAGTTTAAATAAATCCTTTCGATGTTTTATGACCATCTTTTATAATTGCCAAGGACATTATGAAGTAGTACAGTAATGGTACAGTGGGGAAATGTGTGTTTATATTCTACCGTCAAATTATTATTTTTATTTTTATTTATTGGATTCTTAAAATTAATATGAAACGTTTATCGAATAAGTGATTACGAAAAATAATATACTCAATGATGAGATTTATAAGGTAAATTTCATAAGGAATTTTCGTAATTATGGAGTACATTAACTTTCACAATCACTTATTGGAAAAAGCTGTATACAAAAATATATTAAAGTACACATTTATGTACAGTGTATATTTACAGCGTATTGATTTTTACGGAAATAACTAAAATAAGATATTGTATAGAACTTTCGAAGTCGTGCTTCCAATTTGGTTTCAAATAATTTGTATGTAATGTAAAGACTGTAGTTATTCACCGTTTGGTATTACGTCATGCCATTGACTTCGACAAAAGTGTCATGAAACCATTGCAGATATGCCTGCAGATTAAATACTCGCGATAAGATCTGGGTACGAAACAGGAAATACCTAAAGGATATATTCCGTACTTACTAAATCTTCCCATTAAGGAATGCGGTAGAATTGCAGTACATTTTTAAGCAACATTGTATATTTCGTTTTACAATTCATCAAAAATAACACGAAGAATATTTTGCTTGGGTTATATTGTATGCCAAACAAAAAGTCAGAAATTGAAATATGTGTAACAAACACGTATTACGACGCCTGAGAAGCGTTAAATTATTTGTAGTCTTTAAAGAGACATCAACGCCCGCAATGGACACATGCACTGGTGTGAACGTAGTGTACCGTATTTTTTCTCTCTATTGCCGTCTTTCTCTCCTACTCATCCTCTCACTTATGCGGCGAGTTCTTACAGCGAACTGTACTGTCATTGACCGCAAGTAAGACGATACTGATTTTGTACCATTCATTATTACATCGAAATCTAGGTACGTGTCATGTCGAAGTCAAATATAGAGACTTCATATATAAAAATCAATTCAAAAATAATATGGAATATGACAAAATTAATTTGTATTTTGTATTATGTTGAACAATTTATTTTTTTAGATTAGCGAAGGCGTTATCTATTTATCAAGAATATTTAAATATTAAGACGTAGTTAATGAATCCTATTTTCTGAAAATAAATATTTCATTCCAGGTAACCCAGGAAAGAAATTGGGTTGTTCGAAAAGTAATATTGTTTTTTTCATGAATTTCAAAGTGATTTTATTAATATAAATAACAAGCATCAATCAATCAATCAATGGTATATTGACCATTTTGTTGGATGGCGTTTCCCCGTCTATTAAGCAACTGTATAATTCCGCGTTCGAAGAAAGTTTGGTCTTTAGAGGCAAAAACCTGAATCAACTCATTTTGGATAGCCTCATCTGTGAATCGGGTATCTTTCCATTTAACCCTTTGAAGCACACATTTTCCTGATATCCTTATTTTCATAAACATAGTTGCTCCTCAGGTTTTTGGGGTTTCTGATTTCAAATTTGCTATCAGATTTTCAAAATTCAAAATGGCGGATCCAATATGGCGGACCAAATTTGTAAAACTGACTTCGATCATGGTGAAAATTGGTATACATGGGTTTTTGGGGTCGCTGATTTCAAATTTGCTATCAGATTTTCAAAATTCAAAATGGCGGATCCAATATCTGCCATTTTGAATTTTGAAAATCTGACCATGTATTCGTAATCAGCGATCCAAAAAACTGCCAGATATACATTTTCATGATATTTGCACCGTTTTCCGAATTTTGATCCGCCATATTGGATCCGCCATTTTGAATTTTAAAAATCTGACCATGGATTCGTAATCAGCGACCCCAAAAACTTCACGGTGGCGACTTTGGCGCCAAAACTTTCGAAGATAATGAATTTTATCTAGAAAAATTGCGATTTGTCAAGGTTTGTTTATCCGCATTAACAAAATCATGCATGATTTCAAATTATTGCACATCGATTCTTATTCTTGAATATATTCGGACTATAACTAATGCCAAAACACCAAAAAAAAATTCGAAAATTCGGTGAAAATTACTCAGAAAATGGTTATAAAGAAGGTGGCACTCTCAGAGTGCCACCATGCCGCAAAGGATTAAAGGGTTACACCTAGTTGGCGGCCTGTTTTTTTTTCATAGTAAACGGTATATCTTTGACTATATTTCATAATTTTTTTTATTGGAAAAAATTCACAATGTAGCAAATATAATGTATTTCTCGAACGGCTGTTCAAAAAAGGCTTTCCGCGGTGACCACTGTAACTTCCACGCCAATCATTTGACATCAAAAAACCAAATAAATTACGTTTTTGTATCGTATTATCTAGTCCTTAATCGAAGGATTTGATAAAATATTAATTTTTGAAAAAATGGTCGGCGATCGAAGGTGAGTCTAAATTTCGGTGAAAAAATCACTCCATTTTCCTTGATATAAAAAAAAAGTATGCATTGAAAAAAAAATCCTTCGATTAAGGACTGCCTTTTGATATTAAAAAAAAAGTATGCAAAATTGCAAGTAAATCGGTCCACTCGTTTTTGAGATATCGTGGTCACCGATTTTGAAAAAGCCGTTTCGAGAAAAACGCGTTTAAGGTAGTACCTCCACGAGATCGTTGAATTAAGAACCTGTGTAATTTAAATAAATTTGACCATCCCAAACCTGAGATATTTACACTTGAAGTTGGCTTGATTTACACGTAACAAATACGTCATGATGGGCAAAACTAAAATTAAGAAGTTGATAAAAAACGAGGATAAGGTAGAGTAGGATATCACGAATAATGTGAAAAAAATGAGAATGATTCACCATCTAGTTTCCAAGATATAATCATGAGAAGCCCTCACAATTTTGGTCGTATAGCATATATCTGCAAGACCCCCCTGCAAGCGAACGAGTGCGTGGAGGGGGAACGGGACAGCGAGTCACGAGCGTCGTTCACACGTACACAGAAGAGTGCGTCGTCTGTATATACAAGCTATTTTGTGTATTGGGGCAAGGCCCGGACAGTCCCGACAAAAAGTTTTCTAGCGATGGTAGATCAAAAACACAATATATTATAGAATATATTTTACGGCAATAAATGATATCCATCGTATTATCTATTAGTACCGAATCAATATTGCGTAGTCATAAGTATGTCATTAGGCGGAAATCCGAGGTTTTTTCAGACTGTGTTTAATTAGGTCGTAACACGAGGTATGGTGGGAGGACCCTCGTCCCTCACCATACCTCGTGCTACGACCTAAACACAGTCTTAAAAATCCGAGGATTTCAATCGCGCGCGAATGACATATACTATTTTTTCTCACGAATGCCCATTTCTCAAAACAAAACAAACAGAAGTATACACGGCTCATTTCACGTTGAGTTTATCAGTTTGGAAAAAGGACCCACTTAGGACTAATTAGTCCAAAGTAGCAAGCTGACGTAAACTTGACGTCACTTTTAGGGCATATTTCGTCGGCGACGTCATTCTACCAAAAAATGACGTTTTAATGTCGTCATTCAAGAAACGTCTTTAAGACGCCTTAAATATGACGTTAAAAAGACGTTATTTTTACGTCGTAATAAAATTTTAAAATAACTACTTATTATACAATATACATTGAATATTTTTATATTTTTTTATAATGTATAATATAAAAATATTTGTATAGTGTAGTCTACTTTAATTCTCGATTCTTATATCTCTGTACCATTTTACCAGTACGTTTTTTTGTAATAAATAAAAGTAAGATTTTTTATATTGCGGTCGTTTCTATAAACATTCATATAATTATTTATTTATTAATATCAATTTGCGTCTATGCAAGAATATTTATCAAAAGATGCAATCATAAATTTAGAAAAATGTTGAGAAAAGAATAATACAATTATAAAATCTTATATTTAAGCTCTTTCTTATTGACTGGAAAAGCAACATACATTTATTCTCATCAAACTTCATATGAACACCAATAGTAATACTTAATACCACAGGAGCGTGCAGCAGATGAGGACTCGAAAACACCGACCGATCGACGAAGTTAAGCAGCAAAAAGTGCGGACAGTAGTTGGATTGGTGACCGCTCACGATGAAAAGATATACGTCAGCCCTAACCTTTCAGAGCCGTCATTTTTTACACAATCACGTTATATTTTTCGTTATCTGCCGTCAGAGCTGACCTTCAAAAACCGTCATTTTGACGTTAGTGTGCTACCTGGAAAATCGCTAAAATTAAACGTCATATTTCACGTCATAAAGAACGTTAGAAAGACGTCATTAAATGACGTCAGTGGGATGTGACTTTCGAACGTACTTTTAACGTAATTTATACGTTTTTTACTGACGTCGTCTATGACCAGATCTGGCCAAAAAATGACGTTAATTTCACGTTAGTTTGTTACCTGGGTAAGCAATCTTTTGACAGCCTGCGGACTCCCGGTCGGTGTCACGCGGGAAAACGCCATCTTATGGTCTAAAAATAGACTGGAAAAGGCCTCGAAATGGGCATGAGTGAGGAAAAACTTTTTTTATGAACATCAGCTTATCAGCTTTTGATATTGATTGTGCCGGCTCATCTCGCTTGAGCCACGATCGTTTTCGCACATTATCGTAAACAATTCGCTTCAAAAATGAGTCATTTTTGTTACGTTTCAGCAGTGAATCGCAGATGTTAATTAGTTTAGAGAGATGAATTTCTTGCAACTCGTGAGGAACCCAAACATCAAGCTTGTTCACGTATCCGAGCTGTTGTAAATGCAAGGAAACGATTGAATTGGATATGTTGAGTTTTTCTGATATCTCTCGCGTCGTACTATGCCGGTTGGCTTCGATCATTGCTTTTATTTTGTCATCATCGATAGCAGTTAGACGCCCAGAGCGTGGTGCATCTTTGAGGTTAAAATCTCCAGAACGAAAACGAGCGAACCAACACGTGCACTGGCGTTCAGTTAGAGAGTCTTCACCATAAACACCACACAATTTTTTCCGAGCTTGCATTGCATTTTTGCCTTTTCGAAAGTAAAAAAGCAAAATATGACGAAAATGCTCACTTTGATTTTCCATTTTAAACTTGATAGCGAATAAAGAGTTTAAAAAGCGACATCTATATTCGGTATAAATGTGGTTGATATCTATGTATGTCTTTCAATGGTATCGTCTCTGGCCACCTCGAAAATCTATCGATCATGGTAAGGCAATATTGGTATCCGTCTTTATTCGGTAGAGGACCGATAATGTCTAAAGGCCCCTCCAGACTCACGCCGAGAAGCCCCGAGAACACCCGAGAAGCGTGAATATGAATAATTTCTCGCCTTCTCGTTCTTCCGTTCACCCTGGTGTTCCTGAGTCTTCTTGGCGAGCCTTCTCACCGAGACTTCTCGCGTGAGTCTCGAGGCACCTTACATGTACGTGGTCGAACCTACCATCGGGCGCTACGAATTGCTCTGAGAGCTGTTTGACATGCCTCACGACTTTTAACTCGCTGATAGCTAACACTCATAGATGACGTCTCAAGCTTGTCTCGATGCGTTAGCTCGCTCGCTGCCTACCAGAGTCGCGTCATTCATTCTGAGGGTTGGTTGTGCGACACGAATAATAAGAAATCGTCCGAATCAATCGTAAATATTTTTTGTAATATTACACATACTTAAATGTAATTTTGCGTTATAGTTTTCTATTATTTCAAGCTTCTATAGCCCTTGATGTTAGAATAATATATCATCCGAATAATGTTTTTTTTAGTTCTTCTTTATACATGTTGTCGGCGGTTATTAAGGCCTACCAAATTTGACCGTAGGCCTTATTAAGGTTGATTCTCACTATACGTTCCGTTTCCGTTCCATATCGGTTACGTTCCGTTTATATAAAATATTATGACATGAAAATAAGTGTAGGTATACACACTTTCCGTTCCGTTTAGATACCGTTTCCGAACACTTCCGTTCAGTTTAAACGCAAACGTATTTTTGACGGACAGACTGAAACGTGTCGGAAGCGGTAAGGATAGTGGGAACAGAGTCTTTGCGGATCAGTTACATATTGTTTGGCGGACAGCGCATTTGCTTTTAGTTTTGAAATATGAATGACGAGAAACTGATTGGACTGGTGAGGCAAAATCCTATCCCTGAAGGAGTGCTAACGATACATTACTCACAGGATCGACTTTCCTCAACAGCTACCGTTTCTTCATCATTATAGGGAAGCGAGAGGTCACAATGATCTCGCGCGTTCTAGATCTCCCTCGACTTCTATTTGTCCATATAATGTAACATATTCTCCATCAATATTTCTTTTTTTTTAACATTTCATGTACCCAAAATCTTCGTTTTTTTCTTTTTAAGCAAGCTTTTTTATCTACTGTAATAGCAGCTATGATTAGGTTTTCATCGGACCATACACTATTGCATACAACACCCACTATTTTGATGGAAAGGAAACTGAACACTGACGGACAAATGTGAACAGACTAGAATTTTACTGAACGTATATGGAACGGTTATGGAACGGAAACGGAACGTATAGTGAGAATCAACCTTTATCCTCCTCTTCTTGTATCAACATATGTCTATTTTACACTTTATTTTGTGTCTTTTTCAAAGTGTTAGGAATGTAAATAAGTAATTACAACTGTTTACTAATTGATTGACTGATTTATTTATTTATTTATTGTTATTTTTAGTGACTATAACTACGATGCCCCCCAAACGAGCATTGTGGTCTGAAAATGACTTGGTGTAAATAAAAAGAACAGCATTTCAGCAGCTTATGCCTACACCGGTAAAAAATACTAAAAAACCAACAGTTTAGAAGAAAAGCCATAAATTACAGAGGGACTCAAGTCACCAAAGAGCGGTATCACAAAAACAAGGAAGAGAAGAAAATAAAAGACCTCAACTCTCAAAGGTAGAAGTGGTACTAAACAGAACAAGGCTGATGTGAGGCAATGTTCGAAATATGACAAGTGGTATCATGAGGAGTGCGTCGGTTTGTCAGCAGATGATACAGATAATTTTAAGTGTCCTGATGGCTGTTAAACAAAGAAATTTGTTGTTATTTTTAAGACTTTAGGCATGATTAATGCATATTTATTATTATTGATCTCAATTGCCAAATTAAAGGAGCCTATTTTGATTATTTATGTATGTTAAAGTCTTAGGCCTTATTACCCTACTATAGTATAATAAGGCCTACTGACAGGGTTTTTTTAAATGTTTAGTTTTGTTTTTGTTTACGGCAGAAGTTGCACTTTTTTGTTTATATTTTATAGTAATTGATCTATAGGTTTAATTATCATTAAAATTTGTTGATTCGGATGCATAGTTTTTATTTTATTTCAAATCTCCCTTAGCTAGGCCTTATTACCCGCACCTACCTTACAATCAAAACTTCTTAGGGCCGAAACCACCAACTCTGATTAAATTGTTAATTCCCGATTAGCTTTATTTAATCAAGCTCTTGCGTTCCACCAATTTTTAAACCATGATTAAAGTGAGATAATCACCGTTGAACTTAATCGGCCATTTTTGGCCGATTAGGAACTTAACCAGTGATTAACGTGGATCAACATAGCCTCAAAGTCGAAGTTTCACTGCTGTGCAATACTATACCGGGCATAAATTTATTTTACGACGATATTTTATCATCATCTGATGATGAAAATGGTATCGAAATTGATAGAAGGCCACATTTCATTAAGGAACGAATTAATTATTTCCAAACTTTGGATGATTTCGATTTTATTGCGCGTTTTCGATTATCGAAAGACAGTATTGAAGCTTTGCTTCTGGAAATTGTACATAATTTGCAACACGCTACAGAAAGATAAATTACTTCTTAAATAATATATAATCTATTTTAAAATATCGCAACATTATCATATTACGTTAAAAATCGCGTAGAATTTTCTGAATCTTTACTAAATAAAGGGAGTGCACATTTCAGAAACCACGCTATTGCATCCAGAGTACAACTCCTGCTTGCTCTCCGCTATTATGCAACTGGTTCCTTTTTAAATTCTGTTGGAGATTTCGGCAGCTCACTGAGCTCGGCTTGCAGCGCGTCAGTTGATCACGTCACGAGCGCACGTCAGGTTTTCCTCCTACACCATTATAAGTTCCGTTGATGAACCAATCAGAATCACCGTTACAACAAAACCAAAACTTATTGCGAAGAGGGTATATGATTAGATAATTGGGGGTTAAAAATTCATGGTGGAACGAATTGTGCAGTTAATCATGATTAGAACGCTGATTAAATATAATCGTGATTAGGTAATCAAGCATTTAATCAGAGTTGGTGGAATCGGCCCTTAGTGACAAAAAATAGAATTCGTCATTCGGGCGTTCGCGCCGTTTTTAACACGTGTGGTTGCCCACTTCACACTCGTTAGACTCAAACTTCACACTCGTTAGAAACGGCAATAAACTTATAATCATACCATTAGGTTTTAAATCACAATCAACTTATACAAAATTAATCATTTCATTCAAAATGTATTGTCTTCTTTGCTATCGACACTCGTAAAGAACTATAGACAGACTTTTTAATTAATACGAGGGCCAAATTAATAATTCTGGCCATCCGCTAGTTAACAATTTATATACTCTAAAATATAATGTATCATTTGTGAGTTCAATGAGAAAATAAAAAACAAACAATGACGTTTGTTATGACAGTTGAGCTTATGCTTATTACGAGATTCAGACTTTTATCAATGGAGAATTACGTCAAAAAAATCAAAATACATATAGTATACGTACGACGTGTTTCTTCGGCTTTTTGCGACGATGTGGTGGGTGTAGATTGGTTCCACAAAGTAGGAAATATCGAAATGTAAGCTAAAAATATATGTCATGTCTTCGTTACATAATAGAAATATCTAGCGGCGTAGTACAATTACTTTTAATAGAGAAGAAACAATTTATTACGTTTCGGTGTCGCTGAAGTCAAAGCTGTACGCGCAGCAGCTCGAAAATTCCTTAAAATAACTGAAGTCATTTTTACGGGATAAATCACACCACTCATGCATAGAAAAACTCATAAGCTAGATGCTGTTTAACTTAACCGAGGTTTATTGGTCCTCAACTTGATGTAATCTCGATGGAACCACCAATGAGAGAGAGTTGGATCTTTAATACATACATACAAACATATGCATGTATACATACACCCGGGGACACGGTATCTGTCGCTGGTGACTTTTTTTAAACGTTATTTTTAAATGTACTAACCAATGAATAATTAATTCTCATGCGCTCATTAGCTACGGTGGCGTCTACTCTCGTTAATGAAAGCATGAGGATTATTAATTATTGGTTAGTACGTTTAAAAATAACGTTTAAAAAAAGTCACCAGCGACAGATACCGTGTCCCCGGGTGTACATACGCCCCTCGACTCGGATTCTGTCGCTGGGGAATTTTCAAGAGGAAGCTCAAGGCCATCACACGTGAAAAAACGTAAGCAGTAACAGTAAGGATTGACCAATCAGAAATATCATTCTTACGGAATTATGCTTAAACAGGCTTTCTGATTGGTCAATCCTTACTGTTACTGCTTACGTTTTTTCACGTGTGATGGCCTTTAGCAGTCGCGTGTAGATGACCGATACGGGAGACGACGCGGGAGATATGGCTGACAGGATTGCGAGGTGTGGAATAACGAAGTTGTTTTGTGAATTCGCTATAGAAAAATTAATCTAATTTTCTTTCAGTTTAGTTACCACTACTTTACAATAATAACTTTTTACGAAAATTTATTTTTATACACCGAATTCACAAAATTTAACTTCATCATTACATACTCCGCAATCCTGTCAGCCATATCTCCCGCGCCGTCTTCCGTATCGGTCATCTACACGCAACTCTGCTAAACTTCCTCTTGAAAATTCCCCAGCGACAGAATCCGAGTCGGGGGGTGAATCTACCCGTGGACCCGGAATCTGTCGCTGGTGACTTTTTTTAAACGTTATTTTTAAACGTACTAACCAATGAACAATTAATGCTCATGCACTCATTAGCTACGGTGGCGTCTACTCTCGTTAATGAAAGCATGAGGATTATTAATCATTGGTTAGTACGTTTAAAAATAACGTTTGAAAAAAGTCACCAGCGACAGATACCGTGGCCGCGGGTGTAACAAATTAAACTCCGTTATCAATTATTACCAGTTAGGTATTGCTTTCCTGACAGATGAAAGTGAGTGATCGGAATGAGTAAAGTCGCAGACTGCGATATTGGTTAGAAACATCGAAAGTATTCTTTTACTACGCAACGAAATGTCGCGTTATCACAGATTACACCGACATTAGTAGTGAACAGTGCCACTAACCAATCTCCGTACAAAATACCTCGTTCAATATTATTTCTACTGCTAAGTAAAGCAAAACATGGCTCAGATACAAACGTTCAATCTCGACGGATTGCCAAAACACTTCGTCTCCGCCATGCGAACGCTGTTCGATATCATGGATGACCAGAGCACTGGATTCGTCAAGTACTCTGACATTGAGGGTCGTTGGCAGGACGACGGCACCCAGGGCTTGCCGAAGGGTGTTCTGGAGAGTCTGAAAAAAGTCACACCGCCCAACGGCATGCTGTCCTTTGAACGTTTCTGTGCGGGCCTGAAAATCTGCTTGCTACAGATTCAAGTGGAGAGTGACTCCAAGAAGCAGGACGGCCAGCCGAACAGGCCTCCGTCAGCGCCCATCCTCATCCCCAACAACCAGAACAAACCGGCGTGGACCTCTCCCAATACTGCGGCGATAAGGCCGAACAATGCCATAGCGCAGCAGCGCACCTCAAGCATGCCGCAATTGCCGGGCGGCCGTAAGGAGAACAATGTTCAGGTCGACGTGGCGGAGGGCAGACACTCCTCAGAGTCTAAATTGACAAAGGTCTATGGCCCACCGAAGCCGCCGAGAACCGGTGCGGCTTTGGAGGGCAGGACTCTGAGCGCGGAGCGGAGTTTCGATAAATCCGAGATACGCACAGTTCTTCAGAATTGGCAAATGGGCTTAATGATGGGCGACGACAAGTGTATAGAAAAGCGGCAAGCCCCTGCAACGAATTATCGCTCCGATTCAGGAATGTTGCTGCGGTCGACGCGGGCGCTGGGCGACGGCAAAGCGGTGGATCCACAGAGCAATCAGCTCGGCCCTCAGCAGAAAAAGTCCGTGGGACGGCGCAGAGAACCCAGAAGGCACACGTTGCAGAACGGTATTGATTACAATATGGTAAAGGATGTTCTCCTCTGGGGTTCCTGACTAAATGGACCGTGTTTAGCCGATTAGCGACTATCGCGCGTGGTTCCACGGGTAATTTTGTTTTTGGCTTTCAGGCGATATGCAGTTTGATACTCTATCCCATACAGCATTGGAAGTCTCTAAGACATCACAGAAATATTGTACTTGAAGTATGAGTAGATTGCAAGGTATCATGTAATATTTATGACATGTTGCAGAAATATTGCAGAGTTGTCAAAATTTCCGCGAATATCACATTACCATTGTAATATTTTGGAAATATAACACAGTAATGTTCTCGGTATATTTCAGAAAATACATGTTGTTGTACAAGTACCTATACCACGCTTAGCGCGAACCCGATTTACATAGTAGCGCGAACTTGTTAGTTCTTAATTTTTTCGATTTTTCATAAATTTATTTTGACACGCGAAAAGTCGAAAAAATCGGCAACTTGTAACTCTCCTCTATACAGTATGTCCCGTGGATAACGCAAGTATTTGAATTTCCCTGATATTTGACTTTGGTAGTGCTTGGAACGGTGCTGTAGTTAGACTTGGCTTCAGAAGAGTGCGCTGCGTTCTTACGAGCCGTGTTTCGAGAGCAAAAAGTGTAAAACGTCTGATTTCCCGGGAACTGTCAATTCGGGAGATCGAAGCGTCTAACCTCGAAATTAACTGAATTTGTAAAGATAATGATAAATAATATGTAGAAGTGATGAGAAATAATCATACAGGTTTCGGAAACACGGCTCGTAAGAACGCAGCGCACTCTTCTGAAGCCAACTCTAACTACAGCACCGTTCCAAGCACTACCGAAGTCAAATGTGGGGGAAATTCAAATACTTGCGTTATATCCACGGGACATACTGTATAATTACGAAATCTTGTAAAACCAGATCTCGCTAAGCAGAATATAGTTAATTTTGCAATTTTTACCTGATTTTTCTAACTATACATTTATTCCAGAAACATGTTTAATAAATATTGATATCGAGAAAACGTAATACTGTGCATGTTCGGCATTTCCATATAAGCATTTCTGACTTGTATTCGACGTTACCGTTATGCGCTTTCTTTAAATACAAACAAATCCGCATTTAAAAACTGCAGACCGAATAAAACTTTGGTACTATGCCGCATACTGCAATATCGCCATTATAATATATTCTATTAGACAATTTCTATGGGAATCTGATGTTCTTTTGACACAGCAATTACCATATATCCACCAGAAAAGTTTGAAAAGAACAAATGTTCATTGAATTTTATGTGCATCTGAGATAATAGATAGGGATTTACCTAATTTCCCATGTATCTGTAGAAGCAAATAAAATCCCAGAAAGTTAGGAATGTGTGAAATAAAAATATTTTGATTTTATTAATTTGCACGAGCGTGTAGTAATAATAGAACGGCGTGTACAGGTTTTTATTACATTTATGGGATTTTATCTATTTTTATAGATACATATAAAATCTGGAAAATCTCTATTTATCATCTCAGATCCACATAGACTCTAATGAATTACTATTCGTTCTTCTCAAACTTTTCTAGTGAATATCTGGAATCGCTGTTTCAAAGATACGTCAGATTCCCATTGAAATTGTCTATGGGAATCTGTGGGATCTTTTCAATATGATTCGCACACATTCGGCTACAGTTGCGGTAAACTGAAACCGGTTCAGCTGGGAACCCCGTCCTTCTTGCAAACTGATAAATATGGTATTTCGATAATATAAAAAAAAATGTTTCAGATGAAGCGAATGAAACAAATAGAGCAGGAGAAAGACGTGCTTCTCCAAGGTCTCACCGCGGTGGATAAAGCCAGGGAATGGTACTTGAAGCAAATCTCGTCGACTCAGGAAAAGATCAAGCACCTCGGACGTATGGGCTCGCACGTGGTACGATGATTTTCCTCATTACACAGGTCCATAGTGATTTTGTATCTCAAACCTGATCAGGTGATTCTTATAGATTTGCGTGCGCTAAAAACGAATCTGACTCTTAGATTTGCGTACCACACGTAAGGATTTTCAGATACTTTAGGTAAAGTATACGAAAACGGATGATTATAACGGAACTAAAATTTGTTTCTTAATTGTAGTTACGGCTCTTGAAGGTTTTGTTCTTAAATTCCCCAATCCATTACTTGATTGTTTCTAAACGATTTTATAAAGCTAAATTCCAATAGAACAAAGTTTAAATCCACCGCGCCATGCGTCTAAATGTTAGCAATAGCTGAAATCTTTTTTATTTTAACAGTTAATATTTATTTTCCCATTTCGAATTGAATTTAATTTTAGGGATGAGAGGAAGAATCAGTTAATAAATAATATTTATCGTCAGTTTCTTTTGAAATCTCGATCTTCTGAAGGGGTAGAAGTATTCTGGTGCACATGAGCGAAGCACAACTCTCGAGTAAGCAGCCTTGGGGTGTAGGCCGGTCAAAATCGACACAAAAAATCGCCAAATTCGCAAAACATGATGTTCTCTGATTTTTTAGTATGTTGTTTGGACCCATTAGGGCTATGTATATCCAAGTTTGCAACTCTCAAAAAGTTGTGGAAAAATTTGTACACTCTCTCTCCAAAAACCGCGAAATTTTTGGACTTGTTTCAGATTCTGCTCTATATCTCCTAATCCATGCATTTTTCGTCGAAAGCTACTGTGTACGTTTTTTAAAAGCATTAAATTTGTGACAAATAATTAAGCCCAACCGGAGCTCTGTAGGTCAATTGGTTACTGAATTACGGCACTTTAAAAATAGGCCAGTTTTTCCAAAAATTGAAAATTGTAGTTTTAGACCTTCTTTGGACCGAAATTGCGTCGAAACCATTGATCCTACGAGTAGAGCTTGTAAAATATAATTTGTAGGCAATTTAATTAGCTTTAAATTAAGCGCAGAGCGGGGTCTGTAAGCCTCGTAGTTCTCTCAAAACCTCAAAAAAAAACACAAGGTAAAATCACATTTTTCCAGAAATGTTCCATAACCTTTCCTATCTTTTGTTTTTTGGTTTGATAATGAAAAAGAAGGCATGCAATCATTTTAAAAAAAACGGTGAAATGTATTTTAATATAAACATAAGTAATCAAAAGTACAGTAACTTAATCAATCAATCAGTCAATCAAATTAGACAAATAGTCAAATTCGTCGCCATGTTTTTGATGGCCCTGGGCCGTCACTTTCGTTGCTCTCTTCAATAGGTATGGCTTCCACTATTGGTGGGTCGCCGTCTTCGTCCCCTATAGGTAGGTACTCCAGTATTGGTGGATCGTCAGGGTTGTCTTGAGGTTCGTCATCGTCGTCCTCTTCAATGATGATAAGGGCAGCGTTCTGGCACGTTTCCCCAGAGCAGGTAGCACACATCACAGAACATCTGAGCCCTGCTTTGAGGCAAGTGGAGCCACCTCTGCACCCCTTCTTGCATTTGCAAAAGAGAGGAGTTTTAGGAGCTCTGCGGGGCAGGAGCTTGCCGAATAGTAATGGGGATGAGTCCAGGCGAGGTCAATTCCCAACCCCAGTCGGTGGCCTCTTTCTCCACCCCCAACCACTTTTACACCTGGTGGTATGTACGGTAGTAGTGATACGACGCAGCCTCTGTGGTTGGGGGCAAACGAGCCAGATTCGCTTTGGCGTTGGCTGCTGTCTTCACAAAAGTACGGAAGCGTACATCGTTGAGAGTGTCTTTCGTTTCGTCTCCTCCATATAGGGCAACTAGGCACTTGCCACCGACTGCTGCGACTTGTTGGTGTGTGGCATCTGTCTGGAGGAAAACTCTTGCTTGGTCCACTAGGGGTTGATTTTGTCTGAAGTGGCCCCACATTTTTATCTTCCCCTGCTAGAAGAGGGGAGAGGTGGTGTCGCACCCAGTAAATGCGTGGATGAAAAGTTCAAATCCAGGTGGTAGTCCCACTTAGTTGAATGAGCTGGTGGAGAATTGGACGCAACCCGCCTCACCTCTACCACTCTTCTGGAAGTATACGTTTGTTCTAGTGGATCCTAGACCGCAGAGGAGCACGAGCAAGTCCACATCCTCTCCAAAGATGATGACGTGGTCATTGGAGGTATTTTTTTGCAGAGCAGTCACGACGATATCGCGGTCTGCGTCTTCTTTTGATATTTTTGTCTCAATCCCCTCGAGAGCAAAAGCAGAACAGAGAGAAGCTCAATGAGACGAACCTTGTTTTTGTCATTCGAGAGCATCTTCTCTTGGGGGACTGTGATGATGGTCGATGCGTCAAACACAATTTCCGCTGATGCTGCAGAATACCGTCGTGATCGCTCTGCAAATTTGGTGCTCTTTTGGGCGCCATCCTTAGGATACCCGTCGAAGACTACACACACATTTCTCCCAAAGTGGTTAAATATGTAGCTTATGTAGCTTGCTGTGATAGCCCGTACCGAATCATTCCGATGCCACACGACTTTATGGAGGAGGTATCCTCCATCGACGATAGCAAATGTTTTTGCCTGCACACTGACGTTCTCTGTGGCTTGAGTGAAGGCAGCGTAAAAAGCTGATTTTGTGCCTTTACGCACCCTTTCGTCGGAAAATAGGGCTATTTTGGATATGGAGCGAGCTCGTATTCGGTAACCAATTGACCTACAGAGCTCCGGTTGGGCTTAATTTGTCGCAAATGTAATGCCCTTAAAAAACGTATAGAGTAGCTTTCGACGAAAAATGCACGGATTAGGAGATATAGAGCAGAATCTGAAACAAGTCCAAAAATTTCGCGGTTTTTGGTGTGTAAAAATGTTTCCACACTTTTTGAGAGTTGCAAATTTGGGTGTACATAGCCCTAATGGGTCCAAACGACATACTAAAAAATCAGATACATCATATTTTGCGAATTTATTGTCGAATTTGACCGGCCTAGTGGTTGCATACATTCGGACGCATGGCGGGGTGAACCTAAACGATCGACTTGTCCTACTGAAAATTACCTTTATGAAATCATTTAGCCACAATCAAGTAATAGATTACAAAGTTGAAGGCCAAAACTTTCAAATGTTGTAAGTGCAACTAAAAAAATTGATTTCATTGTAAAAGTTACAAAGTTCGTGAAATGTGGCCAAAACCGCCCGTTTTCGTACTTTAGTGACCTGGAAAACCGAGAAATGTCAGGGAATTTGATTAGTCAGAGAAACATCAAGGAATTTAGAATTTTTTCTGGAAATTATAAATAAAGTGGGATTAATTTCTCGAAAATTCAACATTGAAACGTTTCATGATGAAGTTTGCGCTGCTGCTTCAGATATTTCCAGTAGTAGCGTACATGTGTCTCATCGATTAGAATTAGGGTCTCTACCATCAACATGCCTTTTTTAGCATATAAACCTCTTGCAGCTACTCTCATAATCTCTAATTGTTGAGTTTGGTTCTAGTTCCTATTCTTTTCTTACGATTATCCATAGCTTTGTTGATTATGCAAAACTTTTAACCCTAATGGAAAGGAATCTATGCCGATTTATGTCAATTCTACGCTAAAGTACGGAATTTGGAACACATTTGTAGTTTTTCATAGTATGAGTTCATATTCCGTAGTTAGCCGTTGGTGAATATGCGCAGAAAAAGAGAATTAGTTAGACCTACTGAGAATTACTTGTGGGGTTGTAAGTAATTATTTATTTATATCAATGCAATGTTTTGATATATCAATTAAATATCTCTTCCTTACAATCATGTGGAATAGTATGTGATTCCAAAAAAGAAATATTTAATAAATATGAAAGATTTAATTGGTGAAAGTAAATAATTACTTGCGACTTCTTTTTCTCTTTGTGGAATTCCGTTATTATTATGATTAACGTCGTGCAATTACTTCGTCAAATAAGTCCGTAGTTTTTTGTAGACATGCGTAGATTTTGAATTCTGAAACTATAAATATCTATGGCAGTCTATGAAGTTCTATGGTTAATTACGCCATATTATGGGAAACAAGATGTTCCAAATAATTCCGCGCTCTAGCGTAGAATTGACATAAATCGGCGTAGATGTTTTCTCCGCCAGGGAATATCATCAAAAATATTAGGAATATTTATAAAATTTGATCTAAAATAGTCAGGCAATTCTATAATTAAGTTTCTGTAGCCACTCCGATTCAAGAGTTTCAAACTCTGACGTGATGCGCAAATTTGAGAGTCAAACTCATTTTTAGCGTGCATAAATCTTCAAGAATCATCTGATCCGGCTCGAGATACAGAACAAAAATTTACCTTGGTGGTCTTGTATTATCCGTAGAATAATCGGAGGATTTCGCGCTTTATCGACGATTCTAATTCACCGCAATAATACCTTTTTTTCCAGGAACAATGGACGGAAGCGCAGCAGGAGCGACTGGAGCTGCAACGAGCACGAGTTCTCGAGGTGAACCGGCATCTCGCCGCCCTGATAAGCAGTTGGGAGCGCGGTGGTCTGCCCCTTCACATGAATCTCGCGGTCCTCAGTGCACCCACGTCGGCGCAATTGCACCAAGACATGCTCTCGCGTCTGAAACAGCAGAATCATAGATTAACCGAGGTAAATTGAACTCACGTACGAAATACCTACTTACAAAATACGTACAAGCGATAAATGCTCGATCCGACACTTTTTATACTTTTTCAGGAAGTAAGCAAGAAGAGTCAACGTATAGCGCTGCTGGAGCAGGAGAAGGACAGTCTTGTGCGCGAACTGTACACCAGGCAGCCGGGGATGGTTCAGTCCAGAAGACTGCCTATGATTCACGACCAGCACGATCAAACGTTCATGTAAGATACTACGATATTATTATACTCGAAACTGAGCGAAAGCGGGAATGAAACACGTACCACGTGTTTTCCATCCTCGTTACGGCTCTATATTGAATAGTCATCTGTGGAAACTGTACATAGAATTTGCGCCGCTGTAGAATCTAAGCTACGCGCTACTGACAAGTCCGACTTTGTCGTATAATTCGTCTCGACGTTTCATTGCATACGACAATGGAGGATCTACGGAAGCGAAAGCGTGCTGAAATGATGTCGCTTTCGCTAAATCGCGTCAGTTGGTTCGTTCTTCTTACTTACACTCGCTAACCTTTTTTGAAAAATGTAGATTCCGATTAGTTTATAAAATACCGGGGTCGCAACTCATCTGGAAAACCTGAAACTATCAAGGAGAGGTCAGGAAATTTGAAAAGATAGGCTGCAATTTTTTTTTTTAGTTTACACGTTAAAGATAAAAGACGTTACCAGAATACTTGCAATATTAACTACAAAGACAGTACGAGGATGGGGCACTTAGGGAACGTGTGAATGCGAGTGAGAACACATAGTGACGGCGTAGCAGCCTCTTTGTCTCGAATTTGTCCAGAAAATTGTGTGTAACAGAGAGGCTCTTATACCATGACCGTGTGTTCTCACTAGCACTCACACGTTCCCTAAGTATCCCATCCTTGTACTGTCTCCGTATGTTGCTGATGTTACCGACATTACTGGCGTGACAGAATTGGTCGAGAAATTTAAAATATCTGTTCTCCGTCTGACACACTCTTTAAAGATGTAAATCTTTCTACGAGCATACACAACATTTGAGCGTCTTTTGGCATGATCTCTTGGGAAAATGCAATGATTCCATGAATCTACAAAGGTTTTTAAAAATGATTTTTACTTTACCGCATGGCAATGCCAGTGTTGAGCGTGGCTTCTTTATAAACAAGGAATATACCAGGGCCCTGTAACACAAGCTCTACAAGTGTTACAAGTGTAGAAAATTAATTGTAGGACTTGTAAGACCGTAACCTATAGGAGAGTCTTATGGAGAATTTTTTACACTTGTAGAGCTGTTCTGTAACTCAACGTGAACACTTAGAAGTCTGTGGCACCGATTTTTCTACAAGTGTAAGAAAATGTCTACCTATAACTGACATCGTGGGTAGAATTTCCTACAAGTCTTCGCGCTCTCTCATGGGTCGATGTTGTTTCGGCGCAGTAAGAATACGGTAAATTTCGTACCGTACACTTGTTACACTTGTAGGGCTTGTGTTACCGTGGGGACAGTAGCATATATGTATCTCACAAACGAGCGTGATTTCAGGAAAACTTCTTTAACAAAAGTTGTATCGTTTGACTTAGCGCACAAAACGTACCTAATGATTTTTTATAATAATATTCACTTCCGGTTTCAACAACCAGCGTGCATCGTTCAGTTTTGATTTATAACAGTTATTTATTATAATACAAAAGTAATATAATTATCAACGCGAATACAACAAGCCATCGAAAATTCGATTTGCACAGCCGAAAGTCCGAGATATCCAAGATTGAATTTCCACCTGTTTGCACCTGTTGCATGCAATCTAACGTAAATAATGAGGAGTAGGCCAAGCGTTACCTTTTCCAAAAACATTCTCGTCTGGAGCGTGTCAAATGTCTGAAGTCAAAAGTCAACGTTCTGTGTGTACACGGTGATCACTACTTTCACGAAAACAATTTTTTCCGCCTCACAGTTTCCGGTGTCCAGGTCTTCCGCTCCTTAGTTTTCGATGTCAAAGTCTCTCGCTCCATAGTTTTCGGTATCCAAGTCTTGCGCTCCATAGTTTTCGGTGTTCAGGTCTTCTACTCCATAGTTTCCGGCGACCAAGTTTTCCGCTACATAGTCTTTGGCGTCCAGGTCTTCCGCTCCACAGTTTTCGGTTGCCAGGTCTTCTGCTCCATAGTTTTTGATGTCCAGGCTTCGTGCTACGGGGCAAAGGACCTGGACACCGAAAGTTCTGGAATGGAAGATCTGGACTCCAAAAACTATGGAACGGAAGATCTGGCCACCGAAAATTGTGGAGCGGAAGACCTGGATACCAAAGACTATGGAGCGGAATACTTGGACACCGGGAAACTATGGAGTAGAAGACCTGGACACCGAAAACTATGGAGCGGAAGACTTGGATGCCGAAAACTATGGAGCGAGAAACTTTGACATCGAAAACTAAGGAGCGGAAGACCTGGACACAGGAAACTGTGAGGCGAAAAAAATGGTTTTCGCGAAAGTAGTGATCACCGTGTACACACAGAACATTGACTTTTAACTTCTGGACACTGAAATCTATGGAGCGGAAGGCCTGGATACCGAAAACTATGGAGCGGAAGATCTAGACATTTTAAAAACTACGGAGCGCAGATCAAGAACGATGGAGATTTCAGGGCAAAAGACGATAAGGTTAACAAATCCGCGCTTAAATTCTAAAGAACTTAATTACAAAAATTTAAACGTTGGAAGCGTTCATACGATTATAAATGTTCAATAAAAATCGTTCTCGTGAAACTAATGATTACCGTGTACATACACAGAATTGGATTTTAATTTGAAACATTTTTGACGCTCGAGACGAGAATGTTGTCAGAAAATGAAATATTTGAGTTACTCCTCATTTGTATGTCGGATTGCATCCAACAAGCGCAAACGGGCAGAAATTCAACCCAGGATATCTCAGACTTTCGGTTATGCAAATCGAATTTTCGACGGCTTGTTGTATTCCTGTTGATAATTACATTACTTACATATTATAACAAATAACTGTTATAAGTCAAAACTGAAATATGCACGCCGCTTCTTGAAATCGGAAGTGAATGCTAAAAAATATTCATGTACGTTTTGTGCGCCAAGTCAAACGGTACCACTTTTGTTAAGGAAGTTTTTCTGAAATCACGCTCGTTTGGGAGATATGTACATGCTCCTGTCCACGGTGGTTGGGACACCCCGTATTATCGAAAGTCAAGAAGAGATCTCGCTTATCGCGCAAAGACAAGCTTGGGACGCCATACAAGATTTAGGAGTTCTAGAGCAGTGAAAAATTACAAAAAGTATGATTCGTGCTCCTGGAAATGCTCATGCATGTTATTTGGAGGTGCAAGTTCAGCGAGAGGATGAAGAATGTGAAATTAAAGAAGGTGGTCAAAGGGAGAAAATTACAGTAAAAAGAAGGGTACCTATTAGAGGAAAAAAAGAAAAGTGTTAGAAAAAGTGCGCACACTTGAAAAAGGAATCCGAGATTTAAATAACAAAAATAATTATTCAAGTTCTGAGTTACTTAGCTCTCACTCCATTATTTAAAATCTTAACTTATCGTTGCATTATTTCATTAATAATTTGAAATATTTAATGTGACTGGTTTTCTTTGATTTTACGTAATATTTATTGTTTCAATATGTATGTATGTATGTAATTATTCACCGATCTGACTTTAATATAGTTTCCAGAGAATATAAATATGCCATTACAAATTATGTCGCCCTCGCTGTGCTCTTTCTACTGCGGGTTGTTCAATAATACATTTATTTAATTGATATTTTATGCGATCTCCATCTGATACTCATACGCACACGCGCGTACTCCTGCATAAATAAAAATTGTTTTCAAGAGAGTTTCATCGTAGTTGCGAAAATATTTTTACAAGATAGTTATTAAATTATCTACAAAGGCTCCGTGTTAAATGTTTCTGGAAAAAATTAGAATATTGTCTGGAAAAGCTAAAAAATATCTAGAAAATTCGAAACTTAAAATTAGTGGTAACCGTGAATACTGACCAACGAGGATTTACACTTTTTAGAAAATGTAGCGAGTGTAAACAAGAAGAACAAACCTATTAGCGCGCAGTTTAAAGTCTACTGTAGCGTAACACATGTCATATATGCACAGTTTCTAGATTAATCATGCGTACCACGCTAGTATTCCAAGACGAGTTTTGGCATTTGTCCGTGACGCGTACTACAATCTACCGGACAGTGAGACGTATAGGTAATAATAGAAATTCGCCTTTTGATGAAAATTCCTGGAAGCCCCTTAAAGGTATCGGATCATTTCTTAATTCTATAAATAACACATTTAAAAAGTACCAATTTAATATTGCTAGTCGCGACAGTCGTTGACGAAAGACACTTTGTACGGTTATCCACATTGTCGCGGAAGGCGAATACAATTAGAGATAGACTAAAGACTATCACTCTGAAACTCACCTACGATAGATTATAAAACGTATTTTATTTCTGGACGACGAGTAGATATTTCAATCGAACAGGAACACGTACGACGCCAATTTAAAATGACGAAGTTTACAGAGGCTCGAGACTAACGGAGCAAAATGTGAAGTAAAGGATTTTATTTTCAGAATATAATGGAACGAATTAAATTTTTCCAAGATGCTTCGCCGAAGTCAAGATGTAAACGAAACTTATTTCACGTCTATATTTTAAAATGTATTTATTCCAGCGGCAGAGAGGAGAAAAAGATTTAAAAAATGACAACTCTTGCTCATTGATTTTTCTGTATCGAAAGATGTACCTATATATAAGTCGAGGACGCCTTAAAATTATATTTACTTCGAAATTTTACGCCGTTATCTTGCCTCGCGAATGATAACGATTTACTTGGGTTTGTAAAATAGTTATAAACTTACAAAACTAATGATTATATAGGAATATTTTATATACATATTTATAGTTTATTACCGAATGTTCTCCAAGTAACGTACGGGAATCATTGCGATTTTATATTTAAAAATATGATAATCGGCACGAAACCGTAGAATTAATAGCGTAACTAAGTCGCCATTGCTTTTATAATCCGTCCATGAATATACCTAGCTTTGTTATATTTTTCACAATAAATTATTTGAATTACAATCGACGCGTTTTCTCTTTCATTCCTTTCCATGCAGAACGAGTCTCGAATACAACTGGACGAATATTGCATCATTTTTCTACGACGCAGTTCGGACAATTTATATTTCATTACAGGAAGAAATATTCCAAGTATCTTTTGAATCTTCTCCTCCGAAAAATAAAAGGACAGTGTTGTAAATATGAACGTATAACGTTTACAACTTCCTTCCATCTTCCAATGCACGAGTCAAATTCAGATAAATGTCGTACATCACACCAGGATACATCCTGAAGATATTTGTATCTCTCCTTATCTCTCTTCTGGCCCGTTCATAGACGATAAGGAGCGAAGCATTCCCTCATTCGTGTGCTATAGAGTTACCCACATTCGAAGGCAACGATACGTCGAATTAATTAACACTAATCAAACGTTCGCGAAAGTGCAAATTTGAAGGAAGGAAGTTTCACGGAATATCGATTGTTGCCATAAAACTTAATGCGTAATGAGCACATCGTTTCTTTTTGAATTTTCAAAAGCCACTACGAATGTACGTCGAATAATTAATTTATAGCACATCTCTTACTACATTTATATCATAATAACGTTTGTTCATATATAATATATTAATTTCCATTCAGATGAAATGCGTCCAATGTTATCACCTCGTAAAGGCTGAACGAGATACCGCGCATTTTTGTTACCTAACAAAATTATTTATCTACGTTTTTTCCATGATAATGATGTACAGACATGTGAGATATCACGAGACACCCCAGTAGCACTGCCATGGTGTAGGACGGAGTGAATTTTATGGAAAATTAATATAGTACGATCACACACACATACATCGTTTACTTTATAACAAGGCATTCTTATTGGAGATATTCGGTGAAAAAGCGATCAATAATTGGATAAAAATTGTAGCTTTAAATTTCGCTCTACGATCCCTATTGAAATGATCCCATAGAGATTCCAATAGATAACTTCTATGGGAATCTGATGTGCTTTTGACCCAGCAATTCCAGACATCCACTAGAAAAATTAGAGAAGGACCCGGGAAAAAATGTTTATAAATAATCATATATAATCATATGTAATTGAATATAATTCGACTCGAAATTCATCTCTATCTGATTGTATATATATGAAAAACGATATACAATCATATATATTCATATATAATTAGATATGATTATATATATTTAGGTCTGAACAAAGTCGAAAGTTTCGGATCTGATTATATCCAATTGAAAGGTTTTAGACAAATATTGTTTTCGAAAGAAACCCTTCAATTATACATGATCATATATAATTATATATAAACATTTTTTCCTAAATAGAATTTATTAGATTCTAGGTGTATCTGATGTAATAAATAGGGATTTGCCGAATTTTATACTTATCCATAAAAATAATAAAGACCTGTATACGCCGTTTTATTTATAATTACTAATGGAATCTTATAAAATTTTATTTGTTTTCACAGATACACATAGAATCCAATACACTCCTATTCACTCCTTTCAGATTTTTACCAGTGGGTAACCGGAATTGCTGTATCAACAGCACAGCAAATTCCCATGGGGATTCTACGGGACTTTTACAAGTTTTCTATAAGAATTTGATATTTTTTCAACAGGGATTTTCTCATGAAATTATGATATCTGAAAGTCAAGAGGGGATACGCTGTGATAGACTCTACATTTCAGTAGAAATAATACATTTGAAAGGAGTTTGTAAACACTTTTCGAGGAAAATCCTTGAACGATACACCGTGGGATTTGCATATCTACAAGCTTATTTACAGATCGATGCGGGTACTTCAGCATTGTCGCAATTGGAAACGGAGATAGCGAAGAGGAAAGGTCGATCGAGAGATTTTCTTGTAGGTCTTATCGACCACTCTGCAAGATGAATCAATTATTTATATCGTTATGCTATTTATGGATGCATCGATGAATAGTTTTATCGATCGCGTCGGAATTAACTTATTTCAGCGATCAGTGATCGAGGGAAGAAGCTGTGAACCCAGCTCGGTTTCATTCATCGCTCAATAACGATAACGCGCCGAGACGGGCGTGCGCGGAGTGTTTTCTAAATATTATTTGATATCGCTGCATTCATCGCATTCTCGTAGTCTCAATATAGTCTTTTTTAGATGACTTCGCGGAGCAAATAGTTATTTTCGTTATTAGGGCGTGAAGCGCTGTTTCTAACGAGAGTGAAGTTTGCCGCACGAGCGAAGCGAGTACGGCAATCACACTCGTTAGAACGGCGCGAAACAACCGAATAACGAATTCTATTTTTTGTCACTAAGCTTCAAACACGAGATTGACGATTTCACGCACTGCGCAGGTTACTTCACGCACCGCGCAACTTTTCACGAATTGGTGTGTGAAAGATGATTTCACATGCGTCGAGGACGCCCATGAAACCGAGTATTTGACACTGAGTGACAAAAAAGTAATTACACGTGGCCGCGCTGCGTATACGACTGACAGCGCGGGCACGTGTAATTACTTTTTTCTCCGCGAAGTCATCTAAAATAGTTATTTTCGTTATGAGGGCGTGAAGCGCCGTTTTTAACGAGTGTGAAGTTTGCCGGACGAGCGAAGCGAGTACGGCAATCACACTCGTTAAAGCGGCGCGAAACAACCGAATAACGAATTCTAATTTTTGTCACTAAGTGTCAAATACGATGTTGACGATTTCACGCACTGCGCAGGTTATTTCACGCACTGCGCAACTTTTCACGAATTGGTGTGTGAAAGATGATTTCACATGCGTCGAGGACGCCTATGAAACCAAGTATTTGACACTGAGTGACAAAAAAGACTATATTTAGACTACGAGCATGCGATGAATGCAGCGATATCAAATGATATTTAGAAAACACTCCGCGCACGCCCGTCTCGGCGCGTTATCGTTATTCAACGATGAATTAAACCGAGCAGGGTTCACAGCTTCTTCCCCGATCACTGATTGTTGAAATACCTAAGTTAATTCCGACACGATCGATAAAACTATTCATCGATGCATCCATAAAATAGCATAACGATATAAATATAATTGATTCATCTTGCAGAGTGGTCGATAAGACCTTGAAGAAAATGGAATAGAATGAATATGAATTTCTGACTTCTGTTACTTTCGGCAATTCCCCTTTCTAAATCCGAAAAGCGACTTATGTACATACGCGATCTATTAAGCGCACAGCGTCAGTTAAAACACTCGCTCTATACGTGCAAAATTATTGTACATTACTTCTCTCTCTTCTAGATCCCTTTCATTCTCCACCACGATCGGCAACGGCCAAGGAGATACCTACAACTCCTCGTTTCGCTGTACCGCGAGATAGAGAGCAATTACGAGCAGCTACTACAATATATATATGGTGTCCAGGCCTTCCGCTGTATCTATGAGAATATCTATAAGATATTATAGATTCATATAATGATCAGATATGGTCGTATATAGTCATATATATTTGATCTCTGATGCTACATCTCGTCAGATATATGTAAGCCCATATCTGACCATATATGAACATACATATATCTGATTAGATATGATGATATACTAGAGTACCTACATCAAATATGAACCGGAATTTTATGAAATAAATGTATGACACTTCAGAAGAATACAAACAAATAGGTTTATTTTTCTACATAATCCCCTGACTTAGAAACACATTTTTCCCAACGGATAGATAATTTTTGATCCCGTTCTCGTAGACTGAAGATGGTTATGACGCCAGCCAATTGTGCACGAACGCTTCGACAGCAACATCGTCTTGAAATCTCTCGCCTCCAAGTGCTTCTTCCAATGGTCCAAACAAATGATAATAGCAGGGCGATAAGTCTGAACTGTAGGGAGGATGTTCTAGTTTAGTCCAAAGTAATTGTTTAAGTTTTTGTTGAGTTAGGGCAGCTGCATGGCAGCCGAGCGTTGTCGTGACGCAGGACCTTGTAAATACAAAATTCCGGTTCATATATTTCATTTCAGTATAATCATATATGACTAACACACACACACACACACACACACACACAAAATAAATTGAAGCCATATCTCATTAGATATAAATCCATATCTGTAGAGTGGCGGGACTAATTGATCTAAGTGCCAAAATTTCATGATTTCGGATTTTTTCTACAAAATGATCCATGCGCCATGGCCAATGCAGAGCTATATGATTTTAGCTGCTAAGGGCGTGACCTCGTTGCAGTTTTTCTTATTTTCCCGGGAAAAATGTTTTTGGCACTTAGATCAATTAGCCCCGCCACTCTACATCTCATTATATATGAACCTGTATGTGATCAAATATGAATTATATGGGGCTATATCTGACCAGATATGAACTCATACGAATAAGAGTCACGCGTGCGTCCCTGAGAGATGACATATATATAATGTGCAAGTGTGAGTAAGAACGCCGATTAACCCAGATGAACGTATAATCATAGTTCATTTTGAGTATATCGTCGGGTTACTGCGAGAACCAGATAAGTAATATTTTGGTAGTTTAGCACATAACTGGTTTTCGCTGCCGAAAATTATAGAAAAGCGGACTTAGCTACTTTGATGCCTTGCGTCTTTGACCTTTAGACTTACAGAACACTTACCTGGTTTTCACAGAATATTTCTTGATAGCTTTTATAATCAAAGCTGCACTTAACCGAAAAATGCCAATAATGGAGTTATCTTGTTTTTGCAGTAATGCGACGATATCTGGACTGTAACAAAAGTCCAAAATTTCATTAGGAAAGTGCACTTTAATTTATAAATAATTTTAATGAAATTATATGAGTAATGCATGCATGACTGACAGCTCAGAGAAGGTTAAAGAACTTGACCTTCAAAGCGCATCGCCCCCTTATAACTCAAAACGTATCTTGTAGGTATACCCAAGGACCATAAAATCTGTCCGACTTGCTTTCAATCTACGAATTTTGGAGCTCGTGATTGGTCGAAAAATATAATTCTACCAATCATCGGTCTTAAATTTCATGGATTGAAATCAAGTCGGATAGATTCATCGTCTTTGGATATACCTCATACAAGAGCGCACAGCAGATCAAGCCTCGATGACACCGGCTGATCAACGTTAAGCAGCAAAAGGTGCGGATAGTAGTTGGATAGGTGGTACCGCTCAGGACGAAAAGATTTACGCTCGATTCCAAGGTGGACTCTAATTTCTTTTTTTTTTGTTCGACAATATTAATTTGCACTATAAACCGTTGGTTTCTTACTATTTGGCGATTTATTTTCGATTGTATCGATTCGTTGATATCTGAGCAGATCTGTTCAGATCTGGTCATGTATGATCAGATATGATCGTATAGACAAATTTCGGATCTGATCAGATATAAGTGATCATATCTGATTATATATAATTTTTTTCTCGGGTAATCAGATAGACAAATTTTGGATTTGATTATATCCAAATATATATGATCATATATATTATACAGTATGTCCCGTGGATAACGCAAGTATTTGAATTTCCCTGACATTTGACTTTAGTAGTGCTTGGAACGGTGCTGTAGTTAGAGTTGGCTTCAAAAGAGTGCGCTGCGTTCTTACGAGCTGTGTTACGAGAGCGAAAAGTGTAATACGTCTGATTTTCCGGGAACTGTCAATTCGGGAGATCGAAGCGTCTAACCTCGATATTAACTGAATTTGTAAAAAAATAATGGTAAATAATGTGTAGAAGTGATGAGAAATAATCATACAGGTTTCGCGGAAACATGGCACGTAAGAATGCAGCGCACTCTTCTGAAGCCAACTCTAACTACAGCATCGTTCCAAGCACTACCAAAGTCAAATGTGGGGGAAATTCAAATACTTGCGTTTTATCCACGGGACATACTGTATATATAGAGGAAAGTCAAAAAAGTCGGGCCCCCATTTACTTTTTGGCATCTAAACATTTTAGGAATCAACATATGGTAGTTACAATACCTATATTGCAAATTGTTAACAATTGATTGTAACATACATTCGACACAAGTTTGAGACAAGACTTGTTTCTGAGAAATTTGGAAAAAACTTGCGACATGCATTTTTCGGGTTCTGGAAAAAGGGCTCCTAAAGTGGGCTCCCTACCTAAATACCTACTCGGAAAAGATCAAAAAGTGAGCGGAAATGAAACATTGTTTTTTTAATGTTTTTTTTTATTTATCGACCTTACCTTCTTTCGGGAAAATGTGTGGAACCGAGGTATTAACGACCTATGTTCACCGAGAAATATGTCGCTTCGCCGATGACGTGATTAATTATAGTCGGATGCTATGAATCAACCTTCCGAATTCCGTCGTTCGATGCGACGGAACAATGATAATTTAGAGGAATTGAGCATAAAAAACAAGGAGCCCACATAAGGAACAGAAAATATAAGGGGCCCGACTTACGCACAATCGTTTTTGTTTATTTTGTGGTTACAGTTATTTTTTCGAGCAACCAACCACACCTTCAACACACCATAAACTGATCAATCGTTCCATGCACTTCAAAAATACAAATAATTTGAATTACTTACCGGTCAAACTACGTCAACAATAAAACAAATACGAACGCACGAAAAAGTTTCCCACAACGGCAAGAAATTGTCTGAACTGTCAATTGTTAACCATGAAAGATTAAAACCGATGGTGGAGACATATGTCGGGGCGTATCCAAAACTATCACAAGCAGGTGACTTTGTGAGAGTATAGAGATCTGCATATGAAAATAAAGAGAGGGGCCCGCTTAAAAACCGGGACCCGACTTTGATGACTTTTCCTTTATAAATATTATTTCCCGGTACCCCCTCGACCTTTCAGCGGGCTAGCATCGGCGGTCGGCCGACCGACTTGTTCTACAATATTCATCTACATTTTTGAAGGGTTTCTTTCAAAAACAACATTTGTCAAAAACGCCAATCCATGTAGTATTGGTAATAATGCCTACTCTTTCGTTGTATCTAGCCGTATAGTGGTGCCTACTCTTTCATTATATTATAACGAAAGAATATGCACCACTACACGGCTAGATACAACGAAAGAGTAGGCATTATTACCAATACTACAGGGATTGGTGTTTTTGATAAATGTTGTTTTTAAAAGAAACCCTTCATTTCAGATCCGACTCCTCCACGGCGAGCAGCTCCACGTTTACCCGATGCTGCACGGATATGCGACAAAGGGATGTACTGTGCACACCGAGATCCGGAGGGAGAAGAAAAAAGGTGGTGCCACGTCAGTGGAATCGCAAGTGCAACGGCTTCGCGGCGCTCGTGTTGAAAGAGATTCGTCTGTATGGAGCTTTTTATCAGTCGGTCGGCTGACGAGGCACCCCACGCACGGCTCGGTATCGCGGTTACTTGTCATGTTATTCCGTGGTCGGTAGTAGTCGGTCGCCGCTCGAGCTCGCTTCTTCGCCTCTCCGTGGCCGTTCGTGACCAGGTCGGTCCGCGCGTCGGCCTTTGGCCTTTGTATTGTGATTCCTTCCAATTTGGCCCCATTGTATCCCACGACCTTCCTCCTCTTTTTCTCTCTCTCTCTCATCGCATCGCAATCGACGTATCCATCGAGGCACCATGCGGAGATACGCGGCGTACCCAGCAATCTTGTTGCTCGTTACTCTAGGTACAGCGCTTCCATTTCAACACATTCATTCGCGCGGTGGCTCCTCCTATTCGTACCGAAGTGCGGACGATGGAGCGACTTCGACCTCCAAGGGCTATAAAGGGCACACGTTTAACTCTAGTTCACCCTCACCTCTCGCGATGTTTAAACAGATTCCACGCAGTTGAGAATAAAATATATCTCGTGCGGGATGGATATTTATGTATGTTATACTGTGTGTGAATAAGTAAGCGAATCAATAGCAATTCTGTACGCGTAGTACGCACTAGGTGTTCGCGGATCGGCTGCAAAATTGGGCGTGGACTCTGTCGAGCCAATAACGGGTCGGTTGGAGTCTTCCCCTTTATCAGATGGCTCGGTAACGGTCAGCTATTGGATCGCGCGTGCGGCAGAGTCCACTCCCACGCGGAGCAGATCTACAAACACTCGGTAGATACCGTAGGGTACCATAGAGTAGGGGACCGAGGCGAATCGGATCATAAATCAATATTTCTTAAATTGTGTTGAAAATGAGCATTTCGATCATTCCTATTACTTTGTTCCTGTCCAATGACGTAACACGAACAATCGAAACACTCATTTGCACCGTGATTTAAGAAATATAGAAAATTATGATCCGCGATTCGCCTCGATTTACCTTATGAGTTTAAACTTACTTGCCAGGAAAGAAACTTGAATCACTAGTATGTTGTTATCTATAAGTTTTGACTGATATTCGTATAATACTCTTTTGAAGATTACACTTTCATCTACAACAAAGTTTTTTATCGATATAGGCCAAAAATTCATAAATAATGAGTAATAGCGATTGAAGCTTTTTCCCCTTTTTTCTTTTCTTTTCAAAATCTCTACTCACCAAAAATTGAAGGTCTCTCTTACTTTGCGAAACATATTATTTCGCTGCATTCTCTCCTCCGCTCAGAATTCTAGGTTTCATTCGGTATCGTCGATAACGCTGCGACTTATTGTCGATTCTACTTCAACGCACCCTCTGAACCCGGAGAACTTCACATCGGGTTCATTACCAACGAGGAAGAGGGACTGTAGTTAAATATAACTCCAGACTCGCGCGAAGGGAAAAGATTTCCACAGAGTGGTCCTCCGAACGCTTCGCTTCCGCATTGTCTCGATACACGTATCGTGAAGCCTTTCGGAGACCACATGCGACTCTGTCACGATGCCCCGCGATAAAAATCTCGTCTTCACTTGCAGGGGCGTTGTCACTCGCGTGCGAGGTGGATAAAATGCACTACGGATGTCGCATTTATAATGCTCAGTGTAGCTGCGGCTACGGCTGCATGGCAGAATTCAGATACAACAATTTGGACACCTGTAGACAGTCTTTGAGAGGTAACGCACATACGTACTCGTCGAATTTTTGAACAACCCTAGCACGAAGCTCTCGTTATTTCCGTTTCAGGCGGCCGCTACGACTTGTGCTCTCGGTCCCGGCCATGCTCGAACGGAGGGACTTGTTTACAAATATCGCAAGATCCCGGATACAAGTGCCGCTGCGAGGGGACCGGATATTATGGCAATCAATGCGAGAGACGTTAGTATCAATGATTGTGAAATAATAAGTTAACGATGCATTGATAAGGACGCGACATCGCAACCGTTGGTAATCCACGCGCGATCCAGTGCTTAACAAACTTTCTACGCGAGTAAAAATAAACCTACGACTCTCCCCTGCATTACTTTGCGCCCAAAAGTACGGTATACGACCAAAAAGCTACACTGAGAGAAAAATTTAATAAAATACATACTGTATATTATGAACTTAATATTTTACTTGCTCAAGTAATATGTAGGTATTTGTCCCAACAATTATTTTTTTCAGTAAACGATATCAACTCGAGCTAATAAAATATTTTATTAGGACAAATAAATATTACTTGATCCAATAAAGTAATTAGTTAGTAATATACAAATAAATTTTTTTTCCTATTGATCTAAATAATTTAGGATCATTTAAATTTCAATATCACATCATGAAATTAAATTTTGTATGTTTTCTAAATGTTATAATCACTCTAATGAAATAAAGTTATTAATATTAAAATAATATTTAAAGTTAAAAGGTTTTCATGAACTCTAATTTAGAGTTTCTTCGTTCTTTAATAAAATGTACCTAAGCTTTTTAATTTAAAAATTAATTTAAAATTATTAAAAATGAGATAAATCGTTTTTTATTCAATATTTCATTCTGGTTGATTTATTTAGCTGATTCTACTATACCTACGTTTCTCTCGGTGTAGATATACCTAAGAAGTACCAGGGTTCCGAAATGCAGTAGTGGCCACAAGACCTTAAGGTCATTAACTTGATGAAACTCGATAGATTTAGAGTTTATCAAATAATACGAAACCTCTTTTTGTGGAATTAACTATCATTTAAGTTGGTAAATCAGCTCTCCAAAGTTTACCAGTCGAAACAAACTCTTAAATGAAGCGAGATACGATCAAACCTCAAATATAAAAGTTTTTTAGTCTCTTAAACTAAACAACTTGTTCTTAAAAATTGTTCTCATATTTCGCTTCGCTCATAAGATAATTCGGATGAACCGATCTCTAAAACTCGGCCATCTTCTAAATGAAGCGAAATACGATAACACTTTTTTGGACAAAATTTCTTTACTTTTTAAAATCAATAAACTTCTATTGAAAAGATATTATCGTATCCCGCGCTTCGTTTAGAAGATAGTCGAGTTTTAGAGATCGGTTCATCGAAATTATCTTACGAGCGAAGCAAAATATAAGAAAAGCTTTCAAACAAAAGTTTTTTAGTTTAAGAGATTAAACAATGTTTGTGTATTCAAGCTGTTATCGTATCTCATTTCGTAAAAAATGGGAACAAATTCAGTGGTCGTCTTAAGGATGTACTGCCGGCGTCACGGATTCTGTCGCTGGTAATTTTTTAAAATGGCATTTTTAAAAGTACTAACCAATGATCAATCAATTCTTATGCTTTCATTATCCAGGGCAAACGTCACCGTAGCTAATGAGGACACGAACATTTATCTGCCTATTGGCTGGTATGTTTGAAAATTATCCAGCGATAGAATCTGTGACGCCGGGAGTACGGGAGGTATCCATGGGCGAGGGGTGACGCGGAGCGACTTTATCGATAGTCTTTTCACTTCCCCGCTAGATCCATTGGTTGCCGTTTTCATTTTTATTATTCATCGCCATTCCTAAACGGCCTTGTAAAAGTTTGTCATTTTTAGCATAGACATTTATAAATATACACACACACACATTCTAGATATATTAATTTCTCACCAGAGATTCTTGGGTCTGTGTCCGTTAGACGGGAACATAAAAACTATTTTTCTGATAGCACTTGCCATAAGCTCCCACGCATAAAACCCCAATTTTAAATATACTTTTTTTTTAAAAAACCATGTAAATTTTTTTTGAAATATTGCACGTGGATTTTGTATAACCATCTATATTTTGTAATAATTTCAGCGACTTCTTTGTTATTTGAAATCACACCCGTACGTCTTTAAACTTACAATCGCTACTGAATACCCCAGAGTAAAGCCAACTGCCTCTCAGAGATCAACCTATCCGCCTTATTCTGGTGTGCATTCCAGGACAGTCGATATTATCGCGCCAGGCTCTAAGAAAAACTCCCGACAGAAGCCACAATAACGATAATAACGCTCGACTTTAATCGTCTTCATTTCCAGCTTGTCCCGGACCCAACAACTCACACTTCCGAGGTCCCTTCCCGTATGAGTGCGTCGTGATATAACTCGAGACGCACATCGCTGTCCGCGCATTGGTAAGGGAAGGAGTTACGTCGATCGAGGAAGCTCAACATGCAAACCCAATTCGCCGACAATAAGCTTGTACATACTAGACACCTCGTCGAATGAAGCATAAATCAAATATACGCATATACATTCACTGCGAAACTATCGCATCGCTCCTATCACCCACCAAGAGCGCGGCGAAAGTGCTCGGCCGAATGCATTCCAACGGTCACTGAAAGCAAGGCAATATTGACCGACAATAACCGACAGGGTCACGGGCCGTTTCAACGGGCACGCGACGCATACTCCCTCGCAATGAAGAGTAAATAGAAATGTCAAATGCTTCCAATGTTTATTCACCAATAATTTTACAGTATGTATGCATATGATGTGTTGGATCTATGGGTCTTAGGACAAGCGCTTAGTTTGTATCGTGCTTGTGTATGTATTACGTGATTATGTTACTCGTCTCTCCTCTATTTCTATAATAATGCCACATGTACCTTGCTCGCAGTGTCGATAGCAAACTTATATAAAATGCAATTCATTAATTTGTATATTCGCGGTGATTCGTAATTCTCATCGTTATATTTCCACTGAAACTCGTAATACTAATTTGATTTGACAACACGAGACTGCATCAGGAACTTAACGACATATATATAATATATATATAATATATTATCTAGGACAAACAATTGGCCAGTTTTAACTTCGTTTTGTTCTTCTTTACAAATTCAGACATTTTCATTGGCAGAGAGTGACGCGGCATGATAATTTATGCGACGAGACGCACGCTCGATCAGCCCCGGTTATTATGCAGTTCGACAGACGAATTGATTGATCAGTCATGCATTGTCTTCTTTCATTCGTGGTACGGCAGACCAATCCACCCGTGTACCGCGTAGAGTTTGCGCGCGGTGTGTATTGTGGGTGTAACGGAATCCAAGGGAATTGGCATAAATAAAAATTGTATCAACATGTAAGTATATTTTTATAAAGACAAACGGGACACATTGTCTCGAAACGTATCGACCGATGTCGAGTTACTTTGCAATTCATTTTATAACTTTTTTTTGTCTTTGCGTTCAACTTACAAACCTAAATCTCTCCAGACCTCCGTCACTGCGACGATCTGATTAATTAAAAGTTGCAACCTTCGCTTACTAACTATGGTTTGACAATTAAAAAGAAGGCTTCGAACGAGCAGCGTTTACGTATTCGCGGAGACGTAGAAAAGAATAACAAAACGGTCGCGGGCCCCGGACAGATTCGATTCGACCAATTCTGCCCCTCTCCCTGTATTTAGCGTTACCCTCTCTCTTTTTCTATTCGGAGACCGACAGATCGGCTCGTTGTTTCCTCGTGATTTTAATCGTCCAATTTTGCCAAGCATTATTATTACCGTTGTCACGTTATTCCTCGTTTGGCAACTATTTATATTCATGCTTATAATAATAACCTCGGCGTCGACGTGTGTGGACCGAAAACAATGATCGTAGATACAATTTGGATAAATAATCATAGGTAGATACAATATTACTCTTGGATAGCGCCAGGCACGTGCTGGGACCTCTCCTGGACGAATCCGCGTGTCCCGTCTGGACCGCGCGGTTGCCTGACAACCGTCAACTTGGGGCCGGTGTCGTCCAGCGATATGGTACGTAACCGACTTATCAAACGTTCGGGCCGCTGCTGCACCGCGTCACTGCCGAGGGAGAAAACGTATACGAATGAGTCCGATACGAGGAGAATAAGATTTATTTGAGAGGCAGAACGAAATTAATTCGGGGTGGATACAAAAACTTCATTATAAAATCCGCTGACTATTTCAGATCAAATGTTGAAAATATTTCCTGACACTTTTGTTCACAGCAAGAGTTTTGCATAATCAGCAAAGCTATATGAATAATCGTAATAAAAAAAAACCCGGGACCAAAACCCACGTGTTTACAGATGTATAACTGTTACTCTCACATAATCTGTAAATGTAGGATTTGATTCCAGTTTGCGCTCTTGTATTATGATTATTCGCATAGCTTTATTGATTATGCATAGAAAGAAAGAAAGTATACGGTAAGAAAGTAGCGTTGATGGAATGGCCACACGTGCGCTACTACTGGATATATCAGAAGCAGTAGCAGAGCAAACTGCATTGTGAAACGTGTGAACGGTGAAATTTCGAGAAAGTTAAAAAAACTTCATTTTATTTATCTAATCCAAAATTCCCTGACATTTTCCGGCTTTTTTTTTTAAAGACTGTAGCCACCTTGTAATTAACATGGTGCCTAGCGTAGTGTGATAAAAAAATTCCCCGAGTTTTCTAGGCTTTCTAGTTTAAAATGATAAACTTTCCTTGACCATTACGGGCATATTATGCATTAGTCATTCCATCAAATAAACAGATTAACGAATATCCATATAATGGATATGCCAACTGAGAAATAAGCATGAAAATAATTTATTATAATATTGCAAAACCACAGTTTTATTATTTAAGGCGGCTGGAAAATGTTTCACCGACATAAATTCTAAAATCGAGATCATTTTAAAACGGAAACCAGGATTATTAATTCTAATAGGTGGAATGACATTCTTAGACCATTGACCAGGGTGCTTATGTATCAAATAAGTCAAAGCTTTCGTCAATAACAAATAATTTCATTTCAACAAAATACGGATAAAGTAAATCATCCCGCGGAGAATGTCGATATCTTGCTAGAATTTTGTTTATACAAATACTTGTGTAAATTAATAACACAAACGGACATGAGCACTTTTCATTGAGTAATAACAATGTGAAAGCAATGAATTTCTAGAAGAAAAACATCCTACACACACAATCAGCGATATCTGCCTGCGACTATGACGGAGCGTAACAGTGCGATTTCAACTAAATCTAATGGAACAAATTTTAGTTCCGCGTAAATTACAACTTTTGTACATCTAAGATGTAAGAAGAACTTGCGTTTTAGTTCATTATAGAAAATGTATTACGAGAAACTACAACTTACTAAGAATTTCATTGCTTGTAGTAAATCGTAGTTAATGGTAAAATTCTTTAAAGATAATAAAAACGGTTTATAGATCCACGTAGGTTCTTTTCCGTCAAGGAGAGAGAAGAGTTAAACATAATAAAATCACCATAAGGTGCAATGCGAGAATTGAATTACTACAGGCATACAACAAATTCGTTCGAGAATGATGAGCACTAATGATTTAATTAAGAGGTTAATATGGATCGATGCAAAGAACCCTGGCGAAAAAATGTCTACAATTTTTTACGCTGAAAATTACCAACTAACTGCACCAAGTCGCTACCTTAGAATTACAAGGTCCTGTGTTGTTACAACTTCCGTAACAACAGAAAGCTGGCGTAACTTGTAGTATTTCTGCATTTCTATCATAAATTACAACTTTGTCTATGCTTTGCTTCGTTATTATACTATCCAAAGAAAATTGATATTGTTTTGTATTTGTACCTTTTCCCTACAACTTTCGACGCCAAGATCTACTGTTTCAATTCTCGTAATGAGTTATAGTCATTGGCATAAGCAGTTGTACTTTTTTTTTCCGCCGGTGAAGTTCCTTGAACCTTTTCCGTCCACCATAATAACTTTTCTTAACATGAGAAAGAATTATCAAATACCAACATTGCTTCCATCGGTAATCAATATTCTTACTATCGGTAGAAAGAGAAACATTATTTATACAATAGGTATTCCCATTTGGAAAATTTCTAAAATTGAATATTTTTTAAAAATTCCAGAAATTTCTTTAATTTTTCCAACTTCCCTGTGTGACACACATAATTCCTTGACAATCTGAAGCTTTCTAGAATTCCCTGACCGCCACCACACCATTTTTTGGATTAATTTAACCCTTTTAGTGCCGAGCGAAAACCGTGTGTTTATGCGAAGACAACCGGACGAATTTGACGAATTTACTAAGTTTAGGAAAAAGCTCATAAAAACCAAACTAAGAATGACATTTAAAACATTCAAAATGCAGCGTATTACAGAAGAAAGAGAGAATAATGTATGTCAATTGTATTTCAATATATATTGAAAATCATACGAATAACATAAATATTAAACATGATGAAAAACATATAAACAAGTTCCTCTTCTACAAACAATATTTGCACATAACAGTAATCATCGTTTGATTGTAGTCTTATATAGGTCGCGTAGTACGAAGTATAAGTATTACATTTTCAATCATTTTTAACAAAATAACCAATATCGGTCCTGAGCGAACGACGATATATCGTCGTCCGGCACTAAAAGGGTTAATCGTCCCGGGCACGGGGTAAGAAACGAAGGCGACACTCACCTCAACCGCGTGACGTTGCACGCCGACGATTTGCCGGTGCGTTGATTTGTGACCAATACGAATTCGACCTGGTCCCCGGGCTGGAGCGTCGCGTGGTCTCGCACCTCGCTCATATGGAAGAACAGCTTCTTCCCCTCGTCGACCTCGTAAGCGAGGAAACCGAACGGACCTTTCACCGCGTCCACGGTGGCTCTGCGCTTTTTTCGCACCGCCACGATATTGCAGCCGTGACCCGCCGAGTCCACCTGCAGCTGAACAGGGTCGCCGGCCTGCAACAGCTCCCGTTTGTTCACGAGCCCCATGATGCCGAACTCGTATTCCGGCGTCTTCTCGTCCTCCGCAGTCGGGTTGATCTTAATCAAACCGGCGTACTCGAGCTGATCGGGATTTGCGCTCCTCAGCGGACGCACCACAGTGCCGTCGAGCACGTCGCCGGTGCACGTCGGCCTGGGAATGGATCCCTTAGGCACGAGGCGCACGTAATCCGCGGCGATGCACCCGCCCGTGCCCCGATTGTTTCCCGCGCCGATGGAACACTCCACGTCTGCTCCCAGTTCCAAGGTAGTCGTGTCCCCGTCGAAATTACTGAAGGGGAGGAGAGTGGGTTCGATGTATAAGATGAAATCGCGTGAAACGAATGTAATACGATGTAAATACTAGGTGCGGTTCGAACCTGAAGTGAAAAAATATCTCCTTGTCGTGATTGATCGTCTCGATGAAGCCGAATCCATCCTTGAGTGCCGCGATGAAGCCCTGGCAGATCGGGCCAGTTGGTTTTTTACTTCCGTTTTGAGTTTTCTCACCAGCGCTCACTAGTGATATGTCTACAGCGACGAGTTCTTTGTTTCGCTTCACCTGGCAGATGTTGAATTGAACCTGAAATGTTTGTTGAAGCTCGTATTAAGGATTAGCGCGCGTGTTATACCATGATCGACGGTAGTTTTGAAGAAATTTCGATGTAAAGCTGGGATATGCGTTAGAGAAAGAGGAAATTTTACTACGAGCTTTCAATTTTGCTATCTAATCCTTCTGATTCGCTGAGGAGGAAAGGCGACGAGAGAAAGCCCTTACCTTGTCTCCGTGGCGCGGAATACTTTTGGGGTCGCAATCCTTGGTAAAGAAAATAATGTTTTTCTGTTGGCCGTCTTTTTGGTAAACGATAAGACCCGGTTCGATGCCGTTCGTGTCTTGGATTATGGTACCAGGCACGCTCGATTCGATGACAGTTTCGAACTGAACGGTACCCGTTGGCAGGTGCTTCAATCTGATCGCGCTCTGTCGAGTATTCGAGAACGATGACGAGGGATCCTACGGAGAGAAACAAATATTTGTTGGTATTCAGCGTTCCTGTCTGTTAGTTAAAGGGGAAAATGTGTAAGTGGTATAGCTTAGTTTGCACGCGATTTATTACTCGCCACGAGACGAACATACTCGTGTATCTTAATATTGAACAGGGGGCGTGTATTCTTTAGCAATGCAGTTTACTTATTTGCATACGCCAAGACTTATATGCGGTATCTCTAGTGAAATTTAGAAGTCATGTTCCCTGATTTTTCCGTGTTTTCTCGTTTCAGATGATACACTTTTTCTAAATTATGTACGTATCTAGATCCAATGCGGTGAAGGTTCTTTAAATCTTCGAAGAAAATACACGAATGATAAAAATAAAATGTTCAAATTGACAGAAAATTAATTAATCGAAGATAAAAAAATGTTTAGAACCGTCAGAAACCCCTTTTGAATGATTTGAAATTTTTAATCTTTACGAGCATGAATGATTTACCACGGTCAGAATATTATTGGTTTAGATTTTGTGGAAAGCATATAGTAATAAAATGTCCAACTTTACAGGAAATAATCGAAGATTAAAAAAATGTTCACAGCTTCCAGAGATTCCTTTTAAGTGATTTACGATTTTTAATCGTCACGAAGCTAGACGATTTACGATGGCCAGAATATTGTACAAAAAAAATAAAGAATTTTATTTCTATTAATCAGGGCATACGTCATATTATAATTTGTTTGCTCTTTTTTATAGGCATATTCTAAATTCTATTGGAATTTCATAAACTTTTATTGTCCGAAAGAGAATCTCATACACCTTTATAAGAATTTGTAGGATTCCTTTTCATTCATCACAGATTCTTAAAGATAGGTATCTCAAATTGCTATTTCAAAAGCACATCAAATTTTTATAGAGAGAATCGTATAGAATTCCTATACCGCGTTGCTGCGACGATCTATGTAGAATAAAGAACGTTTGCCAAAAAAAAAAATTAATGTTATATTTTAGAAGAGAATTCATTTCCAACACATTTGAGAAAAGGATGACCACTATTCCTTTTAAACGTACCTACTTATATCTTTATGAACAGTTTCTTGTCTCACCTCCAAAATTATCTAAAGCCTTGATAAGATTATTTCGAAAATTGTTTTACAGTCACTTGTGGACTTTAAGTTAACAAAAAGTGAGACATTACACAGACAGACCACAGACAGTCCACAGATGACTTTAAGACGACTCACTGGATTATGCTATCTGGCTAAGTGATATAAATTTGAAATTGCCATTTCACCAATGATGTATCAGATTCTATTTGATTTTATTCGCTAGAACAGTACAAATCTTATGAAAAGCTGCCCTACATTGATAATACCAGTTCGATAATTTTCCTCATATCATGATATCGACTTCTTACAATATTTGAAAAACTTTATTAAAGAATGTTTGAAAAAGTTAAAGAAGTCCCAATTATCTCTTAAAACTCAATAGACTCTATTATAAGATGTGTCTATGAACAATGATGGAAAAACGACCAAAATTTTCAAAACTTTTTATCAAATTTCCACGTTATTTGGTAAAGTTTGAAAATAAAATTCTTTAACTTCCTCAGGCCTTCCATCCTTAAATAACTATTTTTTTTTTTGTGAATTGTATGCACGTTTAGATCCTATACAAAATTAGATGTCAATCGTCGATTCGGATAATTTCGTAGAGGGTGAAAAATTGTATAATACACTTAAAATGACTACCTCGGTGTATGTATCCGAGTCAAAGGGTCGTCTACGAGGATATTTATGGTGTCTTAGTTAATTATTCTCCATTGACCAGAAATCCCAAGAAGAAATTCCACACGTATATCTTATTATTTGCCGTAGGAACTGTTAATTGCACCACTGCACCGTAGTTCATAAACGTTTAAATTTGTATAGAGCACCAGTACGCACGCTACGATCGTCTATTGGCTTCCACATTTTCGACCCGGTTGAGTACTTTGTTGTAATGAAAAAATATTTGTTAACTATCACAGTACAGTAGACTCGCGGTTATCCGAGTCCCGGTTAACCGAGACTCCGGATTAACCGAGGGCTCTCTCCTGACTCCCAGCGACTCCTGTGTCGACTCGTGTCGACGCACCCAACTCCAAGAGAGGCAAAAAATTAACTCAAAAATCCATCAAAGACTTCTTTGTAAGATAAAATACATATGTCAGTAAATATAAAACTGTATAATGTACCTTTTGGACTTTTCGTCGCCATCCACGAGCAATTTAGAAGAACTTCGAATTATCCGAGTTTCATTTTTAACCCAGGTACCCTCGGTCCCAATTACCTCGGATAATCGAGAGTCTACTGTATTTGATTGTTCCCAGTGATTACTTCAAAACTCTAATTTGAGACAACCAAATACCGTAATAATTAGCGAATATTATTTCCTCTCCAACGGAATATTTATTTCGCCGTATTTAAATTAACTTTTATTATTTAGAAATTAACTATTTCCTCTATGAACTGGTATATTATATGTAAAATGGTTGTCTACATTAAAACACACAATTAATGTATTATTACATTCCCAATAAGTGGATTTCTAGAGTTTTGTCAATTTAATTAACGTTAAAGTCCGAAATTAATAATGGATAACAAAAAGAACAGCAAGACGTACTATCGGCTCTAGCGCACGACGATCACTGGAGAACGACGAAGGCAGACGGCCCGAGCTAGTTTTTGTGTATCAACAGCGAAATGCCGAATTTGACCTTCTGTACAACTATATAATTTATATACAGGGTGTAAAAAAAGTCCCGGGACAGCCGAATATTTTGAAAAATATGCGTCGCATAGAAAAACAAAAAAACACGTATTCAATAGTTTCAAAAGTTCTATCCAGCCATATAAAATTCGACTCCCCTCCCCCCACCCCCGCTGGGGGTAACTTCAAAATTTTTAATGGAGACCCCCAATTTTTATTGCAGATTCGGGTTTTACGTTAAGAAATAAGAAACTTTTGTCTGAAGTATTTTTTTGAAAATCCGAATCTGCAATAAAAGTTGGGGGTTTCCATTTAAAACGTTGAAGTTACCCCGGCGGGGTGGGAAGAGGGGGTCGAGTTTGGTATAGCTGGATAGAACTTTTAAAAATATTGAACCCGTGTTTTTTGTTTGTCGTTTTGAAGTTTTTTTTCCATCAATTTTTAGGATTTCATATTTTTATGTTTCCCCCCTCCATTGGAGCGTCATCTACCCAAGATACAAAAAAATATTTCAAACAAAAATTTCTTATTTTTTAACGTAAAACCCGAATCTGCAATAAAAATTGGGGGTTTCCATTAAAAATTTTGAAGTTACCCCCCGCCCCCCAGCGGGGGTGGGGGGAGGGGAGTCGAATTTGATATGGCTGGATAGAACTTTTAAAACTATTGATTAAGTGTTTTTTTGTTTTTCTATGCGACGCATATTTTTCAAAATATTCGGCCGTCCCGGGACTTTTTTTACACCCTGTATATATATATATATACTCGTATAGTATTTCGAAGTCTGTATGTATATTATACTACATTTCAATTTGACGAGTGCATGTTACGTCATGGTGTGTAGTACAATTTGAAAATCAAATTCCTCGAATTTTCCAGTAAAGATAATCAGTTTTTTCTGAACTTCATACATATCATATAAAGTTAAACTTACTCGCCAAAAAACTTGAATCATCATAATCTCATTATCTATGAACTTTTGTTTCATGTTCGTATAATACTTATTTGAAGATTATATTCTTATCTTACATCAATATAGGCCAAACGCGTTCATAAATAACGAGATAATAATAGTTGAAGTTTCTTTCCTAGAGTGTAAGTTTAGCCTCATATGGTATAGGTACATTTATGTAGGTCCGATAAAACGTTCTGTCGCATGATTTTACGAGGGGCTCGAGATTTCTTTGAAATTTCAAGAAAAATCTTCAGTACGAAATAACACATTTTTCTTAAAGATGTTCATGATAAAATGAAGTAAATAATTAATGTAATGGAATAATTTCAGTAAATTCTTCGAGCTCTACCTTTTTCCCGACTTTCCCATGCCACATATCTAGGATGCCCGGGGAAAAGAGTATAAGTCAAAATCGCCTACCAAAACACTTCTACAATTTTCTTCTACTTTCCTAGAGATATTTGTGTGCTACATGCATTTAACGGTTCTTGTGAGAAGTGTTATTTTCATTTTATACATTTTTTCAACAGTTTGTGTTTCAATATAAACAAATAAAGGTTTTTTCTGAGCAATACCATTTTTGACTTGTACTCTTTTTCCCGAGCATCCTAGATATAATCCCCCGACAATTCCAGTTTTTCTAAAATTTTCTGACAAATAGGCGTCGCGTTATACATACACTGAGAGAAGAGTTTATTTGTAATTAATAAATGTATACTTGATTATGGCGGAAGAGAAATATTCCGTTGGGCGAGGTAAATAATTATATATTAATTATATATTAGAATGCCTCTTTTATTCAAACAGAAATAGAGTCATAGCTAATAAATATTTACTTAGATCAAAGAAATATTTCTTTCACCATAATCAAGTATACGTACATCAACTATAAATAAACAGTTTTCTCAGCGTATACATACAGTATGTCCCGTGGATAACGCAAGTAATTGAATTTCCCTGACATTTGACTTTGGTAGTGCTTGGAACGGTGCTGTAGTTAGAGTTGGCTTCAGAAGAGTGCGCTGCGTTCTTACGAGCCGTGTTTCGAGAGCAAAAAGTGTAAAACGTCTGATTTCCCGGGAACTGTCAATTCGGGAGATCGAAGCGTCTAACCTCGAAATTAACTGAATTTGTAAAAATAATGGTAAATAATATGTAGAAGTGATGAGAAATAATCATACAGGTTTCGGAAACACGGCTCGTAAGAACGCAGCGCACTCTTCTGAAGCCAACTCTAACTACAGCACCGTTCCAAGAACTACCAAAGTCAAATGTGGGGGAAATTCAAATACTTGCGTTATATATCCACGGGACATACTGTATAGGTTTTTAATTTACCATTTATCTCCGTTATTTGTCATTTTACGGAAAAATCTTTCGAATAAAAATTATTTGGCGTCGTAATGTATGTGGTTCTTGGTAACTAAATTTATCAACGAAAAAAGGTCACCTCAATTTTTTAAATTAGAAGTCGACATTTCGATCTTATAAAAATTGTAGAGCTCGTTGAGATGAACAAAAAAGGTACAAGGTGAAAGGCACAGTCGTTGGACCGTTTGTGAGGTATTGCCGCTCAAACTACAAGAGTAAGTTACGCTGCACGTGACTTAATTCCCCGGACTTATCTCTCACTTACTCTTGTACTTTGAGCGGCATATCTCACAATAATGTTCCAATGAATGAGCCTTTCACCTTATACCTTTTTCATTCATCTCGACAAGCTCTAAAACTTTTATAAGAATGAAAATGTCGAGTTCCGTTAAAAAAAATTGAGGTGACGCATGTTATCAAAAACCACTTAGATGTATCATATTATGTCCTCCTCGATACCAAGTAACTTTTATTGGAAAGATTTGCTCGTAAAATGACGAATAATGAAAAGAAATGGATACGGTCCTTGGTAAATTTACACCCTGTATATAGGGTTATAGAGAGAAAACTTAACATAGGAATCGTGCGATGGACTTTAAAAGGCAAATTTTCTCGTGCTCTTAACATCGAAGCCAATAAGCGTTAACTCGCACAATTCCTATATTTAAATTTTCTCACTTTAATCGTGTATATCAAAACTATGTATATTTGAAAGTAAAAGAACCGATCTACTTGTGAACGAAACCACGTAACGGATTAACGTCCTGATCCAAAGTCAACATACCTGGATAACTGTAAATTCAATCTCGTCGGCGACAGTTATCTCTCGATCCACGTCGAGCACTTCGTTGAAATGGAAGAAGAGTCTGCCGTCTCGGTCGACGCATCGGATGAAACCAAAGCCGTCCTTAAGAGCGGCGATGATGCCCTGTTCGCGCCGTTCGCCGGAGACGGTAAAGGACTCGGGCAACAGCGAAATCTCCGTTGCCCTCTTCAGCTGATCCCTCGTGTCCGTCGCGATGCGAAACTGAACCCAATCTCCGTGCCTGCGAGCGAAATGAGACCGAGATGATTCTACGTCGCGCGCGAGAAAAAGCGAAGCAGACCAACGATGTTTCTCTAGTTGTTCGGAAGAGAAACTACCGAAAAATCACCGTTTTTATCCTTAAAGAATCGGGCGCGCTAGTTATTTCATTTCGACTCATGCAATCGAATAAACTAAAAGCTCTTCTTTCATATTATCATCAAGAAGGTTCTATCGATAATGGAACGAATAGAACGATTTTAATCAAATTCGGTAAATCGCTATGCACAAATGTTAAGACCCTTCAGTTATGTTTTTTTGACAATGGGCATGTTCACGATTTTTTTTGCTCATTCGTTAATACTTTTTGTGCTTATTAATAAGATGTGTTTGTTTTTTTTCTGAGCACTAATTTCTTTTTTTTTTAATGTTTAAAGTTTGACTTTGATTCAAACGAAATCCTTAGTGACGTCACTAAAGCCATTGGCAAGGGGTTTGTGAATGGTGGGGAATCTGTTGCTCGACTCTGATTGGTCAGTTAAAATGGCGGTGAAAGTGCGGCGCTTTAAAACGAATGCCTTTTTTAACATCACAAAAATAATGGAAAAACATTTTTTAATGACCCATTTTTTACCTACATTCCTTTAATACCCTAATCTTCCGATTCATGCACTTTAAACAGTTGTACAAAAAGTTGTGAACATGCCCATTCATCACCTTGTACAAGAAATATAAAATAAATATATGGGTGAACCACTAAAATTGAACTGAAAAGTCCTAGAACTTATATCTATCGGTTCAGAAATAACAGACTGGTGTGTCGCATCTCGTACAATTCTACATTAAATGGGCGTTAATCAATTAATTTAGTATGTCTAGTAAATGCTAGTGAATCATCGCAAAAACCTAATTGAAGGATCCTAACACTCATATTCATCGATTTACCAAATTGGACCAAAATCGTTCTGTCAGGTAATTTTATTATCAATAGAACCTCCTAACATTGCAAACGTTGAATAGAAGCAACGAGCGATACACGTATAAAACCTAACCTGAGCGTAAAGTCTCCCTTTTGATCCTTATCGCCGAACGGTACTTCGACTTCGGAATGATCGGGCGCTCTGTACCGAATTCGTCCCGGCAGCGGATCGTTCTGATGACGCGCGGCCGTGCCCCGTTCCAAAGGCTTCAGCACCTGTCCCTTCACCACTTCATTGCTGACTTCCTCGAATATGATAGATCCGGGCGGTAGTTTCGTAATATTACATGCTACTTCCTTGCCCTGAATGACGAAACGAAAATATACGATATTAATTTGCGTATATCCAACAGCTTCTGATTTAAGGGGGTATTACTGTCTAGACGCTTCAAAAATTCGATTTTTTTTTCTTGCATTTTCTTATAATTTGGGGGTTTGAGAATGTGTCTCAAAAAAATACTAATTTTAAATTCGTAGAACTCCTATAGTTACAGAGGCTTAAAGGCTGCGGTGCGTTGGTGCGCAACAGGTAGTCATCAACTTTAAACGCGTTTTTCTCGAAACGACATTTTTCAAGTCGGGCGCACGTTTTTCTCAAAAACTATTGGACCGATTGACTTCTGGTTTTGCACACATTTCGAGGGAACCTTCACCTATGGTCTGAACTAGAATAATACCGATAGCTTGAATATTTTAGCCCTGCTCTCTCATGTTTTAGTTGACAATTTTTCGGGAAAATTAAACTTTAATCTTCAAACAGCTGCGATTGCGATAAAAAATTTCGTACGTACTTAGTTCTAGTTCAGACGATAACTACATTCATATAGATTTAAAAAAAATTTTTTCTTCTCTCTCAGACGATTAGGACCGCCACAATATGGTCGCCCGATTGGACGAGCGTCTCACGCCACGATCTGCATAACAGCGCATAACTTGTACAGATTCCAATAAAATGTTTTATAAAAATTTGTATTGTTAGTTGAAACATGTCTTATTATGCGTAAAAAACCCCGGCACTGTAGGTTTGATAGTTTTCGCAAAATTAACTCCTAAAAATTACATTAAAAACAAGCGTCTAGACAGTAATACCCCCTTAAACGCGTCGAAATTTGCCCGCGGTAAGAAGCCGCTCACATTTCTCGTCTGTATTATAAATTCGACATCGTCTCCCAGCCTCAATTCGTCTTTCATGGACTTAGCCTCGCTAAAGTGGAAGAAGATCTCCTTAACAACGTCGGCGCGTTCGATGAAGCCGAAGCTCTCCTTCATCGAGCACACCACCCCGCGATATCGCACGGGATGCGCGGGATTCTCGAGTCTCACGTGACAGGCGCCCAAATTTCCGCTGAAATCGAACGACTCGTGTTACGCAACCTCGTCAGAGTCCAGAACAAATCGAACGCCAGTAACGTTTCGTTCGTAACTCGTCGTACCGTTGATTGGTCGCAATTTGAAACGACACCTTATCCCCGGCGCGCAGAGTAACATTCCCCTCGACGTCGTCTTTGGTATAGGGCAGAAAGAAGCACTCGCCCCGATTCTCGTAACTAATTCGCCCCTGCGAGTCCCCGCTGGCGTGCAATTCCGTCGTTACGTTACCAGTAACCCGTTCTTCGCTGAGCACCTGCAATTCGTATGGTTCGAAATTCCACACCGCTAATCGGACAACGGTACCGCGAGGCATTTCTGATGGAAAAATGTCTCTGACAAATTTCTGAAGAATTCTGACGTTTTCTCACTTTTTCCAGCAGTTGGAACATTTTCAGACATTTTCAGGGAAGTATCAATTTGTCAGAAAAAATCAGAGAAATGTCCAAAAATATCCATTTCTTTCGTATACGAAAACTTTTCTGAACAATTCTGAAAATGTCTGCAGGGTCAAGCGGTGTAAAAACGAGACTAGAAATATGTTGGGTAAAAACGAGACACTCGTACAAATCATACTGAAATACATTTAGTTTGATTTGTATGAGTGTCTCGTTTTTCTAGAAAACACCGAATTTTCGAACTGGTCCAAAATTTTTCACGATTTCTTACAATTTTATTAGATATTTGACTGAATTTAGCAAGAATTTGTTAGAAAAGTGAGTTTTTGTAAAAATGAAAGAAAAATGGATATTTTTGGACATTTCTCCCGTAAACTGATATTTCCCTGAAAATGTCGAGTGTTCCAATTGGAATACAAGTTATACATTTTAAAAAAAATGATTGAAATCAGAGTTTATTAGAATTTATTAGTTTTGCCAAATGTTTGTCAGTTTATCAGTTTTCCTTTTTTCTGACTTTCTTTAGTAATTAAAATTTGTTTGAAAAATACTGATAAACTGACAAACAATTGGGCAAAACTCTAATAAATTCTAATAAACTCTGATTTCAATCATTTTGTTTTAATGTATAACTTGTGTAAAAATACATACAGATATTTCCGGAGCTTTCTACAAATTTTGCAGAATTTTACAGATTCTTTCAGATACGTTTCAGTGTTCATTAGAATCTTTCACTCCGATACTTCCCTGAAAATGTCTAAAATGTTCCAGTTACTGCAGAAAGTTAGAAAAAAAGTTTAAGTATCTCAGAGTTTATCTGAAATCTGTCAGAGAAATCTTTACATGAGGATTCAGTGTTATCGTGTTCGTGTTACTAACTACTTCGGGGGCGATTTTGCTGACGATGCTGGCAATGGGCTTGCCCGTGCGTCGGTCGTAGGTCATTTCGAACTCCACGGGGTCTCCAATTTTGAGGTGTTCTATGTTCCCGCTAAATTGACTGAAGTGAAAGAAAAGCCGCGCCTGCCTCTCGCAGCATTGGATAAATCCGTACGAGTGCTGGAAGAACGGAGAAGGATGTCAAAGCGATCCGCAGTGGCGAGGTGAAGCGGAGGACTCACCAGTAATTTTTCGATGATCCCGGTTTCCCGCGTTCCTTGATTGCCGGACTGATCCTGGTAGGTGGAATTATTGGTCGCGGGCTCCCCGGTATAACCGACGCCTCCCTCCATACCGGTGAAGGTGCCGATGGGAAATCTGGCGGATCCGTTGCGCGGCGACGTTTGCGCGCCGGTATAACTTCCGTAGGTCGTCGAGCTCTTTCCGCATTCGGGCGGCGAGCCCATGTAGTGGTCCCCGCTGTAATTGGTGCCGTTTCGATAGCCACCGGTAGCCTGATGGGACCCTGCTACAACCTTGGGACTCGGAATAGCCATAGACTTGTAGTCGAGTATCGCCGGGTCGGAGTTCATGATTGGCGGCTGGAACGTTTTCCACTGAGGATTGTTGGACATTGTTTTTCACGCGGTTCGATAGCAATTTCGTTCGTCGAAGCGAGATCGGGTATTATAATTCACCTTTACCCTTCCGCTCCCTGTTACTTCCTCCTTCGCGATATATATACTTATATTTAGAAATTTTTTAGTCTTTTCAATTATTTAAGTGTTAACATAGATATCACAGAATGGTTCTTGGTACCTTATATCTTCGTTTTACTATTACAACGTTAGAAGAACTTAACAAAGGGGGGAGGGGGGAGGGCTGGGGATGAGAAAGGCTCTTCGAAACGGCCACGCGGGCCCTCCTTTCTTTGTGACCGGCAAGTGGGGAGGGGTGGGCTAGGCGATATATAAGGGGGAGCTTTTTTTTCTCTTGATAAGTATTGTGGATTATTTATCGACAAGCACCAGAACTGCTCTGGGCGAACTTGGCACTCTCCGAGAATGGATGCGCGTATCCCCTTCGATCGGCCGCGATCGCGAAGCACGTCGCTTCCACGCGTTCACGAACGAACGATACGGTTCGATATCGGTGCCGCGAATCGGTGATGCGTAGAAAATTCTTAACGCGTCGCGCACCGCCGATGCCTTGCCGCCGCGCGCTTTTGCGTCGATGATATCGTAACGACTGCTCCGACGATTATTCCGATTTAGCGCGCGAGAGAATAACCGTGTTTATCGCGAAACATCAGTCATCCTTTATAAAAGGAATAAATCAAAAACATTGGAGATTTAAAGGATAAGTGGTGGCTTGAAAATCCTCAGATGTCTTCAATGCGTGCTGAGTGTGGTTGTGTCGTTCCGATGATCCTATATTATCGTTTTCTTCTTCAGCTTTTAAATGTGGAATTTACAGTGAGCGTTTTTTGTTTCAAAAGTATCCTAAACTAACAATTACACAAGCTGAAATGAAAAGAGGGAGAACGAGTTGTTATTTTGCGTCAGATTGCACTGTTTGCGACTGCGAGCTTTGCTGCGTTCGCGCCATCGCCGACGACGATGAATTCCTAGATAACAATAGCCGGAAAACTGTCTTTTAGTCATCCATAGGTCGTCTGATGTCTCACTTTTTGATAACCAGGCTTCACAGCCCCTACTTATTTTATTTTAAGGGAAATAGGGGAAGCTTTGACAAAAAAAGGGAAAATTTTGATTAAGAAAAAGGATATCTTCCAGAAAGTAGATACATGCAGTGGTTCAAGAAAAATATCCATTTTTGAGATATACAATGAAACATCAATATTTATTAAGTGAATGAATGATAATTTGTAATTTAAAAATTTATACCTTATATTATGCAATATAAACCTGAGCATCAAAATCTGATTTAAGGATTTGAGATCATTTCTCCAACCTAGTTTCTGATAAAAAACATTAATTCGACCAGGTTATTATATTTTAAACGAAATATTGATGCAGGTAGATAAAGTAGGGATTCTAGTATCATTTTAGCAAACAAAGAGTTACCATTTTCACCCATTTCACGTAATCTGATGCGATGAAAAGACAAACTCAACTGAGAAGCTGAAGAAGGTGGTTTTTGATGAAGAATATCTAATTACAAGGGGAGATGGGGAGAGTCGCGAATTTTAGGGTGAAAAGGGGAAAACTTAAAAAAAAATAGGAGACACACTGTAAAATCTGGATAACATGAAATTTAAGTTAACAAAAAGTGAGACGTTAAACTATCTACGAATGACTCCAAGATGACTGAATTGTGTTGCCCGGGTTATCAACTCAAAAATGCGGGAGGAACGAACCGGTCTCCTACTTCACAAGATTAAGGTACCGGTGCTCTAATTCTCGCTGCTCGAACCACTGCATCAAGGAACTACAGCAAAACGATCAAAGGACGACTCTCAAATTTTGCTTCATTACTTCTCGAACGCAATATCGACTCACGAAGGACGCGCCAAAGACGTATTTACGTATCGGACGATAAAAAGTCTGGAAACAAACATCAAAAGCGTCTCAGCGCCGTGGCGTTCTCGTGACTCGTAAAACTAAGAGATCATCGCTTTGACTTTTTCTAGAGTGAAGTGGACATCCCCTCGCGTGAAATCGACGCCCCAGTTAACACACTTATCCAAAAGATGTCTTTTTTGGAATATTTTTGTATGTCTGCAGAACTGTCTATTTGCAGTCACTGAAAAGACGTCCACTTTGGGATGCCTTTCAAAAGTTAACTTCGAGGCAACTTTTCGTACCTCCGCAAAGACTCTTTGTTGTCACCGAATAGTCGTGGAGTGCAGACACGTCGGGACATTTAAAAGATGACTTACTGACATCGCTCGAGACGTTTAAAGAATGACTAGCCGACACGCCAGAGATGTCTTTAGACATCAGCTTTTAAGCTGAGACATCCCAAATGGAACAAAGTCAAAAGTCGTCTTTAAGAGGTCTTATGACTTTTGGACAACCTTTATTGGAAGACATTTTTAAGACGACCTATGATTAAAAGTTGTCTGAAAGCGGGACATGAGAAGTCTTGAAGATGACTTAAAGATGTTCTTTCAGCTAGTGTGCTATCTGAAATTAGACACAATTTGCGATACGCTTAGACATCGGTAATTTTTTGTGGACATCTCTTTGGTAACTTTCCAATGACTCAGTGTTATCTGGTGCGCCATCGCACGTATACAAACAACGCTTTAACATTGACTTCCCGGCAACACAAGCCAGAAAGCATTTAGTCATCCAAACGCAGTCTGATGTTTCGCTTTTTGATAACTTCAATTTCGAGTTATCCAGCAATCATCTTTTGGATAACATGAAATTCAAATTAACGAAAAGTGAGATTGCCCACGGAGGACAAGAGGACATCAAGATGACTTTTCGGATCGTGTTGTCCGGGTTCTCGAAACGCAACGGCCGTCGTCAACGACGCGCGCTCGTTGCGCGACGGAAAAACGCGCGTTTCGCAGACCCGGACCTACTTCCAACGAGTGTCACGCGAAATTGGAGCACCCACACTGCGAAGCGATCAAGTGCGCTGCGTCATGCGCGAAATGCAAATCGAAACGTCCCGATCGCTCGTCGCCGCAGACGCGCGGAGTGTTACGGACACGGGAATTTTTCCGAAACACCGCCGCGGGTTATCGCGCGCGCGGTGAAGTCTGCGGTCCCAGTTGCGGGAAGCGCACGATTTTTTTTACCAGACAACTCGCCTCGCCGTTATCTCCGCGGCGTGCGCGGAGATTCGGGGCGTGCGAAGACGTCACGACGCGCGCCGTGACCATCGACGCTGATTACGTCGCACACGATTCCTCGCAAAGCTCGCAGTCGTGCACTGCTGTAGACTTTTAGAAAACTCACCACGACACAGCACAGCACTGACGACATGCCGCCATGTTGAATGTCAACACTCGGCATTTTCGCACGCGAAACAAGAGCGGCGGCCGACGAAAATTCGTGGACCGGGTTTCTAGAAGTGGCGCCGCGGCGTGGAAACTCCCCCGCGTTTTGCGAATGGGGTTGTTTGGGCAAACTGAAGCAGCTGGCGCCACCGAGCCAGACACCAGCGTACCATATGTCCGCGATCAAAGCACCCATAGCAAAATTGCGAGTTTTGCATGAGCACCCCTGTGGGTCTCCTCGTCCAATAGAATCACCGGAGAAGCGTGATGCGCATGCGTAGTCCACGCAAGAGTTGGCCTGTCAGCAAATTCAGATCGGTTATCGAAATAACCAATCTGAACTTGCTGACACGCCAGCACTCACGGATGAATACGCATGCGCACTCACGCTTCTCCGGTGATTCTATTGGACGAGGAGACCCACAGGGGTGCTCATGCAAAACTCGCAATTTTGCTATGGGTGCTTTGATCGCGGACATATGGTACAAATTACACCCTCTAATAATGGGGAATTTTCAAAATGTCATATTTCAATATACTAACCAATGAATAATTAATTATCATGTTTTCATTAGCCAGGGCAAAGGCCGCATTAGCTAATGAAAGTATGAGATTTAATTGCTAATTGGCTGTTACGTTTAAAAATTACATTTTGAAAATTCCCCATGATGAGAATCTGAGCTCGAGGGTGTACCGTATGTCCGCGATCATTTGAACCATAGGAAAATTGCGAGTTTTGCATGAGCACCTCTTTGGGTCTCCTCGTCCAATAGAATCACCGGAGAAGCGTGAATGCGCATGCGTAGTCATCCGCGAGTATGGCGTGTCAGCAAGTTCAAATCGGTTATCGAAATAACTCGATCGGTTATCGATCACTCGCGGATGACTACGCATGCGCATTCACGCTTCTCCGGTGATTCTATTAGACGAGGAAACCCAAAGGGGTGCTCATACAAAACTCGCAATTTTCCTATGGTTCAAATGATCGCGGACATACGGTATGTACCATAGGTATGTCCGCGATCAAAGCACCCATAGCAAAATTGCGAGTTTTGCATGAGCACCCCTGTGAGTCTCCTCGTCCAATAGAATCACCGGAGAAGCGAGAGTGCGCATGCGTAGTCATCCGCGAGCGCTGGCGTGTCAGCAAGTTCAGATTGGTTATTTCGATAACCGATCTGAATTTGCTGACAGGCCAACTCTTGCATGGACTACGCATGCGCATCACACTTTTCCGGTGATTCTATTGGACGAGGACCTATGGTATGTCCGCGATCATTTGAACCATAGGAAAATTGCGAGTTTTGCATGAGCACCCCTTTGGGTCTCCTTGTCCAATAGAATCACCGGAGAAGCTTGAATGCGCATGCGTAGTCCACGCAAGAGTTGGCCTGTCAGCAAATTCAGATCGGTTATCGAAATAACCAATCTGAACTTGCTGACGACGCCACACTCGCGGATGACTACGCATGCGCATTCACGCTTCTCCGGTGATTCTATTGGACAAGGAGACCCAAAGGGGTGCTCATGCAAAACTCGCAATTTTCCTATGGTTCAAATGATCGCGGACATACGGTACACCCGGGGACACGGTATCTGTCGCTGGTGACTTTTTTTAAACGTTATTTTTAAACGTACTAACCAATGAATAATTAATTCTCATGCGCTCATTAGCTACGGTGGCGTCTACTCTCGTTAATGAAAGCATGAGGATTATTAATTATTGGTTAGTACGTTTAAAAATAACGTTTAAAAGAAGTCACCAGCGACAGATACCGTGTCCCCGGGTGTACATACGGTAGGTTAGCTGGGCAAAACTGAAGCAGATGGCGCCACCGAGCCAAACACCCGCGGGCAAATTAAAGGGCCTTTAAGGCCCAGTTCCACAACTCCGGTTTAACTATAATCCTTGGTTGGTTGCTATGATACCAGCTTTGCTGTTGGCTACTCCGTAGCAACTAACCAGAGATTATAGTTAAACCTGAGCTGTGGAACTGAGCCTAAAAGGCCATTATTGCACGCTGATACTTCTAATAACCCCCAGAAGTGGTGCTGCCGTCGATTTACTACGCCATCTCCAGTTCGTGCAAGTTTCCTATAGGGTGTTATGTCATTGTTATGTCATGAACAAATGTGACGTTACGTCACGTTTTCATAGAACGATAGTCCTTTGAACAGGTCTACATGAAACGATAACCGCCATATTTTCCGCTACAGAACGCGGGCCGTTCAAAGGACGCTCCGTTTAAGACGCGCTATTAGCATATCGCCTTTTTCTTCGCGTACACTCTTATAGAGTAATGGTCACTCGAGGGATGAGATAGGGTAGGTAGGAGGAGAGCGGACTCTGTACTTTCTCACGGCTCGAGAACAACGGGAGCGGACGCTGCAACTTTCTCACGGCTCGAGAACAACGAGAGGCCATAAATCATTTTTTAGCCCCTTCGCGGAAAACTCGCCAACGCAGGACGCGTGCATCCGAAGAAAGAAGCATCGACGCATCTGGAAGACGTTACGGACACCCGAAGCCTCCGTCCTCGAGGAAACACCCCGTCGCGAGAACTAACCCCGAGTGGACAGGATCCCCCTCCCGGGCGACGCCGGGAGGGACTTGAAACGTCGGAGGAAGAAATGTAGAATAGACAAAAATCACCCCTTCCTTCCTCGCTCGCCTATATGTTCTTTTCTTATATAGAAGTAAGCTAGTGTAAGTACGAGGAAATGTGCAGGGGGTGGACTCCGCGTCTCTGGAGAGAACTAGAGAAGACCGAGGAGAGTAGCTCAGTCTTTTTGCGATCAGGGGTTGAAACCAGTCGTCGGTACTCAGTTCTTTGCGATCCGTAGCCGAAGTCAGTCGTAGACAATTAGAGCCGCAGCTAGACGCTAAGGTTGAGGCAAGGCTATAGTCGTTTCAAGCTGGTAAATAAAGGCGTTTCTCTTCCTTTTATAAACCCTTTCGTTTCTTTCTTTTCCTTCTGCCGATCATCCACGGACGAGGTTGCACGTTAGTGCTTTGGCGGAGCAACGGACCCCAGCGCCGCGACGTCCGCCGGGGAGCTAAGGACGTAACAAGGGAACCAAACTGTTAAACTTTGACGTTTGGAGGCACTACTATCGTGTGGATCCTTTCGGCGCGAAAATTTAAATAGTAAAATATTCTTTCGTATAATATATATAATAAAAGAAAAAGTATGTTATGGCTGTGCGTTCCCATAAAACTGGAACCGCTAATCATAGCCCCATGGGGGTTATAGGGTATGATAGCCCTACATCTCCCATCGATGAAGAAGTTTTTGTTTTGGAACTGCAGGGGTTGGTTCAGAAGACTTCTTTCAGTGACTATCTCAAGTGAATCACGTATTTGAGAAACCCCACATGTCCACAAATGATAGTTTTGAGAAAAACGAAAAAAACTGTTTTATGCAAAATCACATCATACAACTGGAAATGTACTTTTAGGGTTTATGAAGGTATGTGAATACATTAGAAATTTCACACAAATTTAAATACACAGCTTCTGCTGCATCAATAAAAGCATAAAATGGTGACTGGACATGTGTCGTTTCTAAAATGTATGTTTATTTGACCAGAACTTTTTTAGTAATTCGTTTTTATTTTATCAATAACTTATTTTAATGATTACATGACATGATAAAGTAAATGTTTAATATTCAACAACGTCCTCATCTTCATGAAGTATCCACTATCTGTGCACTATCCACTGTGTTGGCCAGGAAAATATTTCTTGATAAAAATTTCTTATCAGTTCTTCTTGGTCGCGAGTAAATCGTTAAAATTTCTTGACGGATATCATTTTTTTGGCACTAATTGTTACCTTGACATCTGGATAGGCAACTTCGTTGGGAAAAGATGTGATTTGCGTAGATGTGTAAGCAAAGCAAGCACCGAGCTTACGTGCAGTTTCTCTCTAAAAGATGTATTTATATGAGAGAAGTTGATTTATGGTAAAAACCCCATATGCCCAAAATGTGGACATGTGGGGTTTCTAAAATATGTGATTCAAGTGCTTTACAGTGTCATGAAATTTTTAAATATATTGTGGACTCTCCCAGAATGTTCCAAAATATTGTAGAATGATCTAAAATTTGGAAAATTTTGAATTTTTGAAATCTGATTTCAGATTCGTGATCAGCGACCCAAAAAACCCACTTATACCAAACTTGGCACGAATCCGTCAATTTTCGAAAATCTCGTCCGCCATATTGGATCCGCCATCTTGAATTTTTGAAATCTGACTTCAGATTCGTGATCAGCGACCCAAAAAACCCCCTACACCGAATTTGGTTTGTTGAATAAGCCATTAAGAATGTTGTCCTTCCAATTCAAGGAAATTCCCCACTGTGTCCGCTGACCATAAAGGTCACATGAAAAAAATGGTCAAGGACATATTTGAATGTGAAATTTCCCGCTCTTTTCATTTCCAGTATCAAAAATAGGGGTTCGCATTTAAAAAGATCAATTTGACCTTGAAAGTCATGGTCAAGGTCAAATCCAATATGACCATTGGGTAGCCAGGGAAAAATCCTAAAAGTTTTGCATTAAACATTTTTCTCTAAAATGATTTCCCGCTGAGATAATCAGCCGTACCGGGACTTTTTGAAGACCCTGTATGTTTCATTAAATGTCCGAGAACAAGTAGTGTCTGGCTAACCGGTGCGTCCATCCTTTTTATTGTGAAATAATGTTACAAACCCCACCTCCGACTTACCAACTAACGTGGCGGTCAGGTCAGGTTAAAACGAAAAAAAAAGAGCCAACAAAACGTCAAGCTCTCGAAGTTAAGCGACGTTTATCCCTCAAACTTCGACGCGCAATCGATCGAATGATAATTATTGCAAGGATTTATTAAAAGTCACATATTTCGGTATTCACATAATAATTATTACACACGTACTTTGTATAAATAGTCCTAAAAACATATAATTGAGAGGTCCCCCGTGAATACACCTCTCGCCACTCCAAAATAATACCTGACACATGTAATACACATAATAAACGGAGCATTCAACGACGCGCCCAACGAAATGCACTTTGAATGCAAACATGTACGATAATGATGAAGATCTATAACTATCGATAAATGCAAGTCTCGTTTCCGTATAGACCTAATAAACTTCTTACATTGCTCGGAGTAATATAGTTATTATCTAAAAATTCTCTTAAAACGTCGACGCGATACCTTCCTCACTGTTGCGTGGGTTCAGTTGTCCGATTCTCCACGATCCAAGGGTGGTTTAAGACTCCGTCCAGGGGCAATCGGCGTTCCGGATTCACCACCAACAGCTGTCACAAAAAATGCATCCTCGTCAGTTCGCACGCTACTTTCGTGCCACAAAAATTCCGGGTAACTACAAAAACTTGATTGTCGAATTCCCTGGCCGGAGTGGCGACATAGAATCTGTCTTCAAAATTCCCCGAGATTTCCCTGATTTCCAAATGTAGAGCTTCCATCCAGTCATATATTCAAAAATAGTTGGTCTTAATGACTGCTTATTTGAAAAAGAATGACCACACTTTTCTCATTTGAGCATTACGAAGGGATCAGAGAAAGCGGTCTAATGATGTTTGTAATAAATTCGCTAAGAGAGAAAATAATATCGAAAGAAAATGATTGAGATTTGTAATCGAAATAATTTATTTTCATAAGAACACATCGAAATTGTGAGGTATGGAAAAGTAACAAATTTGATCACTCTTTAACGAACAAATACCTCAATAAACCTTTTCTCATATTACAAAGAACATGCACAATACCGACTGCTTGTTACGCGCCATCATAACGATTTACAGAATCTGGAAACTGGTAGCGTCACCATCTCAACACTGAGAATTCATACGAATTGTTGTAGTGTTTTAGCGGCGGGAAGATATCGTGAAATTACTCGACGTATCAAGGGACGAAATCTTAAAAATAATTACTTTTAAAATTAATTTGACTTTCTACTGACTTGATTGAGAAAAATGACCAAGTGAGAGCCATGCAGATGAAATGTTTGTGAATTTCAGAGTTACAGTCATCGAATTGGATAAGAAACATGTTCACTTATCAGCTGAGCACAAAATCCAAATTCACTTCTGAGACAGTCAAAATAATAACAAGCACTCATCGCTCGCCGTATCAGTGAGTGTTGCTCGCCACTCATCATCAGACGGCTCATGGCTCAGTGTCAGCATACTTTACGACGTCGCATGACTAATCTTCGAATTCTGACATATTTCTATGAGTTTTTAATTTAGTTTGTGAATTTCCCTGATTTTTCCCTGTTCCGTCCCCACCCTGCCGCGACAGTTTGAAATAAAATTTGAAAATATTCCTTTATATTATTGTTCATATTAGATATGAGCTTTTTATAATCAAATCAACAAAGTTATGAATAATTGAAGGGTTTCTTTCAAAAACAACATTTATCAAAAACGCCAATCTATGTAGTATTGGTAATAATGCCTACTCTTTCGTTGTATCTAGCCGTGTAATGGTGCCTACTCTTTCATTATATTACAACGAAAGAGTAGGCATTATTACCAATACTACATGGATTGGCGTTTTTGACAAATGTTGTTACTGAAAGAAACTCTTCAATTGTAACACAAGAACACGAAGCTGCAAGGTTTATACACTAAGCAACGTCGGCGCTAATTAATGGGACACGCGTGCGCTGCTACTGGAGATATGAAGAGCTATCTTTCAAAACGCAATTTGTGAACAAAACCTTGTCTCCGGTAAATCCTAATTATTTCTTAACAACTTTTATTTGGGTGTAGCTTTTTAAATTTTGCTGGATTCTTTATAACACTTTTAATGCTACATATTTTCACCTGCAAATATTAGATATTGCAATTTGTAACTAGAACAAATAATTAGGATTTACTGAAAACAAAGTTTTGTTCAAAAACTGCATTTTGAAAGATAGCTCCTCCTGATACGCGAAGCAGCAGCGCAAACTGCATCGTGAAATGCATCAATTTCCCATAAAAATCTCAAGTTCTCTGACATTTCCCGGTCTACAGTATGTCCCGTGGATATATAACGCAAGTATTTGAATTTCCCCCACATTTGACTTTGATAGTGCTTGGAACGGTGCTGTAGTTAGAGTTGGCTTCAGAAGAGTGCGCTGCGTTCTTACGAGCCGTGTTTCCGCGCGCGAAACCTGTGTAATTGGGTGCGTTCAGCAGATCATACCGCTCCGCAACTGTTGAGTGATTTTCGATGGTGATTGGCTAAATGTTCAAATTCAACCAATGACCGTCGAGTGCTCCCAAGGAGCGATATCTGCTGAACCCGCACATTATTTCTCATCACTTCTACACATTATTTTCCATTATTTACAAATTCAGCTAATTTCGAGGTTAGACGCTTCGATCTCCCGAATTGACAGTTCCCGGGAAATCAGACGTTTTACACTTTTCGCTCTCGAAACACGGCTCGTAAGAACGCAGCGCACTCTTCTGAAGCCAACTCTAACTACAGCACCGTTCCAAGCACTACCAAAGTCAAATGTTAGGGAAATTCAAATACTTGCGTTATCCACGGGACATACTGTATAGTAACCCGGAAATATTAATATCGCGCGAAGCAACTCACCTTCGAGATCAAATCGCGGGCACCGGGACTGACGAAGCGAGGACACTCGTACTGAGCTCTCTTGATCTTAACGTAAGTCTCGTCGTACGTCTGCGCCAGGAACGGCGGATTGCCGACGAGACACTCGTAGCAAAAAACGCCGACGCTCCAGAGATCGACGGTGTGATCGTGCGTCTTGCCCAGCACCATCTCGGGCGGCAGATAATCCAGAGTTCCGCAGAGCGTTGCTCGGCGCGAAGAGGGCGCGTGCACGGACCAACCAAAATCAGCCATCTTCAGCTCTCCCTTGTTTCCGAGTAGCAGGTTTTCCGGCTTGATGTCGCGATGAATGACCTTCTTACTGTGGCAATACTTCAGCGCGTCGGCTAATTGGGACATGTAGGAGGCGGTCCTGCGAGGAGAGCACGATTTCTCGCTTTAGTCGCTTTTCTCGTTTCTCTAACGGCCGATAGTTTTTACCTGACTTCGTCAAATCGTTTGTTGGGCTGAGTCTTCAGTTCTTTGAATAGTTCGCCCTTTGGCGCATACTCTAGGATCAAGTATATCCTCTTGTCATCGTGGAAGTATCCGTACATTCGTAAAATATTTGGGTGCCTGTAAAAAGGATTTCTTCTTTTCTATTCTCACTCTTATGTCGTATAGTTTTCGAAGCATCTTCAGGGCTCTCAGCTGTTACTACATGGTTAAAATGGTTGTAAAATTGACGCGAAAGTTGTGAAAATAGTGACTAAAATAGTAACTGAAAACCATCATTTAAGAAATTCTCAAAGAGTAATTAGTTCTAACAATAATAAGTCAAGAATGGACTATAAATATTATTTATTTTTAAACCTATAAGACATTAGACGTGATATTCAAACTTTTGCGAACAGACGCATTTATAAAACAATTTGCTGAGTAGTCTTTTATTATATCAATACCTACAGAAAGATTTTTTGTAGACTAATAATTACATCACAGATTTATACCAAAAATCAGAGCTCAATACAATCAGAAATATCAAAGAAAAAAATCAGTTTACTTTTTAGTGAACATATTAATCAAGTTCGACTTCATTTTTTTCGTTTTATACTTAAATTCTTCAAACCGAATTTTGTTGTGCTTTTCTTCATCAAAATAATAGACGTTACATGCTTTGCGAAATACCTTACCTACTAAACCGTAAGAGCATCAATTTTCCAGTTAAAAGTGGCAAAAGTGACTCTTCCTCAAAATAGTAACAAAATAGTGACTTTCAAAATAAAGATGACGAATAGTGAGAAAAGTAACCCGTTGAGAGCCCTGAATCTTTCAATTCCCATTGGAACAATTAAAAGTAGCGTCTCGCGCAATTCTAATATCATTTGAAACGATTCTAATTACGTATTCTACCTCCAATTGGCTGTTAGTCGATTGAATAATTATATACTATTCATGTGGAGCTTCCATTAAAATCCTTGGATCATGTCAACGATCGTAGCTTATAGATTTACGAAGAATATCAGCTAAAAGATTGTCATTACCTAAGGTGCGTTTGAATTTCTATTTCCCTCCTGACTTGATGCTCTATATCTGCCTCTTTGATATTAGACTTAAACATCACTTTCATCGCTATTATAAATTTGGACTTCTTCTCCCTCGCCAAGTAGACGTTCCCAAACTTTCCTCTTCCCAGTGGCCTGCCTATATCGAAGTCCGTCAGAAGCCACTTTTTATCGTTTTCGTTCTTCCCTTCGCAATTTCGCTTGCCGTTGCTCAACGATTTCTCGCCTTTAATCGGAGCCGCGGATACCGGCTGGTCGCTCATGGCCGGCAGTTTCGGTCGCGCGTTGCTCGTCGTATCGCCGGACACGGCTTTCTGATGGACTTTCCGTGGCTCGTCGGAAGAACCAATCGACGGAGCAGCTTGTGAAGAACGCGCGCCATGGTTGTTCGTCGCAGCCACGCGTGTCGCCGATTTATTGATACTGATGGGCGGCAATTTAGGCGGCGGCATCAGCGTTATGGCTTTCGTCGTTTCCGTACTATCGGCCGTGCGAACGCCGTTTGCTATGTACGTTTTTGCTTGAGACTCTGTCGCCGCATTCGCCGCGTTCTTCTCGGTTTCCGCATTTTCGGTCGAACTGATCTGCGTGATATCGGTCAATGGGGCTTTGGAGATTCGTAACTGCTTTATAAGGTTGGTCTTTAAGGAGGTGCTCTTTGATCCGGAGACAGGATGAGATTGCACGCTGTTCTCTTTACCTTTCAACATGGTTCAACCTTTTTACTCCTCCTGGAATGCAAATCAGAGGATCAGATAGATAGAGGAGGAGGTTCATAAAAATGATTTATCAACTGTATTGTATTTTCCTTAGATAAATGTGTAATGGTGCACTTAATGTGCATTGTATTTTATAAGCGAATGTTAAAGTATTATTTGAAAACTATGTATTTCAACTTGGCGAAAAAATCTAAAACTTTTTATTCTCAAAACTACAAATGACTACACAAAGTGGCAGTTATAGTTTGGCACGAATAATTGTAAAAGACATTTAAAAACTTCTATAAAATTCCAGAACTTTGGACAACCATGTTGTAGAAATTTGTAATTTGTCGTAACTTTTAATAAAAACTATTACTTTTAATTATTTATAACTATTAACACCATAAATTCAAAGGAGAGTAGGAAGCTGTAATATTTTGTAGTTATTCATTTTTATGGTCTATTAGAGATAGAAACGTGTAGATATTTGTAATATTCTGCATTTCTATGACATACTGCAACTCTTCTTCACAACTGTCCAGATTTTTCCCAACTATCGTGAATAGAATGTTGTGGATATCCATAATCACTGTATCTAGCGAAATGTGAAAAAGAAATTCCCTGACTTTTCCAAGTTTTCCAGTTTAACATAGCCAAATTTCCCTGACCACTACGAGTATTGATCTAATATAAAGTGTTACGCGTCAATCATTTTTCATTGAATGTGTCTTTAAAAAATATAGCCCACTACATTAATACAGATGAATCTTACGAACATGATTTAGCTTTCATAAGATGGGCATAGTCCAAAGCTTACAATTTTCAAGCGACTAAAAAATATATCTGCTTCAATTCTTGGTGTACCTAATTGAAACTGAAATTGCTCTGGCGGAAATTTTAGTATTCGATGAAGAGATAGAGTATAAACTGACAAAACTTGTGAACTGATAAAAGTGACTTGGAAACTTATAGTAATTCTTGTTCGATAGAGTAGATATTCAGTGCTTCATAGAAAATTATAAAACTGAAATTTCAACAAATTAGATACTACCTATAAAAGCATGAAGTTATAATTGGAAGAGATATAGGAAGCGAATAAGTGACAGAAATCGCAGCTGCACCTCGCATCTTTCTCGAAAGTATCACAAACTTCGCGACGCTTTTCTTCTTCCTCGAATGAATATAATCGGCGATAATAAAGAAACGCGAATCGTATTTTCGAAAAATCCGATATTCGATCACTTACCGTAAGGGAACCAATTCCTCCGCGAAAGGTACTTGTACTCGGAAATATCAGAGTTTCGAGCGACCGGAAAATCAAGCAGAACTATCGTGAGTGGCGACTGACGGTATATGCACGAGGCACACACGCAAACGATTGGAAAACGCGGTTATTCTCGAGTTAAAATCCAACGCTATACGTCTGTTGCAGTCAGAAGTACCAAACAACACGAAAAACACACGCCACTGTTACAGGCGCGACAGACCCAGCCGTTCCGCACCTTTCGAAATAACGAATTTCCAAGCCCGCTCGTGATTGGTCGAGAGTCGTGCGCCATGCCGCCAGCGCACGTCGATTTGGCGCTCCGATTGGCCGGCTGTGGTTTGAGCGGCGTGCAACAGATGGCACATTGTCGGTTACTCAAGAAAAAGCTGCATCGAGTTGCCAAGAGGAGCGTTATTTTTTTTAGAATCACAAAAAGAAATTAAATTACGCGATTTAAATACTTAATCGCGACGCTGCCGTGGCTCGTTGCGAGTCCGGGAGAGAAGGCGCGTCAGTTTCACGCGACGGTTCTGTCATGATTGTTCAGTTTCCCTTGCCACTGTCAACGGAATCTGTTGACATCTGATGTCAACGAACGAGTCACCGGTGCCGAGAAAAATATTGTGAAGTAAGTTGAACCATTCCTTTGCGGTTATTTGAAATTCGAACGCCCTGGATTCTTCATAAATAATGCAGGACTCTCAGTAGGTCACTTTTCTCACTATTTTTCACTTTTATTTTGAAAAAATCACTATTTTGTTATTCTTTTGAGAAAGAGTCACTCTTGTCACTTTTTTTCTGGAAAATTGATGATTTTATACGGTTTAATAGGTAAGATATATTGAAAAGCATACGACAACTATTTGACGAGGAAAAGACAACAAAATTCAGTGTGAATAATTGAAGGGTTTGGGATAAGAAGGGTACAAGCCACAATCAGATTTGGAATTTTCGTAATATTTTTACGAAATACAATTATTATGTACCGAAGCATTGATACATATGTCAACAAATATAATTATTATTTATCGTTATATAACAAAAACAACATTTTATATTTTAATGCGACATTTTGAACTCAATTATCTAAGAAACTGTTGTAGGTGGCTTGGAGGCTTATATCCTTCTTATCCCGAGCTCTTCAATTTAAGTATAAAATCAAAAAAATTAAGTCCAACTTGATCAATATATTCATTGAAAAATAAACTTTCCTTCTTTTAAGACTTTTTTTGACTTTAATAAGACTTTTTTCCTGCAGGTGAAAATGCGTAAGGATTTCACAGATTTAATCAAAACCAAGTATTAAATTTTGGAAAATTTTGACAGAAATTATTATCTATATTGAAAATCTATCATATTATACCTATGATAAAATCAATTCGATAATACATCAATATTTTATATAATTTACATTATTTCATGAAATCAATTTCTTATAATAAATTATTGATAAATGGTATTAAAATTTCTAATTAATTTTTCATAAGATTAGATAGATTCTGTTAAAAAATGTGTGTGAAAATTGCCAAAAACTGATAGAATTTGTGAAAATTTATCATCACAGTTTTTATCATATTTGAACTTTGTCATATTTTGTTGAATTTTCATAAATTGTACAAGAATTCATAATATCTTAGATACTATTCTTAACAAAATCTGTTTACTATATTTTCACCAGGATTTCTCTCATATTTCTAAACATATTGAGCTCTGAGTTTTACTGTAAATCTGTGACCTAGTTATTAGTCTACAAAAAACCTTACTATAGGTATTGATATAATGAAAGACTACTTAGCAAATTGTTAAAAAAAAATGCGTCCATTCGCCAAAGTCCAAATGTTATGTTTAACGTTTTATAGTTTTAAAAATAAATAATGTTTAAAGTTGATTCTTGGCTTATTACTATTAAAACTCTAATTACTCATTCAAGAGTTCCTTAAATGATGATATAATGAATGATGAGTAATGGTTTTCAGTTGCTATTTTAGTCACTATTTTCACAACTTTCACACATTACTTTTATCACTATTTTAACCATGCTACTAGACTGAGAGCTTTGAAAATGTGAGGAAACGTTCAATTTCTCGCGTTCTAACATAATTTCGATAATTTCTCGGTTCCAAATATCTTATTAGAGATTAAAATCTTACCTCCAGAGACATGGATTCTCCGCGAACGCCGGAAACTACTCTCAGCTCAGACTTGAGGACCATCATCAACGACAGGAACATCCTGACCACGAGGACTCGAATGAAAGGTAATGACTATAAATGAACGTGCGCCGACAACGATAACATATTTCGATTTCCAGTTCTTAGCGCGCTGGACGAGATTCACCAGGAAAGCGAGGCTAGCAAACAGATATACTTGCGATCCGCGGCAATTCAGGAAATTCTTACATCCGAAGTTAAATATCTGCATCAGTTGGAGCTCGTTATGAAGGTATCGCAAAGAGTTAATCATTGAATTTCCTTTAAAGCGCGATGATGAGATGTTAGAACGTTTTTCAGAGCCTTTCAACTTTCGATATTTCAGTTTTTCATGCAGCCGATGATAGAAAAAGAGCTGCTGAACCACGCTTCCTATACTACGCTGTTCGGCAATATCGAAACGCTCTATAATGTGAACGGCGAGCTGCTGAGAGAGTTGAAACACGATCCGGAGAACGTGGCGAGGGCGTTTTACAAGCTGGCACCGTTTTTCAAGTTGTACTCCGTGTACGCGTATGATTACAAGCAGTCGCTGATACTGCTGCAGGTATAATTGCGTTTTTAGAAAGAGTTTTCATAAATACCGCTGAGAGAAGACGTATATAAATACCGTAATATGGAATAATTTGAAGATATTTTGAGTAGATTTTCATACAAAAACAGTGTAGAAGATTCACTTTAACGTCTAAAAGTAGTTGCAATGCACCAAGAGAACCTTCGTTCATAACTGAAGACTAGTTATTGTATTTATAGAAATGCTTTTACCCTGATGGGAGAAAATTGTACGGTCGCCTATGTAGAATTACAAATTTTTATGACTTGTAATTGGTGATAAAAAAGTATAGAAACCCGTAGTCACTGATAGAAGTGCATAGATTTTCATAAAAATGTAAAGTGCTGACTTTCAATGTGTACGTCTCTCTACGTAGAATTAGCGATTTCCTAAATAGTACCGTTATTTAATGTATTATTCTAAGAAAGGTTTAAAGTCCTATGGATATCTACAATTAATGGTGCTATTCCGTACGAAATTATAAGCTCTGAGGAGTGTTACATACTATAAAACCATGTAAGACTGCGTAACTTTACAAAATGCAGCACCTTGTAAAGCTTAGAGCCGTTTCACACTGGAATCCGGAATTCGAGAAGAATTTGTTGCGCATTCTACTGAGATTCTGCAATCGGATTCCGGAATCCGAGAAGAATTTGTTGCGCATTCTACTGAAATTCTGGAATCGGATTCCGGAATCCGAGAAGAATTTGTTGCGCATTCTACTGAGATTCTGGAATCCCAGTGTAAAACGGCTCTAATTCCGGAATGCGATTCCAGAATCTCAGTAGAATGCGCAACAAATTCTTCTGGGATTTACTGAATCGGATTCCGGAATCCCAGTGTGAAGGCACTCATATAAGCACATGGTTTTCAAAGAGAAGAGCAGCGAGCGACTGAATCTGCCTCCGATTCTCGACGAGAGAGGAAATTCTTCCCCGATTCGTCCGCCGGCGGAATCGGACCCAAATTCTTTCGAATCCCAGTGTGAAAAGGTTTCGTTAAGATGCATGCTCGACAAGGGTCCGCTTCTAGAATCGGATTCCGGAATCCGATTCCGGAATCCCAGTGTGAAACGGCTCTTACACTGGGATTCCAGAATCTCAGTAGAATGCGCAACAAATTCTTCTCGGATTCCGGAATCCGATTCCAGAATCTCAGTAGAATGCGCAACAAATTCTTCTCGAATTCCGGAATCCGATTCTACAAGCGGACCCTTGTCGAGCATGCATCTTAACGAAACCTTTTCACACTGGGATTCGAAAGAATTTAGGTCCGATTCCGCCGGCGGACGAATCGGGTGAAGAATTTCCTTTCCCGTCGAGAATCTGAGGCAAATTCAGTCGCTCGCTGCTCTTCTCTTTGAAAACCATGTGCTTATATGAGTGCCTTTTTTCACACTGGGATTCCGGAATCGCATTCTGGAATCCGATTCAGTGAATACCAGAAGAATTTGTTGCGCATTCTACTGAGATTCTGGAATCGCCTTCCGGAATTAGAGCCGTTTTACACTGGGATTCCGGAATCGCACCAGAATGCGCAACAAATTCTTCTCGAATTCCGGAATGCGATTCTAGAATCTCAGTAGAATGCGCAACAAATTCTTCTCGAATTCCGGAATGCGATTCCAGAATCTCAGTAGAATGCGCAACAAATTCTTCTCGAATTCCGGAATCCGATTCCGGAATCCCAGTGTGAAACGGCTCTTATATTTCGTATAAAATAGCACCATAACTATTGGAAACTAAAATATGCACGTACTTTTATAATGCTTCGCATAATTTTAATACAATAGATAGATTTTCTACGCATATCTAGACGTAACTTTCATTGAAACAATGTAATTATTCACAATTTACCATTAATGTCAAGAATTTTACATCGATCTATTTGTTTTTTTTGTGTAATTTTCATGAAACTCTTATTCAATGAACATTATTTTTAATAATACAAATAATACTTAAATAGACTTTTATATGTAAAACTTACATATAAAAGTTATTACATATATATTTAGTTATTTATATGTACATTCAGTGTCCAAATAGCCCCATACATATTACGGTGCATCTTTCACGGTGAATAATAATCCTTTTTTCTCTCATTCAGGAAACCATACGAAACGACCGAGCGGTCGCCGATTTCATCGCCGGTCAGGAAACAAGGCCGGAAGTCGGTCTAAAGTTGTCGGCGCTCTTGATCGCGCCGATTCAAAGAGTTCCGCGGTACAGACTGCTGCTGCAAGAGGTTCTGCGACGCACGCCGCCCCGTCACAAGGATTACAACATCTTACGAGGTACGCATTACGTCCGACGAATCGCATTTCACGCGCCGCGACGAATCTAACGTAATTGTTCTCACAGCATCTCTTGTCGAGGTCGAACGAACGGCAGACCACATAAACGCGTTAGTCGCCGAGTACGAGGACACCCAACAATTATTGGAACTCCAGAAACGCATCGCCAGTCCGATCAATCTGGTGAGACCCGGTCGCAAGTTGCTCAGGCAAGGTCCCTTGATGCGCGTGTCGAGGCGGGGAAACTCGTCCTACAGGAGGCACTTCGTGCTCCTCAGCGACACTCTACTGTACTGCAAGGGCGACCCCGAGCAGTCGTTGACGGTCTGCTGTTTGTTGCCTTTGAACAAATGCAAGGTGCAGAGGGTACTGAGCGGCGGTCTCTTTCGAGTGACTTGCCTGCAGGAGATGTTACTGTTGTACTCGGAAAATGGGGATAGCGAGGCGTGGATAGGATCGTTGCAAGACGCCGTTAAGAAGGTATTTTATTTGACTCGAGCGACTCAAGTGTCGTATCGCGGTTCGGGTAATCAAGCGGTTTTTTGCCGTCTCGCAGTACGTGGAATGCAGGCAGACCTTGAGGAAGGACAGTAGCTCGAGGAAGCCGCTCAGAAATAACAACGTTAATCAGTTCCCGCCGGAAAGTATTGCCGAAAAGCGCTGCAAGAGAAAGAGGGCGATGCCGACGGTGAGTTGAGGTATAGCGGAATGTATTGAAGAATTGCGTCGACGAGTTTCTTTCTCTTCTAATCCAGGCCGATCCGAATACCTCGGCTATCGTTTACATTAATCGAGACTGCGAGGATGAAGGTAGTTCCGAGAAAGTGAGCGTGGATTGTTTCCCGTTCGGAAGGTCGAAGAGAGTGAAAATCGACGACACTTCGAAATATGAAAAGGGGAAGTCCGTGGTGGAAAATAACGCTCCTTTTATGGACTCGCTGTATCCACTCCGGAGTGACATTGAAAAGCTAAGCTCTGCCGGCCTGGTAAGTACAAAGAATGTAAAATTACAGTAAGATATCGTTATGCGAACCGTGGTTAAGCCTTGATTTGTCGTCAAGGAAAGCAATAAAGCGGATGGGCAAACATTCCTGATGGAAAAATGTTTTAACCAAATTTCTGACTTTTTCTGACTTTCTGTAGTACCTACAGTAGAACTCCAATGGGCTCGTGGGTTTGACAGCTATTTGTACAGATCGTGACGTCACAACCGCCATTACAGGCAAATCGCGATTTCGCGGGACATTTCCACATTTGAATTTTGGGCTCAATTTTCTCATAAAAACTTGACAGCAAAATTTTTTAATTTATTAATATCATATATATATACACGATAATCTTCATTTTAAGCCAGTTTCTGAAAAAGTGTTGTCGTTTACTCTGTTCTGTGGTTTTTGGTAGTACTTATTTCTAGGAAGTATGAATTTTCCGCGAAAAAAAAAGGAAAAAGAGAGATTTGAACCCGGAGCGCCGAGTTGGTAGGCGGACGAGCAGAGTGACAGTTCACGAAGTTGGCAACAATGGCAACCGTAGAGCTTCCGGTTGGAGAATGCGCATGCTCTATGCCAGCAATGACTACGTCATCAAAGCGCGGCAATAGCGGAAGATTTGAAACATGGGCACATTTTAAAGCTTTTTTATTAAATACCAGAGGGGATTAAAAAATGAACTGTTTTCACGAAACGAGTTTTTGTAGTATCTGCAACACCGTACATATTTTTAATTCACACCATTTTTAACTACGCGGGACGAGCCCATTATCCGAATCAATTGGGACTGGACCCCATTCAGATAATCAAAAATTCGAATAATTGGTCTTCCCAAAAAAAAAAGAGTACATATATGTATTTCAAAGAAAAAGAGCTTATTTTCGGTACTGTATGCATTTTTATTTAATTAAATGAAAAGGCAACACTTTTATACGTTATTAGTATGTAATACATACATACATACATGAAAGTCATTGTTTGCTGAACATCTCGGTCAAAGTAAGCTGTTTGACTGTCTTGATCCGTTTTCGAGCAGCCAAGTCGCGCGTCCGCTTGACAGTGAGAAGTTGCTTGCATTTCCGTCTTACATTTTTTGTTTCTCAAAGTGATTCAGATAGTCGGAGTTCGGATAATTGGAGTTCTACTGTAATTGGAACATTTTCAGGGAAGTATCAGAGTTTATCAGAGAAGTGTCCAAAAATATCAATTTTTCTTTCACGAACAAAAATTGTTTTGGAAAAATTTAATAAATACTGACAAATATTTGGAATAATCTTTAAAATTTTTCAAAAGTTCGGAAAACTATATTCCTACAGAAATTATAAATTTTCAAAATGTCTAATTTTAATTGGTCAGAAATTTTCCAAAATTTGTCAGAATTTGTTAAAAAAGTTTTTACACGTGAAAGAAAAATAGGTATTTTTGGACATTTCTTCGACATACTCTGATGCAGGGTTATCGTAGACCTGGAAATCCTGGAAAACCGAGAAAAGTCAGAACATTTTTTAGGATGTGGGGAACCTGAAAGGGTCAGGAAATTTCAATAAAATCTCTTGAAAAATGAACATCGCACCATTTGTTAAAATAGCGACGTGATACTGATTTTCAATACATATATGTATACCGGGTGTAACTCGAGTCAGGGCTACTGGGTGTGTGGTCTACACCGTCCGACGCAAATCCATATCGAAGCTCTACTCGACCGAGGGCCGTCGCCTCATGCCATATTTAGGGGCATCAACCTATTGGCTGGCGTCGGATGATACAAACAATGCAGGCTACACCCAAATACGTCTATCGCAACTAGCGCTAGTTGCGATGTCAGCCAATGGCGGTTAATACCCCGAAATATAGCATGACGCAACCACTAGATCTTCGATATGGGTTTGCGTCGGACAGTGTAGGCCACACGCCCAGTGACCCTGACTCAAGTTACACCCTGTATACATACAACTTTTGATACTTTTGCAATATGAGGAATAATATAATTTATATTTTGTTAAAATATGATTCATATTTAACACCTTCTATTCAGCGATCCGTCCATTTAAAGTAGTATGGTCACGAATCGATTTCCAAGATTTAAATATGAAATAATTATGTATGCAAGCTAATATCAATAGAAACCTCCTGGTGCAATTTGGGGTAGATTGACCGTTTAGTATGTCTGATAAAAATTAATTACCGAGTAGAAAATAACCCAGAGTCTTATGGGCAAGACACATTTCTCTCTTGGGGTTTGTATGTAAAATCCAAGATTGAAATATAAAAAATATACCAAAAAAAACGGGGGAAAAAAACAAAAATTTACACCCATTGATGAAAATTATTGACCGTTTGATACTTTAGTTATAACTAATTTCTGCTTCTCGGTGTTCGGAAATAGCGTGTCGAGTAGATGCGGCAACGTCGCGTCATTGGAGTGGGTTCAAGCGTGCATTTCAGATCTCGTTTTCCCCACGATACACTCAAACGTTTTAGTGTGTCGTGGTTTTCTCCACTGGGCCACGAGCCCATTGATAATATGCGTTGCCACACATAAAAAGGCGCTAGTCAAAGGAGGCACATTATTTGAATAATAAGTAAAAAATAATCAAAATAATCGACTAATTCTTATGGTCATACATTTTATAATTCACAAAGAGAATTTTCAATTATAAATCATAGTTTTTTGATGACTTTTTTTACGGACACTCAACGATCACTTTGGAGAGTGACCATACTACTTTAACTAATTACATTTTGTATAGCTGTGTTATGCTCGAGCCTTCTTTGAACTTATGCCTCTTTATATTGTATTATATTTTAGACCATTAATAAACCCTTCTCTCACTCTTCAGTGTCCATATAAGTCTGTTAAACACTATGGAGATCTGCGATTTTTGCTGTGAAAACCCTGGAAAAATCAGGGAATTTTTAAAATAAAAACTTGTGGCAATCCTATAAAAATGTTTGAAGATATTCCAGTTATTATACCGTATGTTGCACGAGTCTTGCCGATTTTTGAACTTCCCTGACATTTGACTTCGGCAGTGGTTGGGACGGTGCTCTAGTCATTTATAGTTGGCCTCGGGAGAGTGCGCTGTGGTCTTACGAGCCGTGTTTCAATAGCGAATATTTCTTATCACTTTTACACATTATTCACCATTATTTACAAATTAACGATTTCAAGGTTAGATGCTTCGATCTCCCGAATTGACAGCTACCGGGAGATCAAACGTTTGACACTTTTCGCTATTGAGAAACGGATCGTAAGACCGCAGCGCACTCTCCCGATGCCAACTAACTATGAATTACTAGAGCACCGTCCCAACCACTACCGAGGTCAAATGTCAGGAAAGTTCAAAAATCGGCAAGACTCGTGCAACGTACGGTAGAGTCAGACAAAAAAATTAAAATATCTCAGTGTTTCAGAAACTTGTTAGACATTTTTCCATCAGGAACCTGGTAGAATATCTGAAAATGAGAGCCAAGTATTGAACTTATATTTAAGCAGTGACGAATCAGCTGTTTCATTGTTGATATGTGTAATTTTTTGTGAAAGGATACGCCACATTATTCCACTACGCTTATAAACGACTTGAGAGTGTCAAGGGCGGCGTCAAAGCCTGCGTCTACGGATGGGGCGCGCGCAAATGCGAAAGACCGACACGAATCTTCGGGGAGGGAGTTTGGTTTTTCCGATACAACTCGCGAACAAGGACGCTCATCTCTCAATGCCGTTGCCGAATTCTTCTTTGCAATCGGGGCGTCTTTTAGGGATTTCTTCAAACTGAGATAAACGACGACGCATCGTCTCGCAATACTCAACATTCCCCGTATTACGAGTACGCTTGCAGAATTTGGTAAAAACTTCCAACGCGTACGACGATGATGATCGAAGTACTCGCGTATCCGTCCCTCTTACAATTAAGTCAGTATTATACGAAGATAATATTTCATAGAACACGCATTATTCTCGACGTAACAGAAAGAACGACATGTATTTTGTACATTATTTAAACATTGTATTCGATACCGAAGTGTTATTTACATCGACGCAGTCCTCTCTACTTCCCTCATTCTCGCCATAAATTCGCCCACCCTCCTGGAACAGACGGCATTCTCCCAGCGGCCGTCGATCTTGAAATGCGATCCTATTATCACCGCATCGGCCGTCGCGTATCGCTCGATATTGTCGATCGTAACGCCAGATCCGATGAGAACGGGGCCCTTGACCGTCTTCTTCAATTCTGGACAGTACAATTCCGCGCGCGGTTAGTTTACACGTGAGTGTAAACTAACGAAGTATGAGACGAATCGATATCGCACCTTTTAATTCCTCCGCGTTGGCGGGATCGCCCGTAGCAGATCCCGTCAGTATAACGCCGTCGGCCAGGAAGAATTCCGCGGCTTTAGCCGTTTCCGACACGCTTACGTCCGACGTGATCGCGTGAGCGCTAGAGATCGTGGAAATACAATTCTCTCGTTAGGTACTCTGCATGTCTGATGTCTACGAGAAACCATCTCTGGAAATCGACCTGTGTTTCTTTTTTACATCCGCGAAGACGAGGACTTGCTCGGCGTCAATTTGCTTTCGGTACCTCAGCAGAGCGCCCGCGCTCGCGTTCGTCAATCCCTCGTCGGCTATGTGAGAGAATACGAATCCTTCCGCTCTGATGTACTGGAAATTAGCGGCTTGGGCGACCGCGATCGCCTCTTTATTGCCGCCTGCTAGAATCTGAGTTCCTTATTAACAGTAGGGTAAGAATGGAATAGACGCATTTGGAGGGTAGACACAGTGACTACAGATCGGAAAAATCGGGAAATCTCAAGGAATTTGACATATCAGGGGAAAATCAGAGAAATGTCAAGGAATTTTGAATTTTTACTGAAAATTATAAATAAAGTGGAGTTAATCTCTTGGAATTTCACCGTTGATACGTTTTACGATGGAATTTGCGCTACTAATTCGGATATCTCTAGTGATAGCGCACGTATGTCCCATCGACTAAAATTAACACGTTTTCGCTGCGTATCAAGATCACTGAGTTAACCCCCCGTACTAAAATCTTGAAATTTGCGTAAAACTATATTGGCGTGCCGCGGGAGCCGCGTGATCCGACCAGGAGACGCAGCCACCTCACGCGGGAGCCGTGTGATACGCAGCGAACGTGTTAGGTATTTACCATCAACGTTACTTTCTTAGCGTATAAACGTTTATGCAACTTCGTGTTCTTGTATTACAATTATTTATAACTTTATTGATTTGATTGTACGAAATTCCTAATATAATTAAAAATGTTGGGGAATATTTACAAAATTTGATCTGAAATAGTCAGGAAATAGTCAAGGAATTCTATAATCAAGTTTTTGCAGCCACCTCGACACCCCCTTTATTTCGAATATGATAGCATGATTGAAGCAATGAAGTATTTCTGCTACATCAGTTTACGTATTCATAAACGTAGACATGAAAAATTGACTCGTCAACTATATTAATTGAGTATCTATAACAGCTTTAAGTGGAGAGCATAGCTCGTTGTTAATTTCAGGTGAAACTGCCTCCGCTAAAATAACATCTTCATGATATTCTAGGAAGAAATTCGGTGCAAAAGTAATTTTGGCATATCAGTAGTGTTAACCGATGAAGACCAGTAACTGCTACTTGATTTTAATCTTGCATGTCGGAACAATTATTGGTGAGGCAACTATCCCACCGTTACTCTTTCGTTGGAGGATAGATGCCCCATTGGCGATCGAGGATAAATACCTCTATTTTATTCTCGATGTACCATATCGATATTCCTGCAGCCATGGAAATTGATTCTACAGTGTAGAATATACCGATTATTACTTATTTTTTCTATTATTATCAACTTTCTGCGGAAAATAGAAAACGACTTTCACACATTTGGTAATGATTGTCGAAAGAAGAAAAAACAAATGGCGAAAGGAATGACGAAGTCGTAAGAATCAACAGAACAATACTAGTTTTGCAGTGAACTTACAATTGAGGGGGTCAGTGGAAAAGTGGTACAAGTCACAATTTTGAATTATTTGAGTTAACTGCAAAAATGCATAGTTAAAGTAAATATCTGTTTAGAAAAAAAAGTGGTATAAGTGGAAGCCATACCATTGTGCACTTATGCCATTTTTTTTCGAAACAGATATTTACTTTAACTATGCATTTTTGCAGTTAACTCAAATAATCCAAATTATCACTTGTACCACTTTTCCACTGACCCCCTCAATTATTTCTGCTTATAGCCCAGTAGAACTAAATTTGTTTCTTCTATTAAGTAAGAAGTTTATTAGTGTCATGATAAAACCGGTACCAATCGATAGAAAAAAGTCTCCTGAATGACATATATAAATGGGTAATCTTCAAATTGACGAGAAATAATGTAATTAATTAAAAACTATCTTTGATCCACGGGGATACTTTGATAGAAACTTCACATTATTTTAAATCGCCTGTATCTAGGCAACCAAGCGCGCTAGACGCGCGATCTTGGCGATTGAAAAAATAATGTGAAGTTTCTATCAATATATTCCCGTGGACCAAAATATCCCCAATCTACGGTATGGATATATAAGATTTAAATTGTCATTAATTTAAATTGTAATTTACATTATCTGAACAAAAAATGAATTTAGTTTGTTTTTTTTTCAGATTTCACGTAATTCTTTATATATCTCCATAAGAACGCGCTTTCCTCCGTTAGCTGCGCGCGTAATAAAGGAGCGTCGCGTAACGATCAGCTGATTGATTTAAGCCAATTTGAATTACATATGTTTAATAATTAATTGCACAAAAACGGTGCATCGTAGACTATAAGTTCCGACTTGAAATTTGTAAAGAATTTTCTCCTCTACATTGGGATATTTTTATTTATGAAATTGGTTACAGAAAAAACATAGCTTCGCGATTGCTTGGCGTAAGTGATTTTGAAAGATAGTTTTTAATTAATTACATTATTTCTCGTCAATTTGAAGATGACCCATTTCTATATGTCATTTAGGGCCAGTTTTACCAAAGCCAAGTTATACCTAGAATAAGTATACCGAGGATAAATTTATACTCTTCTTTATACCTGGTATAAAGCGCAGGCGTTTTACCAGCTCCAAGTTTGCCTGGGATAACTATTCCAGGTATAAGCGTTGGCCATCTAAAATTATTTTTAGGTTGGTAGTAAGAAGTACGTACTGCGCATGACATTTGGTCGTTTTGACAGCTGTTCCGGCGCGATAAATGAAATTCGGAGTTGTTATTCTCAGTATAACCTAACTTTTTGTTTTTGACGTCTTTATTCTTTCATGATATAATCATAACCTGATCGTTGTGGTAAATTGTTATTAATTTTGAAATAGTTGATTGATGTACCAGTTTTTTAATCATCATCTGATGATGACATTGACGTATTACCAAGAATCAGAAATCCAAAGAAAATACATGCCCGGTAAATAAAAGATATCTATAACAATATATTTATATTTTCGTAACAATAACTTTTATTTTCGAGTCGTCGATAAAAGCATCAGGTACAAAACACGTCCAAACATTCGATATCTCACCAACAAGAATGTGTTCAGTCTCAAAAAACTATAAGGGTCGTCACACAATAATAGTAATTACAACGTAAAATTGCACCATTTGATCCAAATCTCGTATCGGACAAAATATATTCTAAAATCTATAAACTTTTAAATCGCTACAACTTAAGATTTATCACGCGGTGACATTACTCTGAGATTACATAGAGCGGTACAATGTTATCGTTTTTTTAAGTATACGCGACCCTATCTAAAAAGTATACAAAGAGCGTTGTACGACTTGATGTCTAATGCCGAGGTATCTTACAAAAGTGTATCAATGCAAATCTAAAATTTTTTCATATTCTACATCGTACGACGGATGTATCACTTCTGCTCCTGAAAACTGCAATCACGCGAATTGAAGAAAGGTATAATGTCTACCTAGATAAATTTAAATGTTACTTATACAAGACAATGCAATGGTAGATGACTTCTTTGGTTGATATTATTGGATACCGTTGAGATTCTCGCGATTAGAGACCCGCGTGCGTCAATTTTAAATTTAAACTTGCATTTTCTGAGTAAAAGAGTGAAGAGAGAAAACAAAATTTTCCCGACGTTTCTATGAGCTTCTATCCTCCTATTAAAAAAGAACTATAATCTAAAATGTGTCGTGCGAAATTACCTCGCAGAGAAAGACTCATTTATAAAAGAAGGCTACAATAGCCGTTCCTCGGAGCACCGTCCGACGCGATTGCTGCGACCCAGAGAACTTGAGTATCATCGAGTTCTTAATCTAGAACGAATTATCGAACGTCAACGTCGCGGTGGAATTTCTACTGTCCGGCGATTGCATTGCGATATATCGTTTCCGTAAGATCTCTTGAAGGTCGTTGCAAGAGCTATTTTCTCGTTTGGCTCGCAAAGGTCTCCCACCCGGCGATCTGAAAAACACGTTTAAAAGCCCACTGTGAACAAAATCAATCCTTCGCAGCCACGACATTCTGACAATGCGAAACTCCTCTTTGTTCCTGGTGAATTAAAAGTTTACCGCGATAAAATTGTTTAATCGTACCTTGTGACGAGTTTCATTTTGACTTTGTTGATGTTTTTCAGTATGTCGCCCATTGATTTCTGGGAGATCAGTGGCGGTTTATGCCGATCGATGAACTTGTAGCCCTGTAAACTAGCTCTCCTCGCGATGTTAGGAGTCGTTGGAGGTTGCTGAGGTGGCGGCATATAATAATGACTAATTAAAAGTTTTAACATTATGATAAAAACGATTACCTACAGTAATTAGCATTGATCCCGAAGCAAGAAATCTTAAAGTCGGCAATAATTTTGTTGCTGGCTGAATTGCTGCATTTCTTGGCGACCTCGAAGCAATGCGATGTCGTATTTGTCCCAATAATCTCTGACAGGTTTGTTTTTCCAAACGAAAGCAAGTGAAGAATTCTACAACCATTGTATTCTTCGAAATAGTCAACTCTGGAATAGTTTTGTATTAGATATTGGTTATAAATTAGTAGGTATAGGTATCCTTTATTTACTTACCGGGCACGTATTTTCCTAGGATTTCTCATTCTTTGTAAGACGTCAATTTCATCATCAGATGATGATTTGACAACTGGCACATCAATCCACTCTATTTCACAACTAATAACAATTATTATGATTCTGTCACGGTTGTGATTCTGTCACGGAATAATAGACGCAAACAAAAAGTTAGGTTATCCCGAGGATAGCTAGCTTATCCAGCGCTGAAACTGCCGGATAAGCTATCCCTGCATTTATTCCAAAGTTTATCCTATTCCAGACTTATACCATCGTGGTAAAACGCTTGCGTACAGGTTATTCTCAGTATAGCGCTATACGGCGTTTATACCGTGTTGGTAAAACCGGCCCTTAGGAGACTTTTTTCTATCGATTGGTACCGGTTTTATCCTGACACTAATAAATTGTTTCGCGAATATCTAATAAGACTACCGTATCTGACAGCAAGCGCAACAGGAGCTGTGACCTGAAAATTTGACTTCGGCAGTGTTTGGAGGATGCTCGAGTCACTCATAAACGCTGCTCGCACAGCGTAAGGGCGAAAAGTGTCAAAATGTCTGATTTCTCGATAGCTGTCAATTATTTCTTATTTGTGAGTGACTTGAGCACCCTCCAAACACTGCCGAAGTCAAATTTTAGGTTACAGCTCCTGTTGCGCTTGCCGTCAGACATACGGTATACTATTATCAGTTTATTGATAATTGTATTTTTTTATTGTTATATTTAAGTATATAGATGAGAGATAGCAGGTATATTCATTATAAAATTTGTTTTTTACGCCTAAAATGAATTCTTCATCTTATCAGAGAGAGCCAGGGTATCATCTCTTCCTAAGTATAAGAATCTACCCTTTAAAATATCGAAAACGGAATTTCTTATTTCTTTGGATATCTTGGCTTGTTTTATCCAAATCATATTTTTCTATTATAGAAATTGTTATATTCTAGTAAAAAGACCACGTATTCACATTCTAACAACAACGAATATTACTATATACCGTATGTCCAATGGCTAGTCGAGCAGGTGCAGCGACCTGAATTTTTCTGAAATTTGACTTCGGCAGTGTTTTAGTTAGAGTTGGCTTTGGAAGATGGCGCTACGTACGAGCGAAATATTTGAAATGGTAAAAGCGGGAGGTAGATAAATGCGGGAGAAGTGAAGTGTAACCTCAAAATTGTGAATGTTGGAATAATGGTGAGTAATTGTTTGAAACGATAAGACATAATAATTCGGGTTTCTTTTCGATGTTCAACCAAATAACACGACTGATATTTAATTGCAGAGAGAAACTGATGCGACTGGCAGTCGTGGAGGAAGGGGCTACCGTCAACGTGTTCCTCGCCACAGTGGTCGAGCTCTGCCTCGTCGACGAAAGGTGCAATTGAAATGAAATTAAAGTCTGAGTCAAGGTGAAAATTGGAAGACATGGAAAGAAAACGCGGTAGAGTCGCCGACAGAAGGAGTGAGTAAAGTGCGAAAGAAAAGTGCAGTGACGCCGAAAAACCATGTGGAAGACAGTGACGAACAGCAGCAGCAGCTGGTCGACACTGCTCAACTCCGCACCAGCTCCTGAATGATATCTCGCCGATCGCGATACGCGGCCGCTCCGATGAACAACGATTCCAGACATTCGAGTCGTAGTAGCAGCAAGGACAGCAGCAGCAGCAGCAGCGTCAACGGCAGGGGCACTCTTTTAAAGCGAAGGCAGTCCAAGACCGACTCGAAGAGCTGTAAGAGAAAGACGCATCGGCGGAAACATGAAATATCGAAGCAAGACTTGCAATGAGAGTGTGGTAAAAGGAAGAAAAAAAATGACAGAGACGAGGTGACGAGACAGAGGAGGAAGTCGTCACCACGAAGGGTTCCTGAAACGGTACCTGTACTAGCAACGTGTGAAGAGTTCAAGAGAACGGGCCATCTACACCCAGTCGCAAATCATGCAGAGTTCCTGTGACACCCGACAGCGGCATCACGTCAGGAGTATGAACGGTGGAGATGAACGGGAGCCTCGCTGAAAAAGGAAGGAGCAGTGTTGGCGATGGCGGTGACAGCCCGGATCATGAACAAAGGCTGAAGAACCTTGAGCGTTTTGAATAAAAAGTGGACGTGACTCGAAGCAGTTATCGTAATCGATTTACGCCGACACTGGTGCCGTAGCCAATCTCGATCACAATGGATTCTTCCAACTAGAGGCGGTTTCTATATCACTCGTCGCCGTTGATCCTTTCCCTCTTAATCCTTGTACATAATGCATCTGTTAATATGAAGTTTGATCCGAAACCCTTCCATCCTTCCTATTGTAACACTCTCGTAACAATACGGTCCGATTATTTTATATTCATAAGGTTTTATCAGCTTTACGCGTTATTCCTCGTTATTTTCGTTATTTAACCTTGCATTCATACATTATTACTGATGGATTATTAATAAATTAATTCATGAAAGTGACTCTACTGGCTTGTGCTATTTTTCGTCCGGTATTTCCTTCCGCAAGATATTTGGATAAATGTACCCCTTCGATCTTGAAGAGTTTGGTTGGAATAAGCAAGACGGATAGTGGACAGAGTTTAGGCATTAGGAGGCATACAAGATGTCACAATCAGCGGGACAGGATTTCGTGTAATCATGATTTATTAGAATTTTTTCATTCATAAAATTAGCTCCCGCAGGGGAAATTACATTTTGTACTGTAAACTATGAGATAGATGTATCTCATTTAGAGCTACTAATGAAGTATAAAATATCAATTGAACACAGATTTGTTGATACAGAAACGATTACTATCCACTTTACTTACTATAAATCATGATTACACGAAATCCTGTCCCGCTGATTGTGACATCTTGTATGCCTCCTAATGCCTAAACTCTGTCCACTATCCGTCTTGCTTATTCCAACCAAACTCTTCAAGATCGAAGGGGTACATTTATCCAAATATCTTGCGGAAGGAAATACCGGACGAAAAATAGCACAAGCCAGTAGAGTCACTTTCATGAATTAATTTATTAATAATCCATCAGTAATAATGTATGAATGCAAGGTTAAATAACGAAAATAACGAGAAATAACGCGTAAAGCTGATAAAACCTTATGAATATAAAATAATCGGACCGTATTGTTACGACAGTGTTACAATAGGAAGGATGGAAGGGTTTCGGATCAAACTTCATATTAACAGATGCATTATGTACAAGGATTAAGAGGGAAAGGATCAACGGCGACGAGTGATATAGAAACCGCCTCTAGTTGGAAGAATTTATTGTGATCGAGATTGGCTACGGCACCAGTGTCGGCGTAAATCGATTACGATAACTGCTTCGAGTCACGTCCACTTTTTATCCAAAACGCTCAAGGTTCTTCAGCCTTTGCTCATGATCCGGGCTGTCACCGCCATCGCCAACACTGCTCCTTCCTTTTTCAGCGAGGCTCCCGTTCTTCTCCACCGTTCATACTCCTGACGTGATGCCGCTGTCGGATGTCACAGGAACTCTGCATGATTTGCGACTGGGTGTAGATGTCCCGTTCTCTTGAACTCTTCACACGTTGCTAGTACTGGTACCGTTTCAGGAACCCTTCGTGCTGACGACTTCCTCCTCTGTCTCGTCGCCTCGTCTCTGTCATTTTTTTTCTTTCTTTTACCACACTCTCATTGCAAGTCTTGCTTCGATATTTCATGTTTCCGCCGATGCGTCTTTCTCTTACAGCTATTCGAGTCGGTCTTGGACTGCCTTCGCTTTAAAAGAGTGCCCCTGCCGTTGACGTTGCTGCTGCTGCTGCTGTCCTTGCTACTACTACGACTCGAATGTCTGGAATCGTTGTCCATCGGAGCGGCCGCGTATCGCGATCGGCGAGATATCATTCAGGAGCTGGTGCGGAGTTGAGCAGTGTCGACCAGCTGCTGCTGCTGTTCGTCACTGTCTTCCCATGGTTTTTCGGCGTCACTGCACTTTTCTTTCGCACTTTACTCACTCCTTCTGTCGGCGACTTTGCCGCGTTTTCTTTCCATGTCTTCCAATTTTCACCTTGACTCAGACTTTAATTTCATTTCAATTGCACCTTTCGTCGACGAGGCAGAGCTCGACCACTCTGGCGAGGACCACGTTGACGGTAGCCCCTTCCTCCACGACTGCCAGTCGCATCAGTTTCTCTCTGCAATTAAATATCAGTCGTGTTATTTGGTTGAACATCGAAAAGAAACCCGAATTATTATGTCTTATCGTTTCAAACAATTACTCACCATTATTCCAACATTCACAATTTTGAGGTTACACTTCACTTCTCCCGCATTTATCTTCTTCTTCTTCTTCTTCTTAGTGATGGCATCGACTATATAAACATAGTCATACAGCCACTATAGCTTGGTGAGTGGGGGTCGTGAGTGGGCAGAGGCCGTCACCTGTTAGGCGGGCGGTAAAAGCTCAAATCATAAGGTTAGTTCTGTTAATAAAGGCTGTGATGAGTGGGATTGTTTTTGGGTGATTGGCTATTAAGTTTTCAATGGAGGGAGGGGGAGGGATCTGAAGTCTCCGGAGTTGTCTCATAAGAGTCGCGCGTTGAGCAGAGTACAAGCTGCAGGACCACATTACGTGATTGATGTCAACCACCGGCTCTCCACAGTCACAGGGAAGAGCGGGGGCTAGATTCAGGCGAGACAGGCTTTGGGACAGCGAGTAATGGTTGCTTCTTATTCTGTTGACGGTGACAATTCCGTGTCTAGAAAGTTTCAGTTTGGAGTACCAGGGAGGCTTCAACCGTTCGAAGTAGTGGGTAAAGAACAGATAGCCAGTGCGTGTCTTGGTTTTGTTAATATATCTTAGGAAGAGGGTGTCCGAGTATTCGTTGGCTTTGGGGAAAAGGTCGGAGTAGGGAATCTTGGGGATGGAGGGGGTGCCTTTTTTAGAGCCATTTTTGGCGGCCGAGTCGGCTGTTTCGTTCCCTGCAATGCCTTGATGGGCGGGAATCCAGACTAGGTGAATAGTTTGGGAGCTGGGATCAATGGAGTTGAGTTTATTGCGGATGCTGTAGATAAGTCTATTATTTTGATTTTTGAGGTTAGGAGAGGCGATGGCTTGAAGGGAGCTTAACGAGTCTGTGAATATGTATGCTATAGGGATGCGGAGGTCTATGATTAGGAGGATGGTATGGAGGATGGCTGCAGCCTCAGCAGTGAACACTGAGGCGTCGGAGGGAATTTTGAATTCTAAGGGAGAGTCCATTTCTGGGGAGTGTATAGCGAAACCCACTCCTGAATCTGTTTTAGATCCGTCTGTGTAAAAGAGTGAGGCGGATGGGTTTAGGGAGCTCAAATAAAGTTGGAAGTCTGCGTTGGGGCAAGGAGAGTTGGATTTGGTAAACTTTTTGCCTGTGATGCAGTCAATAAGGTCTAGAGGAGGTGGATTGGGTATGTATGAGTAGTATAGAGGTTTGGGGTGGGAATCGATACGGTCCTGGAGATGAAAGGTTTTAGTGAATAGTCTGTAAAGAATGAATTGTCTTGAGAGGAGGTTAGGGGGGTAGCGTTCCCTGGAATGGATATGAAGATAGCTTAGTTTATTGACTGTCGGGTGATTTTCTGTCGAGAATGTTCTGAGTAGAAATTTGTAAGCGCAGTTGATGAGTCGGATATAAAGGGGAGGGGTATTGCTTTCGGCGTGCATGATATTAATGGGGGTAGAGCATCGGTACCCCAAGGCGAGTCGAATAGCTTGGTTTTGAATTTTTTGGAGTTTGCTTGTAATGGTGAAATCGTCTAGGTTAAAGCAGAAGGAGCCGTATTCTAGAGAGCTGCGGAGTAGGGATTTATAGAGGATTATCAGAGTGACTGGGTCGGCGCCCCACCAGGTGGTGCGGAGCGCCTTGATTACGCTTAGCACTTTCCTGCTTCTGTTGGCGAGGTGGTCCAGATGGAGATTCCACCTTAGTTTTGTTTCTAGGTGGAGACCGAGAAATTTGGCGGAGTTAGAGGGGAATATGGGTGAGTCGTTTAGGAGGATGTTAGTGCCTGGAGGGATGTGTCGTTTTGTGAAAATGACCATGGAAGTTTTGGAGGGTGAAATTTGAAGGTTTTTGCTAGCTAAGAATGCTGATATGCTATTTAATGAATATTGGATGGAGGACAAGGCTTCCGGGAGGTAGTTTGAGCGAGAGAAGATGGCAATGTCATCAGCGAATTGGATGATGGAGCAACTTTCGTCGATTACTGATTCTATATCTTTGACGTACAAATTATATAAAATTGGACTTAGGACAGAGCCTTGAGGCAGACCGGTGGAGGTGGTATGGGGTTGCGATAGTGAACCATTTGTTTTAAAAAACAGATTCCTATTGGAGCAGAGGTTATGGGTGAATTGGCAGTATTTTTTAGGAATTCCAGCCGAGGCCATGGTTTGGATGAGGATATCAGGAGCGACATTGTCGAATGCGCCGGAAATGTCAAGGAACACTGCAGGGGTGAATTCATGGAGGGAGAAACCTGTGTAGATTTCCGTAACTATAAGTGCGAGGTTGTCGGCACACGAGCGCTTCTTTCGGAATCCGTATTGGGAGTTCGGGAGGATGTCATGATGCTCTACCCACCAATTAAGTCTAGTTTGAATAAGTTTTTCAAGGAGTTTTAGCATACAGGAGGCCAGGGAGATTGGGCGGAAACTACCGGCTTTGGGTTTAGGTATGAGTATGATTATGAAGTTTTTCCATGAGACGGGGAAGGATCCCTCATCCAGTAGAGAGTTGAACGTGTCTAAGAGATAGGCGAGAGCGGAGGGGGGGAGATTCTTGATGATTTGATTATTGATGCGGTCTATGCCTGGGGCTGACTTGATTTTAATGTCGGAGGTAACGGTCTCGAGCTCCTGGAGGTTGAATGGGCATTCCAGATAAGGGTTAGTCATGAAGGCGGCTGGAGGGGGGAGAGGATAGGTTGGTGGTTTGCAGAAGTTTTTTATGAAGGTTTCCATTTCGTTGATAGTTGATGTATCATTGGTATATTGTGTGGGAGGTTTGATGAAACGATTTCTGAATCCTTTGATCTTATTCTAGACCGTGGATAGAAAGGTGTTGAAACTTAAGGATTCACAGAACTGGCGCCATGAGTTTTTCTTTTCTTGCTTGAAGACTTTCCTCGCATTGGCTTCTGCTTTTTTGAGGGAGATGCAGTTAGTGAGGTTGGGGTTTTTTCGAAAGTTGGAAAGAGCTTTTTTGCGTTCGGAGCTGGCGTCGGAGCAGCGATCGTTCCACCAGGGCGCGTTCCATTTACGGCGAGAGAGGTTGGATGGAGGTTTGAGGGGTGGGGAGGACTTTATGATGGCAGAGTCTATTGAGTGTATAAGAGTATCGTATTTTTTGAGAGGGGACAGGTACGTCTGGTTCTTGGAGTGGTTGGACAGATCGCTGGACAGTGATTCCTTAAAAAGGTTCCAGTCGGTTTTCTTCAGGTAGTAGCCATGGTTTGAGGGAGGGAAGGAGCGCGCTGTAGTTCCTATGGTTAGCTTAATGGGAAGGTGATCGCTTCCCATGCTATCTGGTAGAGTGGTCCAGTTAGCGAGGGGGCAAATGGATGAGGAGATAAGGGTTAGGTCAATGCAAGAGAGTGAGTGAGAAGATTTGTTAATGTGTGTGTGGGAGCCGTTGTTGAGGATTACCAGGTCGGAATTATCAGAGTCTAAAAGATGAACGAGGGGTTTTGCAGTAGAGCAGGAATGATTGGAGCCCCAGGCTTGATGGTGGCAGTTGAAGTCGCCGGCAATTATTACGTTATCCAGGTTAGCTACAGAGTCCAGCAGACTGGTCCAATTGGAGTGGTTGAACGGATTATAGGGGGGACGGTAGAGATTAACTATGTGGAGTTCACCAAAGTCGGTGTAGACTTTAATTGCTAGGGTCTCTAAGGTGTTGGGGGAGTTATGGATCGTGTGTATGACGGTGAAGGGGAGGTTGCTTCGGATGGCAGTAGCTAGACCACCTCCTCGGTTGGTTAGGCGGTTATTTTGTATGGTGGAAAAGCCAGGGAAGTGGAGGTTTTTTGAGTGAGGGATTTGGTTTCGGAAAGGAGAATAATATCGAATTGGTGAGAGATTTGTAATAGTAAGTCTTTTTTGTTTCTTATACTTTGACAATTCCAGTGTAGGATAGAAAGATTGCTGTTGTGTTTATTGGTCATGTTGGGAGGGGTTGGTGCTGGGGGGAGGAGAGGAGATTGGAGGAGGGAGTTGGAGTTGGATGAGGTTGGTACTTAAGTTTGCTAAAACTGGCACCATCTGGGAGATTAGGTTAATCAGGGGGGGAAGGTTCTCGAGAGCCGCGGTGAGGTGGTCGATTTGATTCGCTGTGGGGATGTTGGCGAGTAAGGAGAGGTTGGTGGAGGGGTTGGGTGATGGTGATGTAGTGATTGGGGCTGGGGGAGGGGGGGGGGATGAAGTGGCGGAGCAGGATGACTTCGAGGGTGGGATGGTGGTTGCGCTGTGGGAGTGAAGTAGGAGGGAGAGTTATTATAGAGAGATTGAGTGTGGCTGCGTGGGGAAGTAGCGTGGGTGTTAGCGTTTATTGAGGTGAGGATATGGGTAGAGGGTATAGAGGGAGGGGTGGGGGAGGTAGTGTTGACCGTAGACCGTTTGGGTGGGACGAGAGAAGGAAAGTTCTGATTGTTTAAGAGAGGGGCGGGAGGAGAGTAGGTATTTGAGTTTAGGATGCGGCTGGCCTCGATAAGAGGGAGATTGTCATGCTGCGCTAAGGCTCTAATGTTTTCTTGTCGGATGTAGAGAGGGCATGTTTTGTCTAAGGTATTGTGATCAAGGGATTTGCAGTTGATGCAGTAGTTGTCCGAAAGGGGGGGAGAGGAGCAGGGGTTAGTCGATGGGTGATCGGAGGATCCGCATTTAATGCACCTTGCTTTGCTGCGGCATAGTTTAGTTGGATGACCGAGCCTGTAGCAATTGTGGCAGATGGAGACAGGCGGAGTGTAGGGTACGACCTTGAAGTGGGCGCCAAAGAGAGTGACGCTTTCTGGGAGGGTTTTCCCCTCAAAGTTTAGGAGGAGTGTAGAAGAAGGGGTATATTCGAAGCCTCCCTGGTTATCTCTGATCTTTCTGTTCAGCCGTCGTGCGCCGCTGATTTTGAGAGGGGATTTAAACGAAGGAGCGTCTTTCTCATCAAAGGAAAGTGGGATACCTTTGATGATGCCTTGCTTGGAGAAGGAGTGGGATGGTATGTAGCTGATGTAGCCATAGGGGAGCAGGGCTTGGTTCGCGACTAAGTTGTTGGCACTGGATAGAGTGTTAAAGGTGGCCACAAGTTTATGTATCCCTGAGTTATCTACTCTTTCCAGGGTATCTTTTGAGAGTTGAGTAATTATTCTCCCTACTGTTAATTTGTTGATGATGAGATTGGATTTGTTCGGGTCAGCTTGGATGTATACGCGGAACGGGCCTTCATGGTTCGACGGGTATCTATTTTCAGTGGGAAGAATTGGATGGTTGTTGGGGGTGGGGTATGCGGTGCTTTTCTTGAGAAGAGGCTCACTACCGGAGGGAGAGGAACACGTGTTCGCGGGCGAGAGGTCGGGAGGTGAAGAATGCGGGTTAGAGTTGTTTACCTGGAGTGGTCTTTTCCTGACCCGACCCTCGCTGTGATTGCCGTTATGGTAGTTGGAGTTAGTATCGGAGGTAGGCGAGGAGTTCGATTTTATACCTGCGGGAGGTATATTTTCCTTGACTGGTACGCAAAGATCGTGGAGGCTACTTTGGACGATATGTTCGTCTAGCGTAAACTCCATCGTCTCGTCGGAGTCAGATAATGACATAGGGGAATTTTGCTTGTCAGGGGTTGTAGTTGGATTAGAGGAAGGCAAGTTGGAGGAGCATTGGGTGAACGGGGGTTTGATGCGGTTATTAGGGTGACGAGAGAGAGGAGGGGATTGATTTGAGCGATTTTTGCCCGCCATTTCGACCAGCCTGGAACTGGTCAGCAGGCGGCTGCTTACCCCTCAGGATTGTGTGGGAGGTCCACTACGATGATTGATGAATGATGTTGTCCGATGATGTTTAATGTGTTAATGTGGTGTTGGACGGATGACCCGAAAGTTGAGGATGGCAGAGAGATTGATTCAAATCCAACGGGGAGAAACCGCCAGGGGGCCGCCAGGGCCGTATCACTAAACTGGGAGCCAGAGAGAGAGCACAAGGGTACGTGTTGACTCGAGCGCGGACAAGACGAGACTCCCCCCGCATTTATCTACCTCCCGCTTTTACCATTTCAAATATTTCGCTCGTACGTAGCGCCATCTTCCAAAGCCAACTCTAACTAAAATACTGCCGAAGTCAAATTTCAGAAAAATTCAGGTCGCTGCACCTGCTCGACTAGCCATTGGACATACGGTATGTAATTGATATCTATCCCATTTTTACCCTATAATCTAATTTACCAGACAAATTCAGGAATATTTCTTACCTGAACGCCGCACGGTGTATCCTCTGGAATTATTTTCCTAATCTCGGAGCAAACCCTCGTCATGCAGGCTGTAGTTTCCGGTTGCAAGTATTCGCTATGAACGTAGGGTATATCGTGCATATTTTCAATCAAGATGCTATCCTAGAAAGAGATGGAAAGAAGCTGCGAATTCCAATGAATTTTACGATGTTCATAAGATACTTATTTTGAACAATTCATGGAAGTAACGAGACTTAAACGACATACTACTTGGCAGTGTTTGTACGTATCCGCATCCGTGAGTGCCTTCGTTAATATTTCCTTGATCGAGCCATTGTATCGTGGAGTTCCTGAAAAAAATGGCAATAGCTTTTCATCGACGTGCTAACAATAAACAGGACATTAATCAGAGCAAAATATTTTGCAAATACGCAGATCCTAAACAGTATTCGGAAACGTGAAATTAAAACACACTGAGAAAAAAATTGGTTAAATCGATTTATTTGATTTGAATAATTTGAAACAGTTAAATTTTTTTTAAATTTGAATAATTGGATTTCATTTTAACACCCGTTCATTTATAACTAATATATATTTAATCAGTCTAAGTAGTATTTAGCTAACTTTACATATTTAATCTGCCATATATATAACTATTTATATGCAGTTGGACTAAATGAGTATTTTTTTAGTATGACTAATATTTACACACATTGAGTAGGTATGCTTATACTTGCTATGAATAAACAGATGTTGAATTAAACATTATTTCCTTAACTCAAATGAATATATTGTTATTTCAACTAATTTAAACCAATTAAATCTTTCGACCTATTATAATTTTAGTATACATAGTAGCATTCTTTCATAAAACGAAATTATCTAGTTTTTTATTCGCCTTATCATTTGAATTCAAAATCGCTGGTAGCCGCGGCCTTCCGATTGATTAAATCGTGCGGGAAAATGCTTTTTGACTTTCTTCCAATATTCGCGTTTACACTCGCACTCTTTTATAGCTGTTATTTGTAGTTATAGCGAATATGGTGCGGATTGCGGATGAGAAATGTACTTTTCATTACGCTGCCGCGTTTAAAATTAAGTAAAAAACAGTAATGATGATTTTTATAAAAAATTAGTTATTGGTATAATGAATTGTTTACGTGTTAGTGAAGAAATAAACGATGAAAAGTATTATTTGAGTGAAATATAAACCTTTAATAATATTAGTAGCTATTTTAAAGTAGAAAGTTAATCATTTTCACGCAAATTAAATACAAAATCGTATATGACCCAAAATGATAATACAAACTAATATTATGAAACAAAGAAAACCAGTCAATTGTCTCCATACTTTCTCCACTATCCTTACTTTTTGCGTAGCAACGCGATACTGAATTCCGAATACAGACGAAAATCAAATTCGAAACGTCGAAATTAATATTTCAATCGCAACACCATTCCATCGCGGCTTATTTTCATTCGTCTGACGATATTAACCCTTTCGCTTCAAGCGACGGATATATTCGGCATCCATATGATGTGTACATACAATTACGATCTGTTCAGTGACAACACTTCGGCGGACTGGACTGCCGAAGCGAAAGGGTCAAATTCCGAATATCGATGGAAATTAAATTACCCCATTAGTGCTCGCTGGCAACCTAAAGCTAGTGTCAGACACAGCTACTTTTGTTCCGCAGTTTATTTGCAGCGGCTGCAAAAATTGCGTATAGTGTTTTGTACATTTCCTCTACTCCGCAACCAGATTTGGAACTTTTCATTTTCGAACGTTCTTTCGAATATTGTGCTCGTAAAACGTATGAATTTTCTTCTTTATGTCTTCATCGGGCATGTTAAGTTCCGAAGAAATTTCCGAAATAGCTGCTCGTCTTTTTGTTTGATTATGATACAATTACAACATTCCATAAGTATTCCCTAGCTTCTACCGCTTCTATCAGTTGCTTGATTTCTTCTCGCTTCCAAATCGATTGTTTTGATTTCGATGACATCTGCATACATAGCAATTTGTCGGTAATATACACAGAAAATGTCTAACAGCTGTACTTATCCTGCGTTTAGTTCCCACATCAACACAATACTGCACCGGCGGCCGCAGTAAAGGTATTATCAGACACAGCGCGCTACTTTTGTTGCGCAGTACATTAAAAAACTGCGCAACTTGAACTGCTGCAAGTGTGAACACCCATGCAACCTGCAACGTTGCGATCGCAGCCTGGTTACGTGCAGTAATTTTTTGTTGCGCGCAGTTTAAGAAGCAGCCGTGTGTGAACAGCTATTGCGGAAGGTTGCAAGCGCAGCAAAAGTTTTAAAATCAGTTGAAACTTTCACTGCGGCTGCCAGTGCAGTATTGTGTTGATGTGGGAACTAAACGCAGGGTGAGTACAGTAGGGATATGCGATGTTGCCCAAAAAAAAACATCGATTTGAAAAATCGCCTGGCATACCTCTGGTATAATCAATGAAATTGGGTTGGCAGGTACTCGAAAAAGATACATTAGCGACCTATAGCTATCACCTGAAAATTAATTTCCTAGTTAACATCTGCACTAAAACCAATGCAAATTAACGTACCTATACCCAAATATCGTAAAGTTACAATAAGGCGTTCCTTTGGTGTAATAGCTTGTCTCATCCGAGTATCTTTGCTCCTAATTCGCGGAGTTACTTTTTCTAGTACTCTCGACCGAGTGCGACCGAGTGCGTCAGTTTTGTCGCAGTGAAGTCGCACCGTGTGAGTTAAGCCTAAGATGTAGTCAAAGTCCACTTTTTCTATACGCAGGAAATTTTTAAAGTGCCACTGGCCCTGGTCACGCAATTCAGTAAGTAAATTATTAAATGCACCCAACTGTTCGCGCTTTTTTTATCCATTCTCTGACACATACTCCCGTTTTTTTCTTTCGCCGGCTTTGCTTCGCCGCAAAAGTCACATAATCGTCGCATTACTGCAAAAACAAGATACCTAACTCCATTATTAGCATTTTTCGGTTAAGTGCAGCTTTGATTATAAAAGCTATCAAGAAATGTTCTGTGAAAACCAGGTAAGTGTTCTGTAAGGTGTTCTAAAGGTCGAAGACGCAAGACATCAAAATAGCTGTAAGTCCGCTTTGATATATTTTTCCCATTTTTTCAGAACTACCAAAATATTACTTATCTGGTTCTCGCAGTAACCCGATGATATAAATATGCTGCCGCTACTACTACGTCATCCATTGTATTTATGCGAAACAAACGTCATCCAAAACGTACATGAACGAACTGCGGCGTTGAAGCTGCAAGGCATGGGGCAACCAAAATATGCTGCAAAAGTAGCGTTTTGGTGTGAACATATGTGCAACTTCTAGTCTCGACCTGCAACTTTTATAGGCAGCTGCAGCATAAAAACTGCGTGTCTTGCGCTACTTTCGGCTGGTGTGTGAACACTGTACGCAACTTTTGCAGCCGTTGCAAAAAACTGCGCAACAAAAGTAGCCGTGTCTTATACTACCCTTAAAGTTTCAACTGATTTAATAACTTTTGCTGCGCTTGTATCCTTCCGCAATAGCTGTTCATACACGGCTGGTTCTTGAACTGCGCGCAACAAAAAATTACTGCACGCAATCAGGCTGCGATCGCAACGTTGCAGGTTGCATGGGTGTTCACACTTGCAGCAGTTCAAGTTGCGCAGTTTTTTAATGTGCTGCGTAACAATAGTAGCTGTGTCTGATACTAACTTTAGTTGCCGAGCAATTTCTTGTGTGTTGGATTAAGTATTTTCGCGCTGTGTAAAAAATTTCTCCGGAAGCTTAGCTTGATTAAAAAAGAATAAAATTTCTGAAACCAATTCCTAAATATCACAGAAACGCATAATTGATTATTTGTAAACATAAATTGTTTGACAGCTGAAATTGACACTGAGCATTAATAGATTAAAAACGTGGAAAACAATATTTGAATCACAAAATCCCTTTGATTTCTGATATAAAAATATCTAACGAATTTCTGAAAAACTGAAATATTTTGACTTCTTTCTAACTTTCTGTAGTAATTTCAGACATTTTCAGGGAAGTATCTAGTTTGTGAGTCAGAGAAAAATCCAAAAATATCCATTTTTCTTTCATGCATAAAACATTTTTTGAAAAATTCTGATAAACTTGGACAATTATCTGACAAATTTTAATAAACTGAAATTCAGTCATTTTTTTAAAAAAATCATAATTGAAGAGGTTAGAAGTAAACGGGTACAAGTGCATTTTTATGAGAAAATGAGAAGTACAGATTATAACATACATTATACATTTTTCTTAACCCTTTTAGTGCCGGACGACGATATATCGTCGTTCGCTCAGGACCTATATTGGTTATTTTATTAAAAATGATTGAAAATGTAATACTTATACTTCATACTACATGACCTACATAAAACTATGATCAAACGATGATTACTGTTATGTGCAAATATTGTTTGTAGAAGAGGAACTTGTTTATATGTTTTTCATCATGTTTAATATTTATGTTATTCGTATGATTTTCAATATATATTGAAATACAATTGACATTACATTATTCTCTCTTTCTTCCGTAATACGCTGCAGTTGGAATTTTTTAAATGTCATTCTTAGTTTGGTTTTTATGAGCTTTTTCCTAAACTTAGTAAATTCGTCAAATTCGTCCTTTTATCTTCGCATAAATGCACGGTTTTCGCTCGGCACTCTCTAAAAGGGTTAAATTTCTTTAAACACTTGCTCTCTCTCTCTCTCTCTCTCTCTCTGCATGGGTACAAGACTGACATCAAATTGATTTTCTGTTTGAAGCTAAAAATTACTGAAAACTTAATAACTGAATGCAGATTTTGAACATTTTCAGTTTATGCACTTATATCCCTTTGCTTCTGACCCCTCCTTCAATTGTTATAAAAATGCACATTTTCAGTTTTTCATAAATTTTGCAAAACCAAGTTATTTCAGATATTTGTCAAATTTTATTAAACTTTTTTTTCAGAAAGTTTTCGTGAATGAAAGAAAAATGGATGTTTTCTGGACATATTTTTTTGATTATTTCTAACGAACTTTGATACTACCCTGAAAATGCTTGAAATGTTCCAATTACTATAGAGAATCAGAAACAATTCAAAATATCAGTTTTTCAGAAATTTGTCAAAGAAATTGTTCCATCAGGAATCGCACGATTGTGCGTTCGAAAATCCACATTCGAACTCTCTCTCTCGACACACCCGCGACGCAAGCCGCGCGCGCCGCAGATCCGGCGATCAGTGCGCCGCGGCACCACGTTTCGAGTGGTTGTTTCGGTAAGTGAGGTTATGTAGACAAGTACTTTTCGAACACGTGTCGTGAAGTTGGCGAAACTTACCCGGCAAACCGGCGACGTGGATCATCCCTATCACCGAGCAGCCGCGTTTTGAGAAAATTCGGCAAAATCTCATCATCGCCGTCGTGAGTCGTGCCCGTACTGTGCCTATATAAGCGTCCAATTAATCGAAGCCACTCGACAAAATTCTCGAATCGCGCGTATGTTTCGTAGTTCGAAATCTCAACCGTTCTTCGGCGATTTAATAATATCCCGCGTCTAATTCTTCACGTATATTTGATTAAACTAATCGCCGAGGAATTCAAACTTCACCACGACGACGAAACGAGCTTTGGTCGCGTGCGTGTCGCGAGCTATAGGTACGTACATACATATACATATGCACATCCGTATGTAGACACGTATACAGGGTGGACACGAGATGCGGGTCATAGGAATCGTGTGAATACGAGCGAGAGAACACCTCTGAGCAAAATTTTAGCATTTTCTAACGGCAAGTTGTTGGCACGTCGTGCAGTTTTTCCGCACGCCTTACTGTTAGAATTGCAGCAATTGCGTCCCTTGTTGCTGACTATTTGCAGCAAGGGCGTGCAGATTTCATGCAGACTGCGATAACGCTACATTTACAGCAGCGACTGCATAAGCTCTATCGAGCAGGGAAGACCTCGGACAAAACGAATTCAATAAATGATGTTGTCGCTGGCGGTCGAGCTTCTCATATACCTGGAGAAGGCCCCCACCTCGAACTCTTTGCCCCACCCATTGCTCTGCACACCGTACAGTGCTGCTACCACGAAGGGCTACGCTCATTTCGTAACGGGAAACAATGTCCATACCTATACCAAACTTATCACACTTTCAGACCAAATATCATTAAAGGTTTCTTATAGAAAGGTTTCTATAAGAAGCGAATTATATATTTTTGTGTAAAAAAATCCATGCAGATGTTTTTATACAAAAATATATATTTTGTTTATTATGGACTTTAAAAACGTTGAAAAAATTACTTGGTCCATATTTTTTTTTCATTTTTAATTAATATTTAATCCTGCAATGGCGCACGTGGGTCTGTCATGTCCTCAGATGGCCTCTGTCTTTTATGGCTGTAGGTAATTCCCTCATAATTAATTGTGCCATTGCAGGGTTAAAAATGCAGCTAACATCGTCCCATTGTAAGTCTATCTCTCTCGCACTCTGCTGGCAGAAGGGCGTCTTCCTTGGCTTCTCGATAACGGCACAATGTCCTAAAGAGAAACTCATAACTGCGAATTATTTGTTCCTATATTTTCTTTTTCGTATAATATCGAATATGTATACAGACACCAAATTAAATTAAAAGGTACCTATTCATATTTTTATTTCATAATTATCTTCATAATTATAAAATTTATATTTTTTAATTATGTAGACAAATGTACTTATAACTTCGTCAATAATTATTTTTATCACAGGAAAAAGAAAATGTCTAAAAAAGTAAATATTTGAGAAGTTTTCAGTTAAAAACATTCATATTTTTAAACTAATTCTTTTTTTGCCATTTTATTTTTCGTGTTACATCGAATAATATATATACAGATAACAAATTGGATTAAAAAATATTCATATTTTTCATTTAGAATTATCTTTCTGGAAATTTTCTCACACATACAATGAATATACCTAAATATTTATTAATTCAATTTGTACTCTGTGTACATATTCAACATCAAACGAAAAAGTAAGTATCCGAAAATACAATTATTTATTTGTAATAAGTTAAAAATACTTAATGATATTTTTGCTATAATTATTTTTTCGGACATTTTCTTTTTCGTATGGCATTGAATATGTATACACTCCAAATTAAATTTAAAGATATTCATATTTATATTTCGTAATTATAAAATTTATATTTTTAATTTTTGCACCTTCGCAAATAATTATTTTTTTGGACATTATACAATGAATATTAATAGTTTTAAATCCAATTTGTAATATTTGATATCACACAAAAAAAGAAATACCGGAAATTTTAATTTTTATTTATATTTCTAAATATTCATATCTTATAATATTATAAATACTAATAATAATTATTTTTTCGGGCATTCTTTTTCATGTGATATTGAATACCTACGTATATAAATTGTAAGTTGAATTTGAAAATAATTATATTCATTTTATAATATCCGAAAAAAGTAATTATTCACGAAGTTATTGGTTCGTTTCTCTCTACAAAATTATGACGTAATCGAAAAGCCAGAGAGATGTACTTATGCCAAGCAACGAATGCGAGAGAGATAGCTGCATTATATTAAATATCATTTTCCAGAGTAAATAAGACCAAAAGTGAAAAAAGTAGGGGGTAAATAAGTTTTTACAAATTTACGAATATTTTTTAGTTCAATTTGTCATCTGTACATGAATATCTAATACGCGAAACGCGAAAAGGTGAGGGGTTTACAAATACGACGAAGGGCTTGACTAAAACGTTCATTTTAACCTTTTATTTGTGTTTTTTATCACATTTTTTTGCCCTAAATATCAGAGCAATTTAATCGTTTATTACAGTCATACTTTCTTTTGATCTACGAAAAATACAATATATATAGTTATCGCGACGCGTACGCGTCTGTCCGTTTCGTATAGTGTTTTACTGTTTTTGTTTTTTTCATCTTTCTCTTCAGTGGGGCTACGAGAAGTTTAGTACACAGTAATTCCGTTACGATCGCGAGAAATGTACAATGTGCAATGTCGATCGTTCGTCCGACGATGCGACCGCGTTGTCGCGTCGCGCCTTCGAACGACCTCGTTCGACCAAGCTGTCGGGGGCTATATCACAGCCAGTGTATGTATATATCTTTTACGTTGAATAGTACCAACAATATTTTTACCTCGTTAAATCGGCTCGGGGAACCGAGCGTTACGTCGTAATATACTATAACCGTTAGTGCGCGGTAATAAATTATAATCGATACACAATTATCAGCTATTTATGTACTTAAAATCGCTCGTATGATCTCGATCGACAAAGAAAACTCGACGATGACGTATAACTAGAAATGTGTGCAGCGATCGATCGGCCTCGCGACGCCCCGCGGATGCACTCGAAACGGTACGCGCTCTGGATGAGTTTATCTTTTATCTCGAGGTGGAGGAGGTGGTAAACGACGGCTCGCTCTTTGACTTCGGATAAACTAGCTACGGTATCGATTACGTTACCCTATTATTCTTTAACTTCTAGATAAACGCTACGTCCGGTATTCTCTACTCTATTCGCACGCACCGTCGTTACGCGATTCCTATCGTTAGTCCGTTTAGAGAGCGAGCGAACGACGAACAATGTTTTATTTCTCTTGGCTAACGACAGACGCGCGACTCCGCAAGCGGGACGAGTCTTTCGCTTTGAACAATTGATTCGCTAAGAGTTGGCAGTACATCATTTTTTTTTTGTCCCTTCGACCCCTTCGCGGTATACGTACATATATCGAGAGTTACGTAGGTACATTCTTCTATCTATATCGACTAAGGTGCAACGACGTACGTCGAACGAACACAGGCTGTGCACAATTTCAGTGCGCTTCGATTGGGGCGACGATCGATGGTGCCATACGGGGTTCAGCTTTTTTTACCCTTCTTCGACGAGGTCTCGGATTCGACCGTTCGAAACTCGACGAGGAATATTTACAAGTCTGTCGTCTTTTGAGGGCGTTAACGAGATATCCGACGGACGTTTCCCGTGCTATCGGGACTCATTCCTTTGTATAACGGATTTTCTTCACCGCTACATATCGGGTCGCTTTTTAACCCCTTAATTGGTAATGGCGCAAATATGCGCACATTAAAGTCGTGCCAAAAGTAGTAATGACGCATATATGCGCGCTTTAAATAGCTTTATTATTTTTTTTTACAGAATTAAACCAACTTTGGCACGGTAATGCTTGTTGGGTTGCTGAATCCAATTCTGAAGTCGAAATGCAATTTTAAAATAGTGGAAGTCCAATATTGGCGAATATATAGTTCTGTTTAGGCGGCTATAGGTTTAGAGGTGATTAGGTGTATAGCTCTGTTTTTTACCCATTATTGCCGTGTTGATTATTTATAGAAAATTAAGTCTAAATATGAGACTAATCGAAAATTGTTATTCGGGGTTTTTTTGAGGATGCTGATTACGAATCTGAGGTTATTTTTTTAATTTACACCCTTGTAAGGATGGAATATTCAGGAGTCATTTGTCAATTCAGAAAGTCACTTTGAAATGTTAACACTTGTGAACTGGTCATTATTTAGAATTTTTCAGCTAGTATTAATGCAAATATTTCACCCTCTACCCTTATTTTTAACCGTTATAAAGTAGTAGTTTAAAAACGGAAATTAGCACACTCTAAAACATCTGAGAATCAGTTTTCAGCCAAAAGTTCTAAGAATAATTCCCAAAACTTCAAGAATGGTCAAACAGAAGGTATTGGATTAAAATAAATTTTCAAAATTTTACTCACAGCCCCTATTTTTATCCCTTCAAAGGATGTACGAATAAAAATCGGCGGCTCCGAAGTCCTTGATACCCGTGTTTTAACTTCGCAAAAAGGGATTTTTATCATTTTAAAAAATGTCACTCTGAGCCATTATTTTCAACTCTCAGAAGGTATCAATTGAAAATGAGACTCGGAAATAAAATCAGCACCCCAAAAAACTTCCGAAAACAAAAGATTTCTCTAATTTTTCATCGAATTTACCACTGTACCACTCTTGGCACGACTATGGCTTTTAAGTCCACCACTTAAGTAAGTAAATCTATCCCGCTGTGTCCCGGTGAGTGGTTTGAAGCGCAATAAAAGGTCCGTCGCAAGCGCGGGAATTACGCTTGAATACATTGAGCTAAGAGAACACAGTTTCGCTACACGTGCTTATTAACGTGCAGCTTTCCTATTTACATCGCTGATAGAAAAGACGTAGAGATGCGCCGCGTTTATCGCCCGTCGAGTCCGAGTTTTTGATTTTAGCTTGGCTCGTGGTCGTCGTCTCGATCCCACCCCTCGTTTGCGCTCGTCCGTTCCAAGCTCGTCCGCGTGTACGCATGACGCGAACGATATGAAAGACTTAATCGTTTTAGTACAATGAACGATGAGTAATAATTAAGAGTTACAATTAGTGATATAAAATACTTTAATAATTGTTAGGGCCAGGGTGCGCGCTTGCGCTCTCTCTATCTTTCTCTCGCGGGAGATGAAATCGATTCGTCAATCTTTGAAATAGAATCGAGCCGTATGCTTCTTCTTCTTCTTCTTCCTCTTTTTCTGCTTCCATCTTCTTCTGTCTAGTTTTCTGTTGCAACGCCTTCTTTCGAAACTCGGGCGACGCTACCGTTGCCGAAGCGGGGGGGGGGGGGGGGGTCAGCGATACTCTCTGTACCAGCGAGAATACCGGGCCCGCGTACGTTATCCGCTTAACTAAATGACGAGTGCTACCAGCGAAATTTTCGAACGGCGACGCGCCAGCACATCTCTCGACGCCCGGGCTTTGCTCTGTACAGTATTCGTAGCGGCGCGCGCCAACCCCGTCATTTAGGGGCAGCTCTCTTCTTCGGTGCGAAGTGAAACGAAAAAATTGGAACGCGCTTCCTCGTCGTCACCGGCATCGAGGATGGGGGGAGGGTGCATGGTACCGTTACGAATAATTGGAACGGGTTTCTCGGAAGGAAGGCGCGCGCGCGTCTCTGCGCACCCTGGCCTGAGATCAGACGACTAGCACTTGCGGTTGTTGTTGGCGCCGCTGTTCTGAAGACGCAGGCGATCTTGGCGACGCGGACGTTTGCCCTTGCCGCTGGCCACCTCCCGCACTTTGTTCCCTCTTTCCAGCCGGCCCCTCTTCAGCGTCTGGGCCGCAAGTTTTTCCTGGACCTGCGCGCATCGGAGACGAATTTTCAGTTTTAACATGATTTCGCTCGCGGCGAAGGTATTTTGGTGACAAGAGGATCGGGGAAGGATCTCGCGCTTGGCCCAGGAATTAAACAAAGGTTTAAACAAAAAATGAATGTCTATATTTTTACTAGGTATATAAAAACTGCTCTTAATTGTTTACGTATCTCCATCGTATTCCGAAGTAATCGCATTCATAAACGCCCCGATTGAAATGCAAGTTCAAAATCGATTATCCATGACAATGATTGTAAACATTGAAAAACGACTTAAATAAAAAAGGTTTGTATTTTTATTGAGAAAAAACTAATCTTGATTTTTCGTGTATTTCTACTGCGTTGCCAGGCAATCGCGTTCAAAAGTGAGAGAATGGGGCGTCTGTCCCATATTTGTGCTCCAATTCGTCAAAAATGAACATAAATTTGAACGTGAGTGGATATAGATAAAAAAAAAATTCATCAATCCTCTTTAGAGTGCCAATTTGTTATCACGGAATACTGTACCTAGAAACGGCGGTAGGCGGAAGTGACGAAGGTGGGAAATTTGGGATAGTAGCGGTAGGGTAGTACCTGAAAAATACGAACCCCTGCAGTTTTCACAGTCCATCATTTTGTACATTGATCTGATTTCAAACTTATTCGCAAAGAAGGAAAATTGAATCACTCTTATTTCGTTATCTATGAACTTTGGTCCTAAATCGATATGGAGCTTTCGTGTAGATAAAAACGTAATTTTCAAACAAGTATTATAGAACGTAGACCAATCTATGAACTTTGGTCCTAAATCGATATGGAGCTTTAGTGTAGACAAAAACGTAATCTTCATACAAGTATCATAGAACGTGGACCAAAAGTTCATAGATAGCGAGACACCAATGATCAACGATTCAAGTTTTCATCCTGGCGAGTAGATTTGAAATCATATGGTACGGAGTGAAGCACTAACTCTGTGTTCATTTGAATTATCTCTCTCACACACATTTTTGGTAATACAAAAAAATGTTTAAAATAAAACTTGTACGGAGCAACAGGGGCTGTAATATGATGTCGATTTTTTAATGGAACTCGAAATTTTCGTCCCTGTAAAAACTGTAGAGCTCATCGAGACTAATAAAAAAAACACAAAATGCGTCACGGGACGCCTGCTAGATATGAAACATCGAAATCTTCTTTGTAGAAAGTATGCGATAGGAAGGATGGACCACGCGTCCGTCGAAAGAACACGTGCGCCAGTGCGCATTTGTATTTATGACTGTGATACTATTAAACGGTACGAACCGTTGTGTCGAATTCCGTTTATCGCGAGACGGAACAGCGACCGATGGCAGAGTTAAGAGAGAGTAAACTAAAGGGCCTTTTAGACGGTCATTTCCGTTCTCAGTTCAGTTTCAGTTTCAGTCGAACTGTCAGTTGTCCCTACGTGTAAAAATGAAAAAATGAAAGAAGAACGGAAACTGAGAACTGACGGGATGGATAGACCTATTTGTTTCATTTCATTTCTTAAAATTCCTATGTATAAACAAGGGCGTCATGCCTCAAGCCGTCCGCTCACGTCAGTTTTCTTGAAAATCTTGAGCGGTGCACGTATAGGTCTGTCACTATGTCCAAGGATCAGGATTTTGTTGTCGAATTCATTGACATTTATAAAAGTTCACCGTGTTTGTGGAATAAACAGACGCACACTATCAAAAGCATCCATAACAAAATTACGAGTTTTGCATGAGCACCTCTGTGGGTCTCCTCGTCCAATAGAATCACCGGAGAAGCGCGAATGCGCATGCGTAGGCATGACGACGCCAACACCCGCGGATGACTACGCATGCACATTCGCGCTTCTCCGGTGATTCTATTGGACGAGGAGACCCACAGGGGTGCTCATGCAAAACTCGCAATTTTGCTATAGGTGCTTTAATCGCAGACAGGCTACAGAGAACTGAAGCGACTGGGAATAGTGAGAACTGAACGGAACCTTTTTAGACGGTCATTCCGAACTGAAATGAAACGGGAACGGAAAATGAAACTGAACTGAGAACGGAAATGACCGTCTAAAAGGCCCTTAAATGCGCTTTTTGAATTAGACAAGTTAGGGTCAAGTGGTGTAAAAACGAGACTAGAAATATGTTGGGTAAAAACGAGACACTCGTACAAATCATACTAAAATACATTTAGTTTGAGTTCGATTTTTAAACTCAAACTAAATGTATTTTAGTATGATTTGTCTCGTTTTTACCCAACATATTTCTAGTCCCGTTTTTACACCACTTGACTCTAACTTGTCTAATTCAAAAAGCGCATTTAGTTTACTCTCTCTTAACTCTGCCATCGGTCGCTGCTCCGTCTCGCGATAAACGAAATTCGACACAACGGTTCGTACCGTTTAATAGTATCACAGTCATAAATACAAATGCGCACTGGCGCACGTGGCTTTCGACGGACGCGTGGTTACGCTTACTCAGGACGCATCGGCTCTCTCCGCCACGACTCGGTAGTCCCCTTTCACCGACTGCTAGCTTCCCCACTTACTACTCCACGCTCACTGTATCGGTGTACGAAGCAGTATTTACCCTCATTAATGAAAGCATGACGATTGATTAATCATTGGTTAGCACGTTTAACAATAACATTTAAAAAACAATACTAGACACGAGGTCTCGTCTCAAGCCGCTTCTTACGACATGCCGGAAGGTGCGCAAGCAAACCTTACGCAGAGTAGAGTCGGGGGAACGTACACAGACGCACACATAGGCCAGACGTCTCCGCCTCGTGTGCTTTCACCCCCTACGCAACGCGGCTGAATATATAGTGGAGTAGGGAGACGCACACAGACGCACACACAGGCATGGTAACGCTTGAAACGTCCCCTGAATCTCGTGATTTTACTCCCAACTCAACGCGGCAAAAGATGTTTCACATAAAAAATCGATACCATATCGCGGCGCCCGTTGCCTATCCAACTCTTATCTCAAACCTCTTTTTTTTTTCATTGCCAAAAATGGGCGAGATAATTCAAGTGGAAAGATTTAGTCTCCTAGAAGCAAGTCGACGGAAGAAGTTGGCTCCTCGTCGCGACGGAAAGTAATGACAACGAGGAGCTAACTTCACTTGTCAACTTACCTCTACCTCTCCCATTACGACTTAAATATTTTGCGGAATCAAATACGTAATTTACCTTTTGGGCAGAACGGAATTGGACGATCCGAATCTCCTCGGTGCGCGCCGCTCCGTGGTCGTGCTGGTTGCCGGTCCGCCGAGGCGTATCCTGCCGAGGCTCATCCATGCGCTCGTTCCTCCGCATGAGATTTCGCTCCGTCGGTTCGGGCGTCCGCTCGGGGCGGTGAGCGGGGGCGGCGGCGACGTCGAGGTCGCACTCCTCGTCTTCGGGCGCCTCGGGAGTGGGCGGTGGAGTCTCGGGGGCGAATGGTGGCGCTGCTGCTCGGTAAACGGACATACTGGGATGCTCGATCAGCAGATCTTCAAGGGGTGACGTCTCTACGTGGACGGGACCCGCACGCGTGAAGCAGGCGGGTGGCGTCACGTACCACGACTCCTCCAGCGCCGTTGCGCCCTCAACTGCGGAGCAGACGTGTGTTCGGTTCGGTATCGCGCGATATAGACGTTTGATGTAGCGAACGCATCCTTGAGATTTCGGAGTACACATTGGTTCTTGATGGAAGGGTGGTCGTGCGGGCGGATCCCGTCGTGAAAGTTTATTCGATGAAAGGTATTTTCGTGAAGTATTCCACTACTAATGGATTCTTCGTCTAGGGAAGACCGGGGCTCGTCATAACGAGAAGATGGCCCCTCGTTGTCATGGAAGGCAATGGAGGCGAGGGGCCAACTTGTTTCGGTCTCTTTTTACTTATTCGTATGAATGAAGTAGTTGCGATGCGACCGGTTTACCTTCGTCGTTGCAATCATCAGAAAAGATTAAGGACAGTTGTAATGGGAAGTTGGCCATTGAAAGCAATGGAAACGAGGGACCAACTTCATGTGTCAACTCGTCCCAATTTCCTCTATTGACTCCGTGCGTGAAAAATATACTACTCTTTCTGATTATGTGTAAGAGTATACATATATCGTCCCGTCCCCTTAATACTACAACTAGGTAACTCGAATTTTCGGTACCTATTCAAATTGTGCACTTATTGCATGCATATTAATATATTAGTCGCTTTAGTGACTGTATCTATATCATACTACTGGATTTCTAACCTTAAATATGCGACAGACCTTATCTCGTTGTAACACCGAAAAGAGCGTACAAAGTTGGGTACAAAGTTGGATACAAAGTAGATAACTGAAAATACCGAAAATTTGAGTTACCTAATTGTAGTATTAAGGGGGCGATATGAAGTCTGTGAGTGTCCTCTGTTTCGTCCAGCGGAACTTCGTAGCCCTGCATGCATATTACCATACACAATCATAAGGAATAGCTCTAGTGGTTATGCACGGAGCCCATTGTCAATTTCTCGTCGAACGCAAACTCCTTCGAACCTCGATCAATCGACGTGACAGATAGCAATTTCAAAAGATCCTTACCAGCACGATCAATGAGGATCCAATCATCGCCCTCGACTTCCACTTGGCTGAGCCTTGCTTCAACGGGGAACGAATCATGCGCTTCGGTGCTGGTATCCCCGCGTGATTCTTGAGCTCCAGAACTACCTCCCAGCAGGTAGCTCGCCAAGCTGCTCAGCATCCTGACCTGATTTCACTGTCTGCAAGAGAGAAAAAAGCTAAGATTAGTTTTCATTTCATCGTTATTGATCCATTAAAGTCCACCGATCTTCGATCAATTCGCGTTTTATTGGCTCTAACGCCGCTTATTTGCCCTCGGCTATTCTTCTTTGATCGTACTTCAGGCTGTAACGGCTAAGAAGTTAAGAATAGGAGGGGCATCGTTCTACGTTCGCTAGCCAATGGCACGACCGCCAGCCGCGTCCCCTCACTTCATGTCACGCCCCCCTTATGTATCAGTGGTTGAGCCACGCCCATTTTTACGTAGCGGATTTGATGCCGTTGTATATTATTCATGCAATAGGTACATCGTACGTTGAAACGAGTAATCGAACTGGCCACTGGCCGAGATCGCGTTAGGTAATCCGCGCACAGCCGGCAATAGGACGGATAATTTCTCGCAGATACCGAGAATCGAGTTGGCGAGGCGCATGAGAACTTCGCACTCCGGTAGTCGTTCGATGCCGACTGCGCAATTGGATCGCAGCCCTGCTATTTCAAGCATTCCTCGAGTGGCAAGTGACATCACGGTGTACACCTCGTCTTGGTCGCCGCTGACGTTTGAATACTCGCCAAAGAGAATCGACGGAAACTCGCTCCTCGTATACCTGTACCCGTATTGCATCGCTCGATCGCGCGAATCTCCATCGACCTTGACGATCCGAGGGCGTTGTTCTATAAGAAAACGTTCCTGACGACCGCCGATCGCGTGCGATATGTCGAATGTTCGCGGATCCGCCGTGAGACTGGCTGTGACGCGCGGACCAACGTTAACAGGAAGACTCGACCGACCCGCTACTGATTCACGTGCTCGGCGGTGACCATACCCAATTTCACGGTGGTTTTGCGAACGCTCGGTATATTCGCTTCCAGCTCAAGAACAGCTGAACCGATTTAAAAGCGGTTTTTGGTAAGCTCTTTTACGCGGTTACGGATTCGCATATAGCTGTCATAATAATTGTAGGATATAATTGTAATATAAATATAGTTGTAGGTTCGCGAATTCTGACTATCAATGTCACGCTAACTTTGACAATTCGATCTAACTATCGACAGTTGTATCGATTCGTCATTGATACCAAATTCGAGGTCGTCGTCATTGTGTATCGCCAATGTTTATCCACCACTGCCGATATCGGTAGAGGTACAGGTTCAACGACTCACCAATTGTGTAACCTTTCTCGGATAAGATGCTATTTGGTTACGCCGATAAGAAAAAAACTCACGTCCCCCCATTCGAATTATGGGCGAGATAAATAGGTACCAATAATTATTACATCGATATAGACCTTCCATTATGTTATTGACTTCGAAATCATCGAGATTTTATATCACTTTTAATCTGTGTATTTATCATATGTTCAAGAAAAAAATCCATCAATTAAATGTGCGAAACATTGACAAGATATACGGGGTGGTCTCAAACCTCTGATCCAGAGGAAAATCCTATGTTCATTAAAAAAATTACGGACATATTGCAATTGATTTTATTGAAATCCGTTAATAATTTACGGAGAAATTAATTATTAAAAAGTAATTAATATTTTGTCTATATGATATTTGTTATATGATAATACTAAGTTATATCAAGGCTCATAAAGATAATGTTTGTAATAACGATAGCAATTGCGATTATCTTCATGAGCCTTGATATGACGTCATCAATGCCGAATAAATTCAAAGTATTAATTAGGTACTTTTTAATAATTAATTTCTCCATAAATTATTAACGGATTTCAATAAAATCAATTGCATTATGTCCGTAATTTTTTAATGAACATAAGGTTCTCCTCTCGGTCAGAAGTTTGAGAACACCTGGTATAGTTCGTCCAATCGTTGTTATGCTTATTTGAGAAAATGAAAATAAAGTGGATAACGGGAGATAGTGGATAAAAGTCTTCATGGTCGATATTCATAGTTGGATAAGCCTGATCGAATATTAACCCAAGATAATCCTGATCAAAGAACGCGTAAGTCACCGGAGATTTCCTAAATATGGATAAAAAAGAGATGCATGTGTGTAACTTTTGACTTATCTATCATTTTCGGAATAAATATTGACGCTAGACTCGAATTATAATATTCACGATAGATAGATGGATGGGTATTTATTTTATTTCTGCCTTAGGAAAATCCTGGAGGGGGGAGGGGGGGTAGTGCATAATTAACAAATTATTATTTATAAAACAATAATAATAAGAAAATAGTGTAGCGGTAAGATAATCATACCTAGGAAAAAGAGAAAAAAGACTAGAAATGAACGATAGTAAAATCTCACAGAGGGACAAGTTCCGGATGAAATAAAATCGAACCCCCCCTCTCTCTCCCCCTCCCCTCCCTCCCTCTCTCCCTCCCTCCCCCCCCCCCTCCCCCCTCTCTCTCTCTCTCTCCAATTCGTTTTCAATTCAATTTACATTAAAATTCTTCATACTGGATTTTATTTTCCATAGTTTTTTATTCATCTTAATTTGAAAGTTTTATTGACTTGTATTTGGAATTTAAATTAATTTAGAAATTTGCTTTATTGACTTATATTTGGAGTTTAAATTAATTTAGGAATTTGCGTTAACCTCTTATAGTCTACTGTTCCATATTTGGAACATACGAAATTCAGAGCCATAAAACAAGTAAAACACTCTACCTTGTAGTTATTCCACCATAGCCCAGTGTTCCTAATTGTAAGTAGGAATGAACACGATGAACGCATTATGTGTAATTCATTATGGACCATCGTTCCATTTGGGGCACATTTAATTTTGTTGTATTAATAAAATATAAGTTTCTAATACCCTTGACTATTTTGGTAAACACCTTTGAACCTAAAAAACACAAGAAAAAATAATTTATACACTGAAATAAAATTTGGGCTATAAGAGGTTAACAACTTATATTTGAAGTTTAAATTAATTTAGAAGAATTTGCGTTTGGTAGAAATTATGCCAATACGTTCAATACAAAATCGACAATACTGACATCACCGCTCAAAACGTAACCGCGTGCAGAAAAGCCACCCCGTCACGATTTGTATGTCTTAATTAACCGCGAGGGAAAAAAATGACGCCAATTTAGCGGCACTCCGTGACGCACAACCTTGGTCCCCGCGCGAACGGTTGACATTAGCCATCGCATTCGAACACTTCGCGCGCATTACCATTATTTTCTGCGAGTATCCTTAATCCGAGTCGAGCACGTGTTCTCATTTATCACGCTCCAATTACCTATGCTTTAAAACGCGCCGATTTGGTAACGTGAACGACGTAGGTCGATGGGTATACCTACGTAGGCGTTATATTATAGATAAAGCCGCACGAATGTATCTAGATGCTACTGCGTAAATCGAGAGACACGACGATTATACCTATGCCCGCGCGCTACAGACGTATACATACATATATACAAAGTATGTCGCATGGGAAACTGAGCAGGAGCAGGGACCTGAATTTCCCTGAAATTTGACTTCGCCAGTGTTTTGGACGGTGCTCGAGTCATTTATAGTTAGAGTTGGCTTTAGAAGAGTGCGCTGCGTAAGAGTGAAAAATGTCAAACGTCTGATTTCCCGATAGCTGTTAATTCGGGAGGTCGTAGCGTTTCGTCTAACCTCGAAATCGTGAATTTTTGAATAATAGTAATTCATTTTTAGAAGCGATAAGAAATAATCATTCGAGTTTCTTCGATGAAATTCCCCAAGTGTTTAAAATCCGTTATTACAAACCGGTATCCGATTTACCAATAACTTTTGCTTCTCCTTCCACGATATTAAGTGTTACTGCACAACGACTACACGGAGAGAAAAATCCAAGAATTTTTGTTCAGAAATTCCGGCAAAAATTGCCGTGCCATTTTATATTTTGGGTCGAAATTGCAAGCACATCAAAAGTTAATAATTACAATGAGAATTATTTGCAACTGACCGTATAAAAGTTATTAAGTGTCACTGTAAATATTACCTCACTGGAGCACAATAAAAATCGCCGTGTCGCAAAAGAAAAATTGTCGTGCCGCAAAAGAAAAAATAAAATTGGGTTCTCACGGGGTCGTGAACTGGGCGAGAGCACTACCTGTTTTGCAGGTAACAGGTAGTGCTCTCGCCCAGTTCACGACCCCGTAAGAACCCCCCTTAAGGGCCGGTTTTACAAACAGTATAAACGCGGTATAGCGCTATACTGATTGTGAGAATAACCATAACGCTTCGTGCAGGTTATTCTCAGTATAGCGCTATACTGCGTTTATACTGTGTTTGTAAAACCGGCCCTAAGTCACAATGTGCCTAAGGGCCGGTTTTACCAACAGGTATAAACGCGGTATAGCGCTATACTGAGAATAACCATAAGGCTTATTGCTGGTTATTTTCAGTATAGCGCTATACCGCGTTTATACTGTGTTGGTAAAACCGGCCCTAAGTCTTATTTTGTTATTTGGACTAGACTTATATCACTTGTCCCTATACCGTAAGGCGCGTCTTGACTGAGTCGACAGTGTCGATCGACAGAGTCGATCGACACTTTCGACTAGAATTTGTCGACTGGATTTTGTCGACCGGCATGTCGACTGGTTTGTCGGTAAACATCAAAGAGTAGTCGAGTCGACGGGTCTACAAGACGGGCGGTATGTTCCGACCCTCGGCGTAAACGGGCCCCCGGTTGGATTGTTCTTCCCGAACGGTCATCTATTGAATTTGTCATTCTCTCCTTTACAAGACAGATTTAGTATTCCACGTATAGCGGTATCGATTAAAATTTTCGGGAAATGTGCAGGACTGCAAGCGCATTTGCCGCTTTCGCCGAAATATATCGTTTGCTAGTGAGGTATTCAGATCGCGGTGCTATCGAACGGTACGAACCAATATTCTGAATTTCGTCTATCGTGCGATGAAACACAAATAAAAAAAGAAACATTCGAGCATGAGCCAAGTAATTTAGCATCTACACGAAGCGAACAGTTTGGGGCGGCCTTTGAGCATCGCCAAAAACCAGCTCAGACGACACAGTACACGAAATTCGTGGGCTCAGCCGGCTAAACGCATATTGTCACACACAGTTGTGTTATTTCCTGCATAGAGTAAAGTCATGGAAAATTATTTGATAAAAAAAGTCTTAATTCATCTCGGTGAATAAAATTCGAGCGAAATAAAATAATAAACGAAAAAACGAAGACGATAAACGTAATTTCATTGAAATAATTTTTTGCGAATTCTTCTTGCTTTGCCATGTACAATTTCCCTCAAGTTTCCAACAACTTATAGCGTTTTTCACTACAGAATAGCCTACATTTTAGTTAAATTCTCTTCCTCCTGTAACTATACAATGAAATATTGCAATATAAATAGAAAATTATAAGTAATACATACATTACGCACCAAGAAAACATTTTATTCGTAGTTAATAAATGTTTGCTTGAACATGGCAAAATAGTCATTTCGGTGGACCAAATAAATATTCATTAACTATTACAATTTTTTATTTGACATAATAAAATCTTTTAAAGCAACTGTTAAGGCAACAAAATAAACATTTTAATGATTAACATACGTATATTTTCTTGTCCTAACGAAATATTTATTTCGCAATACTTGAAATTACATTTATTAACTAACGATAAATTGTTTTCCCATGTCACCGCACCGCTGCCGAAACAACCGCCCGCCTTGCCGAACCCTCTGCGTTCGACTCGACTACCCTTTGATGTTTACCGACAACTCGTGGAAAACCAGTCGACATGTCGATCGACAAAATATGTCGATCGACCAAGTCGACTGCCGCGTCCTGACTGAGTCAACAGTGTCGATCGACAGTGTCGATCGACAATGTCGACTCAGTCAGGACGCGGTTTTCGATGTCCTGGTTGACAGTGTCGATCGACAGAGTCGATCGATACTGTCGACTCAGTCAGGACGCGCCTGTAGATACCTGTTTTCAGTGAAGACCGGATGCTACGGTCGGTAGTTTTATTCCGCACGTCGCGTACCTAACGATAAGTCCAAAATTCCCCTGATTGTGAGTCGGGTGGTAAGGGGTAAGGGGGTTTTCCCGTTAGAGTTAGAGTGCGGCAGGGTATGTATAGCCGCATCCCTCGGGGTTGTACCTTACCTGGAGTATACCGTTCTGTCGGTGAGTAATTCACGGGCAGCACGGTAAAAGTTTAGTGCCAGCAGGATAAAGTTTCTCAAACTACACTATTTTATTCTAATCGACCGTTAATTTTTCCTTTCCAGTACAATAAAACAACCGAGTTTTTCAAATTTTACTGTGCTGCGCTACAAATTTTGATGAGCTCACTATTATAAAATGCATTAGGTTTTGACAAAAATTAAGTGTTATATATTAATTTTTCCTGGATACTACAAGAAAACTTTCTAAAAGAGAATTTTGAACCCAATTTACTGTGCGGAGCACAGCAATTTTTCTAGGATTTTTTTCTCCGTGTAGGTTAAAAGATTTTCATGAAGTCTCTGACGGGTTTCTTACTTATCCTCTTGCACAGGTGCAACCGAAGAGGATCTAATTCGTATCCTCTCTATCCTGAAGAAGATGACTCGGTGGACATCAGACGATGTCAGCTTGTCACCTAGCGCCTATTACCCACGGTACATTAATGTAATACGCGCTTCCCGCTTCAACTATTCCAGCGTTAAATGACTTTTACTTCTTTCACAACCTTTCACGAATTGTTCATCTCTAGGGGCAACGAGCGATGATTGCGACTAATCGTAAACAAGTTCGCCTATTAAAACTGTTCGGGCGCCGTGCGATCTATATTAGATCTCCGCGAGGTCGTAAATCCCGAAGACACTCGCTCGTGACACGGCTACTTATCAAACATACGGCACAAGGCGGATTTTAAGATATCGGTTGTTGATTGGACGTGTAATGAAGTGGATTTAAGCCGAGCGGTTAGCTCGAATGATTTTAATACTGCACTCACCATATTACTAACAATATATTCGAATTAAAGAGATACAGTAGTTTAAATGAATTAACCGTGGTTTACAATTAGTTTTTGCAAATGCACTGTAGAAGACACACTACACTTACGTTTACGAAGAACAAGGGATCAATAACCTGATGATAGCGTATGAAGCTGAAATGAAGACGAACCATCTAATTGCAATTTAGAGCGCTTGCACACTGGATACACTGTACACGCGGTACTCTTCGTTCTATGCACTGATTAATACGCATTTGGTTACTGCTTATATATTAGCTTACATCTAATAGAGAGTGGGGATAGCGTGGGCGATGCGGTATGAGAATAACGGTGTAGACAGCGTGAGCTATACGGTGTGCCCTGATTGGCTAGAGGAGGAATGACGGTAGAACAAAAGATGACGCTGGGTACCTTCTGAGTTCCATACCTAACGGGAAAGAGTATGACGCTAAGGAGTTCATGAGCTCCGTCTCGTTTATGAAGGGCCCTACGGATGGGCTAAGCTACAGTACTCCCTCCATAATTCAGTACGACGGGGCTTTGAATTCTAAGAAAAATGAATTACGGAATACTCCCACTCTGTCCGTTAGAGAGGTACATACCTGCGCGCAACCAAAATAGACGCGTAAACTAAATCCGTATTCCCCTTCGGCGCATACCTGCGCGCAACGTATGTCATAACAAGAGTGGGGGAATGCTTCCCCTCTTGTGCTTCGGGCGCTCTGAATTAACGAGGAGGGAATTATGGAGGGAGTACTGTACTTCGAATGGTGAACTAATCCTTTATGATTTTAATACGTTCACGCCGGCGTGTACCACCGGTGGCTCACACTTGAATAATCCATCGGGCGGCGTGTACTCAGCGCCGTCGTGAACGTGTTTGAGTCAAGTATTAGGTCTTCCTGATCGGTCATCTATTGAACTCGTCATTCTCCCCTTTACACGCTGATTTAGTAGTCGACAGATAGCGGTATCGATTACAATAAAGGTCGAAGCACACTTAGGCGAAGCGAAGCGAAAAAAGCTACCATTTTATATTTCATTGCTTCTTACGAGGTAACGTACACTTGGGCGAAGGAAAGCGAACAGAAGCGTCACGAACTACCTCGTAAGAAGCAATTAAATATAAAATGGTAGCTTTTCGCTTCGCGGCGTGTTGTGGCACTTCGCTTCGTCTAAGTGTGCTTCGACCTTAAGTATTGGCAATCGACATTGGATGCTCGCCATCTGGTGGCGGATCCCCCAATCATTATTAAAACGCTATGTACACCCAGGGACTCGGAATCATGCTTTCATTAACGAGAGTAGACGCCACCGTAGCTAATGAGGGCCTGAGAATTAATTGTTCATTGGTTAGTACGTTTAAAAATAAAATTTTGAAAAAGTCACCAGCGACAGATTCCGAGTCCCTGGGTGTACAAAGTACAGACAGCTGATCGTGTTTAGTGAATGAAATTTACGTGAGAATTTATCAAGTTTAAAGAATATAATGAGTGGTTTAAGCTTCGTACAACGAATAAAAAAAAATATGTAAAGTCTTGTGCAGTTAGTTGCTGCGAAAGTAATTCGAAGAAACATTTATTCTTGTGTTTTCACGGTTTTCCGAAACCAAATGAACGCGTAGTATACATTGAAAACCTGTTTGGAAAATTGGAAAAAATAGATACATTGAAGGGGGGGGGGGGGCATGGCAACGTGTTACAAAATGAAACGTGCTATGTTAAATGAGACGTGTGAAGACAGAAAGCTATCAAACTGATACAACCAGGTGTCACATTTTCCACATTGCTACCAATTTTTATGATATGATTAGCATTAAGGACACGATTTCCTTTAATCACATTGCGATGGGAAGGATTTGTTTTGGCCCAATCATAAATTTGATCTACAGTTATTAACATTTTTACTGTTTTCTCACAAATCGCGTGTATTGTCGAATGGTTTAGGTCTTATTCGGCGTCATATTGGTTATGTCACGCCCCCATGTCGATTCCCAATTGCGGGAGACGGCTTATTTCGACCCGTCCGTTAATTAACTTTTCCGAGAAAGGTGCGGGACTGCAAGCGTATTTACAGCCTAGATTTGCCGAAAAATACCGCCCGCATTATGTCGAGATTGACCCTAGAGATTAACGAGATATATATATCACGGTGATACTAATGGCTAAGGATCGATGTTCAGAATTCCGACCATCGTTTGTCGGAACAAAAACTGAAAAGCAATTCAGTGCGTCGGACTATTGCTGCAATTGTATGACTAGTTGCATGTATGGCCCATTAGCAAGTGAGTTTACAGCATCCGATGTTGATGTTTTATATCAACTTTACCTCTTTTGGAATAATCATCATGCAAGCAGAGCTACGATTATGTGCGATAGTGGTTCCAAAAGAGATAAGTTGATGTAAAACATCAGGCGCTGTAAACTAGCTTGCTAGTGGTGCATATTTTGCAACAGTCATATTATCGGAGCAATAGTTTGATATACTGAATTGCCTTTGAGTTCCAATATATATAAGAGCGAACTTATCTATGATTAGTTGTGCAATTATCAATCGCTATCCTCTGCGATGAACAATTCGTGAAAGGTAAATAGCTTCAAAGAAGTAAAAGTTATTTAATGCTGGAATAGTCAAATTGAAAGCGCGCGTATTGCAATTAATGTACCGTGGGTGATAGGCGCTCGGCGACAAGTCCGACATTATATGATATCCACCGAGTCATCTTCTTCAGGATAGGACACGAGTTAGATCCTCTCCATTTGAACCTGTGTAAGGGGACATGTAAGAAAATCGTCTGACTTCATGAAAATCTTCTAACCTACTCGTTATGCAATAAGACTTAATATCAGTGGAAGGGAAGCAAAAGTTATTGGTAAATCGGATACCGGTTTGTAACAACGGTTTTTAAACACTTGAAAATTTCATCGAAGAAACCCGAATGATTATTTCTTGTCACTTCTAAAAATGTTATATTCACTATTATTAAAAAATTCACGATTTCAAGGTTAGATGAAAAGCTTCGATCTCCTGAATTGACAGCTATCGGGAAATCAGACTTTTCAAACTTTTCGCTCTTACGCAGCGCACCCTTGCAAAGCTAACTCTAACTATAAATGACTCGAGCACCGTCTAAACACTGCTGAAGTCAAATTTCAGGGAAATTCAGGTCTCAGTTCCTGCTCGGTTTCCCATGCGACATTCGGTATATATATTATAATACGAGTATGTACACTAGTTTCTTGTAGCAGTTCATATCATTCGCGTAGGTCTATACGTCGCAAGAACCAGACGATATTGATCCTGCGCGCTGAACTTGCATTCGATCTCGTTTATCTTGATGCACTGCTGCCTCCGGCGCGCTCGTTTCGCGTATTAATTATTATTGAGCGGAAAGCACTAGTAATTCTTAGATAGGAATTTCAATTTCTATCTAACGAGAAGTTGGATTAAGGACCGGTTCGACCAAGTCCCCTCAAACTTAAGTGACACTCATCTGCTATGGAGTAGCCAATAGCAAAGCAATTTTCAGCAGCAACTGCTTTGCCATTGGCTCTTCCATAGGAAATAAGTGTCACTTAAGTTTGAGGGGACTTGGTCGAACCGGCCCTAAAATTCCCTGGAAACGTCGTCTTCTTTACTTTGATATCTCTAAAGTACCTTTAAGGGCCGGTATTATAAAGCCCGTTGACCGAAGATTGAGCTTGAACCGGCGGTTGGCGTATTCCCAAACTGCAGGCGTACCGCCGGTTGAAGCTCAACCTTCGGTCAACCGGACTTTATAATACCGGCCCTCTAAAACGGTTGGTAAATGTGACTGTTTTATTGACAGAGCACTGTTTTAGCGACATAAATTCTTAAAGTCAGATCATTTTAAAAGGGGATTAGAGTTAGTAATTCGAAAAGGTGGATTACAATTTGAATTAAAGAATATGAATATTTGTTATGCGATAACCGAATCAGCCACGCGTCAGCATCGTTCACGCTTTATTACTCTCGATGACCGTCGGATATCGTACGATTTGCGATTCGCGTTTGTTCAGCGAAAAAGAAAAAAAATTGGGCAGTATCATAGCTGCCTTGACATTCAGCGACAACGTATACGCATATAGGTACATAACTATATAGCTGCATTGGCCTATGCCCGGTGGCAATCGTCTATCACGATGCATTTGTATAAGACGAATACGAACGACCCCCCGGACACGTGTGTCCCCTCGCATGTGGGAGCACGTGTTGGCTTCCCTCTCTCTTTGTTTCTTTATCTCCGTCTCCCCCTCCCCCGCTCTACCCCGCTCTCTCTCCTATCGCGAACTAGACGGGAATGCATTAACCTTGTCTGAAATATTGCGCATCCAACTGCGTGACTTCACCGAGCGTCTATAGCCTGCGTCTATACGCTTATACGCGAGTGTGGAGGTACGGCCGCACGCGCGCTACTGTTCACGAGCGATTGGAAAGCGAATGCGACCGTTACGTGCGGCTATTTCCCAATGCAACTTACACGCGTCGATAAAATTGTTGGATGCTATGTAGGACGCTTCTCGAATTCTAGAAAATGTTCCTTCATCGCCATGGCCTGATCCCCGCTTCTTATAAAATAACACTCTAACGATAACATTGTTAATAATTATTCTTTTCGAACATTGAACTCATACTTTATGTATGCATATCGTGTGTTAAATGTAAAATATGAATATTTTTTAATGTAATTTTTTACTAGAGACTCACGAAATATGTACATAGTTGGAAGTTTTTTGTTTAAATCGATGTTCATTGTCGATTTGTTTTGTTCATTCGTTTTTCTTGATAAAATCAATCAATTCTTCGTATTAATTTAATATTTTTTGTATTCAAATTGATAAGGAGAATATTAAAATTACCACATGTGTGTGGAATGTTAAGTTAACACAGAGAATGTCAAAATTAACGCAAAGAGCGTTAAACTAATACAAAAAATCATTTTATTTTAATAGGGTAAAGTCGGGAGAGATGGCGCTGCGGGTGAGGCAGCTCTGTCAAATAATTTCTTTGTCTGTGTGGCAATATTGACTCAGTTGGTGACACAGATGATTAGTGCGCATGTGCAGTAAGTGTGTGTTACCGAACAGCTGTTTTTCTCATCAAAAGGTATAATAAATATAACTGTATAGAGTGTATTGGCCCTGATTATTTTTTTGTGTAATAATAATTAAGCATCCAGTAAGTTATTATTCTGATTTGAATGTATTTGGTTTGGTCATTTCACTTGATAAACTTGTAAATATTGTTCCTAACCTCAAATTTCGTTCCGCGTGCTTCATGTACAAGGAAGATGACGACTGCAACATCTAACCCAACGAAGTCGGGTGAGTTAGCGCAAGCCGTCTAACCCGACTGTTCGGGATGCACCAACTATCCAAATATGTGTTTGCGATGTGGCAGAAAAGCGAAATAACTTTTACATGTTATTATTAAGATTTATTATATCTTAAAGATGTTTTAAGTTTGTGTGGTTGGAATAATCAATACTTTGGTATTTTTCTTTAAATTTGATTATTTAAGATGATTTTGTATTTTTGTTTTTGTTATTTAGCATTATTATAACCATCAAAAGTAGTTGCATTTTTAATTTTGAAGCCTATTCTTGTAGAATCATCATTTTTTCTACTGCGCCATCACATCCATACTAGGGCGGATGAGTTGGTTTTTCGTATATTTGCTCTTGACAAATTTTTTACAAAACTCTAACACTTTTGGTCGTTCCTTTAAAATTCCTATATTTTATTGTTCCCTCTATCCATATTATCAATTAAGTAAGGTGGACCGACTTTAATATAACATATCAACGGATATCCATATAGGTACGTTGGCTGTTCCTAGAAAGCTCTTCAGCAAGGGTCACCGGCGTAACCCCCACCCCCCCCCCCCAATTCAACGCCCTCCGTTGAACGATCAGCGAAGATATAACGGTTGGGTTCACTGATCCGCCATCGTCAAATATATGTATGTCTGAATTAATCCGCGTCTATGAACCGCCACACCCGCCTGATGTCTCTTGGCCTCAATACTCGAATAATGAAATGAAGGGCGAGTTTTACTCGTATGCGCGCGTCACATTTCTTCTTTCATTCGATAAAAAGTGGCTCTTATATAGTGGCGGTCATATAGTCTTATGTGTTCATACAACGATAGTATGATCTCTTATATTTCGTTTATAAAATAATTATAATTTAATGATTAGCTTGTTCTGATGTTTAAATAATTTGTTAGTAAAAAGTTATTTCCCTTCAGTTGTTTTGACATTATTTTTTACCAGGGACTAAATACACATCAGTCTTTGCTACACTTTCATTTATTCCTGAGACACCACGATCATAGATATTTTGTCCAGCTAAATTAGCAATTTCTATCACTGTGCGTCGTGGAGTACTAGAGATCCCAATTCAAATGGACCATCAACGTCATACAAATTTCATGGCGGCAGTTGAATGTTAAAACGGGATTAGTCAGCGCATGAAGTTGGCCCCTCGTTCGCATACAATCTAATGGTAACGAGGGGCCATCTTCCTGCCACGGCTTTTTTCTGGCGTCGCAATGTTTTAAAGAAAAGAAAATATACATAGGGATTCGTAGTTTTATTTTGACTCACATAGGCCATTTCCAAAGCGCCAATGTCATCAGTCATTGCGGATTACTGCCCATGCACAGTCGAACTTTCCAAAATGTCGACTTGAATCAAAACAAAATTACAAGTCCCCGTGTATACTTTGTACTCGGACGTATGGTATATGCTGGGCAACGGGTATGAGGGAGTACGACACTTTTAAATACGAAACGATGAAAAATAAAAAAAATGCCAGCTAAATAATTTTTCTCACAAAATTTGGTCATTTCGATGTAGAAAGAAATTAACGAGAAAGTCGAGTCGCGCGAAATCGTGTGCCCGACAATTGGTTCCACGGTCGAACGCGCGAAATCGTCGTTACACGAGGAGGTCTTGCGATCGTTGCCCGCGATCGCCGACCGAGAAAATCGCGTATATTCGCAGCGTATACCTATATCTATTTATTTCTCTCCTATTTCCTCCGTTTCTATCCCTACGCCATTCAGCCGTCGTTAATAAGTTAGTAGCAACCAGCGAGCCATTCTCTCGAGCTTTACGAGCGAGCCCGTATATAACTGTAGTCGGCACGCACCTGACGTTATTGTACGCCAATTTTTGTATCCAACCCAATCAGAAACCGGTTCCCATCGGACCGTCAGTTCAACCGCTGGACTCCCCGTCGACAACTGCAGCAGCGCCGGAGCGCCGCGTTGCTACTTCGTAATCTCTCTCTAAATCGAGAAGATCGTATCCTGGCGATGATTTCGCCGATTTTTCTCGTTTCAAGAAATGGATCATCTTTGTCGTTCATCGATCAATTTGTATTAACATTTCTTTGTTTTCCCAATCGTACCTTTTACTTTTATCGGTTCGTCTCGGAACTTTCTGGTCTCTTAATCTACGACGACTATTTTTTTTACTCGCGTACGAGTTATGATATTCGTATAAATAGCGAAAGCTTCGTTTCAAATCGAAGACCCCCCACGGAAAAGTTTCACATATAAAAAAAAATATTTCATATAGGTAGGGGAATGTCGTGAGGGTTGGCCATAGTTTTGACTTTTGCCCATAATTTCCAGGTAAAAAAGAATTCTCATAAGTACTGCGCATTCTTAGAAAGGTCCGGAAAAAAGAAAACTTTTCCGAGATATAACGAATTGATTGGATGAAAAATTAAAAAGTAATGGGTATTTTTAAAAAATTAGAAATACTGTCTAAGTTAGCCAGCCGCTGAAAATCGACGAAATATAGGCGCTAAATTATTCTGAATTGCAGTTTTGACAAATGAAGTAGCTGGTCGTCATTTTCGCGTAGGTACTTCAAATGCACATCTTCTCTTTTGCATTCAATGCATGCAACGGAATTGTTACTATTCAAGCGATAAGGCATCGCTTCCAAACAGATGAGGCAAAAGTCCTTGTCTTCATCTGAAGAGGGCTTGTTTGGGTGGGCGACCTCGTTTTTAACATTTCGTAGCATCAAAAAATGACGAAGTGTTGCTATTACCCTGAAATGAAAAAAAAATCACGGTGGCCAACTCTGACTACACAAATGGTCCAACCTTGACGACAAACACCAGGACCACATCGCATCACACCACAACCAAACAGGTTATCAAATTGAATTATCCTCTTGGTTTATTCCTAAAGGATAACCATATGACACACTTATATGCTTACTTTGACGATTGCATGTTTTAGCTCCAAGTTCTGATACCGTATTCACTGATACTAGCAAACTTTTTTCGTCTTTCCCAAGCCACTGAGCGCACAACACGTTTTACTTTCACGCTTCAAAATCGGTATTGCCACGAAAAGTTTGCTGTTACCAATAGAAGTTTTACCACGCTTGCAGATAGTTGAAACTAATTTTATAAGCTGCAATATCGCAAATGGCCGACCTAGACGACAGGCCAACCCTGACGACATTCCCCTACATGTAACAATTATTCAAAATATATACGTTTCTGCCGCTTTTTGTATTGGTACCTCGCGAATACTAAAAATATATCTCATATATTTTATATGTAATATATTTCATATATCTTAAATATATTTTTAGTGTATTAACAAAAAATACGTTTCCAATTTTCTAATATAATCAATATTTTTAAATATATTTTGATTATTTAAGAAATATTTTTTTCCTCATAAATTCGAAATACTTATGTATATTAAAAATTTGTTTTATATCTGAAATATAGAACTTTTCCGTGGGGGACGATGGTTCGTTTGCAACAAGCGTTTGTTAATTAACCAAGATCAAGCCTCGACATTTCGCATCAAAGGAATCGAAAGACACAGTGACCTAGTTTTTGAGAAAAATAATATATTTCGATTCAGATGCCTTTGTTAGTTCCCATGCAATGCGTGCTCAATATGCATCGCCGAGTCTCGCCTCTATAACGAGCGAAAGGGTCTTAAAATCCCGAGAATTCTGGGAACGGGTATACTTCTTTCGGCGATCTAATATCGCGAGCACGTACAGGGTGTCCTGTTAGAATATTTCTGAACCACGGCGAGATATAAAAAGTTTGAAACAAAAATTGCACGGTTTCGAGGAGCAAAGACGATGGTGTAATCGGACCAATGGCAGGTGGTACCACTCTTGAAAAATTAACGTAGCGGCTACTTTTTAAAATGGAAATCGATTTTTTCGTTCCTATAAAAGTTGTAGAGCTCGTCGAGACCGATAAGAAAGGTACGCGGTGATATGCCCGTCTATTGAACGGTTAGTGAGATATCGGCTCTGATAGTCGTCTCGATCTCTACTGTACGCTCCGAGTGAATCCGCTACTGCACCTTAATGATAATACGTTCTTAAGCCGCGTACTGACTAGATCATTCTTGCGCGCATGAACAGTTTGTGCGCATGAAAAGTTTACGCGCACGAATGTTCAAATGAGTACGGAGTGTTATGCATGCGCGCAAAATTGTACTCGAGACATTTTGTCCATTTCATATTCGTATGTGACAAGCTAAAAACACGTCCTAACTGAAAGCCTCTTTGCACAAAAATCCTTTTATATATCGACAGACCACGGATAGCGTTCATATGTGCTCAGCCCCTGTGCGCATGCATAAATACCCCGTACTCACTTGAACATTTGTGCGCGCAAACCGTTCGTGTAGGCAAGAATGCTCTAGTCAGTACGCGGCTTTAGGCGAAGTACGAACGATGTTTAACCTATTAATTGTGGAATTTAGTTTTAAAAATTCCCCACAGAGTGCGGAAATAGAATCAAGCAATGACGAGTACCTATACACGTCGAACGCAGAACAAATGGTTCTGTTATAAATTTTATGAAAAACGAGATTACATTTTTATTTGATAAAAAATTAACAATTCATTTCTGAAAGGGTTATTGTTATTAAAAACTTAAAAATCGTCAAAAAATAATAAAATAGGTACATAAACGAGAAAAATTGGAGAAAGAAAATAATTTTAAGAATTTCAATTACTGATTTCATGTGATATTTTTCGAAACACGGTACCACGCTGAGTGGCCCTGCTATAAAATACATAGCAGTCGTATCGGTAATATAAAGGAAACATACCACAAAATAATATTCTTATTACATTTTATTGAAATTTCGAGTTTTTATAGTCAGTGGTAATTTTTATTCAACACGACGAGTATACACGTCAACCGCACCGCAACAGAGATTTGGTCCGACGTGTATACACGTCGAACGCACTTGACTGATTAAGTTTCCCGTGTGTCCGTATCGCGATTGCTTCACACAGCGAGCTCCTACAAAATAATAAAAAATCAAGTTCAAAATGATTCGATTCGCTCATCAATTTTTCTTATTGTAGATTTGAAAAATTTGGATAAAATGATTTACCCCGTATTTTTCCACTTTTCATCTTTCCGTCTTATTTAGACTTGAAAGTGATATTGAAAAATTGAGCATATGCATAGTATTGTATATTTATATCCCTCGCACTCATTGCTCCGCATAAATGCGTCTCTCATGGCTTGTCGATGACGTCATAATACCGTAGGGAGAAACGCTCTTATAACTTTGTAAATAATTATTTTTTCGGACATTTTCTTTTTTGTGTAATATTGAATATGTATACAGGTTACAAATTGAATTAAGAAATATGAACATCTTTTATGCGATTGCCGAATTCTTGTTCGACGCGTAAGCACGCACTCGGTGATTAGATTGCATGCGCGGCACCGGACTCGCGCGAGTGGGCCAAAAGGAACGGAGTATTTTGTTTATAAATACACGCGTATCGGCGGGGCGTGTTACGTCAGTCTCCTGTGCCCGCGCGCGCCACTGCCACGTGCTTCGCCCACGCGCTCTTCAAAAGAGCGGGCTCTTGCGGCATCGAAAATAAATAAAGCGGGCGAGTTCCTCGGCCACAGCTCTTTCTGTTCGGAAGCCCGCATTTTCGAATAAGCTCTGACCTTTGGCGAGGACTGCGCATTCCACCACGCCCCCCTACCTCTGTGCAACCGTGACGGTAATTGCTCGCCCGCTCTAGGAACCGTGACGAAACTCGAGAAACGTCTTCGCCGATCTCCCCTCTTTCACTTTTCTTTCCACGTCTTCTAACGTTTTGATCGCTACTGTCGTTGCGTCGCCGTGGTATAGGAGCGTGTCCGATTGGCGGAGAAATACCTATCGCGGTGGAAGAGGAGCGAGACTAGATAGGCTAATCATCAAAGACGTGAAATATTACACAATGGGTGCGTTCAGCAGATCATACCGCTCCGCAACAGTTGTGGAGCAGCTCAGCAAAAATCTGCCGAACGCGCATGCTACCGAGCGCTCCAAGTGAGCGTAAGTGGTAGCGGTCGCCATGTTTTGTAGCGAAGAAAAATTACGCTCCACAGCGCGCGCTCCCGCTCACTTCCATCGAAATAAGTTTTGGCGCATTTTATGAATGATGTCGAGCGGTGTGATCCGATGTGTCGAATTCCGTCTGTCGTGCGACGGAACATCTTATACTTTATGTATTATTACGAAAAAATTACATTTTCTGTCCACCGGCAATCGTAAAACAAACTGTTACCGTATCAGTACCTCAGAGCTAAACAGTATTAACTCCATTTTTTTCGAAACCCGTATTATTTCTTCATTCTGCTATTTTCAATGTAAAATAGCAGAATGAGAAAATAATACGGTTTTTGAAAAAAATTGTGTTAATACTGTTTAGCTCTGAGGTATTGATATAAACAACACCAAATTTTGTAACCAGAGACAACAGACAACAGCACCACAACAGCGACAGCAGGTCGTAGCAGGTTTGTTGACAACAGTGACTTTGTTACTCGAACCAGACCAGGTGATTCTTATAGATTTATGTGTATATGCGCTAAAAACGAATCTTACTCTCAAATTGATTGTTCCTAAACAATTTTATAAAGCCAAATTTCAGTACGATAAGTCGATCGTTTAAGTCCATCGTGCCACGCGCCTAATGTATCGAAGGCCACGGCCGAAACTTGTTGTCAGCGGAATAGAGAGCGCTACTTCTGAGCGTACTGAGCGGTAGCGGTTTATGCTCGATCTGCTGAACGCAACCAATGTATAAGAGCAGGCAGATTAATAGACGAATGGGTTCGTTTGGGTGTAAATTAAAGGAACCTCAATTTGCACGGATTATTTCAAAGCGAAAGACAGTATATTAAGCTCGAAAAGTACGATTTTTCAAATTCAGCGCTATATCTCAGAAATTTTGCAAAAATATGTCAAAAAATCGTAAAGTAGGATCTTTGTCTTCACTTTACAACGAAGAAAATGCGACTCTCCTTAACGATCGCTACAATAATGAGCTTTAGAGATATAAAGATTCAAATTTCGACCAAAAATGAGGAAAATCGCTAAAAAATCGATGCTCTTTCTCGTCCGGAATACCAAAAATTTTTGACGCAAAGCTACATATAAAAAGTATCGATTTTCAAGCGATTTTCCACATTTTTTATCCAATTTTTAACCTCTATATCTCTGAAACTATTTATTGTAGCGAGTTCTGCAGGATCGCATTTTCTTCATTGTAAAGTAGAGAAAAAGACAATACTCTACGACTTTGACGAATTTTGTGCATAGTTTCAGAGATATATAGTGCAAAAGGTAAAAAACCGCGCTTTTCGAGCTTATTTCACTGTATTCCGCGCTGAAATTGTCCGTGCAAAAAGAGGTTCCTCTAACTTACATCTAAATGAACCTATTCATTCATTAATCTTCCTGCTCCTGATTGTGTAATGCTTAGGTCGATTTTTCGTCTGTGGTGACTAGCCTGAGAATAATTTCCCTCGGCGTAAAGGACACTGAGAGAAATAATTGAAAGGACAAGTGGATGAATGTGTTATGTTACGATTTCTGAAAAATCGAGATATTCGGTGGAAGAACATGTTGTGTATCTATCATTGTGTCATATCACAGACTTTCATGAGTATACTGACACTCTTTCATTTACTTTTAGAATGGATGAACGTATCATGTTACAAAATTTTGTATTTTAAAAATGGAAGAATGTGATAAATGGGACAAATAAGCTAATTGTAACATAACACATTCACCCACTTGCCCCTTCAATTGCTTGTGTCAAAAAAATATGTCTTGAATCAAGAATATATGATCTTACAAATTTTTAAGAATATACAATTGTTGGTCGAAGAATATATATTCTTAATTCAAGTGTACCTTCGTTGAAGCGAGAAATTCTTTCTACGCGAAAAAAACAATTCGAGCCTGTGTCAAATGTTTTCTTACACGAAGAAAACCATTATTTGATCCGGGAATCATATCCTGTTTTTGATTGAAGGAAACATTTTTTCGCTCCAGTAATTATTTCTCTCACAAGGAGAGGCTCAGGCTTTCGGGTCACCGATTTGGCCGAGTTTTTACTCATTTATAGAGCACCACTAGTATGGTACATCACCACAACTCTAGGGTGCAACACTCAAAAATAAGGGAGAAATCACTTCTAAAGTTGAGCTCGTAAGTATTTGTACAAGTTCCCAACAACGAGTTTTTCCAAGTGGCGGCGCGGCCGAGCGGTTAAAGGTCGGGACATACATTACCGGACCGTGCCAGGGCCGGAGCACGGCCGAGTATCGCCCGTCATCCGGCGGTCGATCTGTCCAATAGAATCAAATGCTTTTGTTCTCACTTTACCGGGCCGTGACCGGGCGTCGCCAACGGACCGTCACCGGGCCGGGCCAGTTAGTTCAGTTTTACTTTTTCACGGTGACGGTCCGGCCGCGCTTCTCGTGTTTCCGTAATTTGCGTGTTTTAGCGCCTAGCAACGTAGCAGTTTCCAAGACAACTGACGACTGACGGACATATGTGGTTCCTAGATACACGCGCCGTGCAAGGGTTCTGACCATTTCTTCCTCTTCGGCCGTGTTCGACCCTGGCACGGCCCGGTAATGTATGTCTCACCTTTCAACGTGCCGTGTCAGGGCCGAATGACGGCCGTGTCCCGGCCCTGGCACGGCCCGGTAATGTATGTCCCGACCTTAAAGCGTTAAGCTAGTGTACTGACTCGTTGGTCGCAGGTTCGAGGCTCATTTGAACTTTTTTTTTTAATTTTTTTTTTCAAAGAAAGTTTTCTTTTCATCATGATTTCATAATACAAAACGTGATGAATCAATTTCCCCTAATTTTTATTAACTCATTGAATATTGAAGTCATTATAATATTAGTGGCAGGATTTCAAGCGATGATAAAATATGCGTGGTTTGCATCAAAACTCTCCGACGAGAGGCGTATTTTTTCCAACGTGAATGAAGTATGCTTTCCTTTACATAAATTGAAGACTCCCTGTGCTTGCAGCAATTTTAGTTTTATCTCCTATAGTCATTGTCAATTGAATTTATATTTTGTATGCTTTTATGATAATTATCATCCCACAAATTATAAGCCTGAGTTCACCGAAAGCGAATAAAAACTGACATTTTTCTACAATTTGTATTTTTTTCAACACAGCTCCCAGGATTAAAATAAAATTGAAATTAAAAAATATTGATTAATAACGTTCATTGTTATCAAATGATGATAAAATAAAAAATGTATTTGAAAAAAAAAGTTCAAATGAAGAACCTCAAACCTGCGACTCCCGAATCAGTAGACTAGCGCTTTAACCGCTCGGCCGCGCCGCCTCTTGAAAAGCCGTTTCTGGGAACTTGTACAAATACTTACAAGCTCAACTTTAGAGGTGATTTTTTTTCCTTAATTTTGAGTGTTACACCCTAGGGTTGTGGTGATGTACCATACTAGTGGTGCTCTATAAATGAGTAAAGACGGCCAAATCGGTGACCCGAAAGCCTGAGCCTCTCCTTGTCAGTTAAGAGTGGCACGGTCGTAAGAGAGAAAAAAAGGAAGAGAAAAGCGAGGCGTGAGTAAATAACGTCCGTTCGACGTTATACGTATAGTTTATACTATGCTTTACGAGTACTACTCTCAGTGGTCTGCCGAGCCGAGTAGCTGTAAACTGTGTTAGGTGGTCGCGGCCTCTTAAGGCGCGTCCTGACTGAGTCGACAGTGTCGATCGACACTGTCGATCGACACTTTCGACTAGAATTTGTCGACTGGATTTTGTCGACCGGCATGTCGACTGGTTTGTCGGTAAACATCAAAGGGTAGTCGAGTCGACGGGTCTACAAGGCCCGACCCTCCGGAGGTATGTTCCGACCCTCGGCGTAAACGGGCCCCCGGTTGGATTGGTCTTTCCGGACGGTCATCTATTGAATTCGTCAATAGGTGCCCATACACACAGAGGTCGAACTGTCGGTTTGGAACGGCAGTTCGAACCGTCGGGTCGATCCGTCGGTTTTAACCGTCGTCGTCCACTAACGCAGAATAGAAACCCGCGGGTAAAACTGACAGGCCGGCCTGCCGGCCGGCCGGCCGGCCGCAAAACTGCAGATCGACCCGTAGTGTCGACCGACAGTAGACGGGCTGAGAAAATCGATTTTGTTGCGCTTGTACTTTATAAGTGTACGATTTTAATTCTTCTTTTTTTAAAATACTCGGAAAAATATATAGAACAAATGTGACATAAAGCCAAAGTTTGCTTTTTAATTTTTAATAAAAATGTATTTTTTGTACGGCTTTTTCTTTAAATATCTCGAAAACTATTGACAAGTTATCGAGACATGCTCCGGAAAAAATTTAGAGAATTTCAAGACGAAACGATTGGTTTTTATCTCATTTTGTTACGATGAATAGTTCTCGAGATATTGAATTTTATATATAAATACGCGCCGTAGCGCCCGCGCGCTCTTGTAAACGAATGCCTCTAACTTCACTAAAAATTGGTATTTTTCGATGATTTTTGTTTTGTTTTAAAAGTAATGAAATATTGCAATCATCAGAAACAAAAATTTGTCAATTTTTTCGGTTTTACGCCAGAGCATCAAAAGTGCATTTACACGTTTTAATAGCGAAAAAGGTTTTTTTCGTAGAAAATTCAATGTACTCCTTTTTTAAATACTCACTTGATATAAACATAATTTTCAAAATTATTAGTTTACCAAAATAATTGAGTATTGCTTCGTTTCGGAGTCGAGAAGCTCGAGTTTAGCGTTTCCCGCAGGTGCGACAAGGATAACGCGACGTGAGTTCATGCGTCAGAGAGATAATCTCAATCTCGTATAGAATGAAATCGTTGAAAATAGCTATTAAACCTCGGTTTTTTATAACTTTTACTAATTTTAGTTATAATACTAATCAACAGAAAAATTACGTTCAAGTTGGACACAAAACGTGACAGATGAAAAAAAAAATGTTGGAAGATTTAATAATTTATTTTACTATTTTTTAAAGAATTAAGGCTTTATAAATAGGGCCTAAATAGCGCTTTCGGTTAGATTAGGATGATATTAAGCGGTACGAACCGACGTTCCGTCTGTCGTGCTAAAACGCATGTTAGTGGACGGCGGCAGTTTTTCCCGTCGGTCTGGACTGACGGGTCAGCCTGACGGTTCGATCTGGCGCGTCGCGCGCCCACTAACTGAAAGGTAAAACTGCCGGTTCGAACCGCGCCGTTCCAAACCGACAGTTCGACCTCTGTGTGTATGGGCACCTATTCTCTCCTTTACAAGACAGATTTAGTATTCCACGCATAGCGGTATCGATTAAAATTTTCGGGGAATGTGCGGGACTGCAAGCGCATTTGCCGCTTTCGCCGAAATATATCGTTTGCTAGTGAGGTATTCAGATCGCGGTGCTATCGAACGGTACGAACCGATATTCTGAATTCCGTCTATCGTGCGACGGAACACGAATAAAAAAATAAGCATTCAAGCATGAGCCAAGTAATTTAGCGTCTACACGAAGCGATCAGTTTGGGGTGGCCTTTGAGCATCGCCAAAAACCGTACGCCGTACGCCGACCGTCATCGCACCGCTGCCGAAACAACCGCTCGCCTTGCCGAACCCTCTGCGTTCGACTCGACTACCTGTGATGTTTACCGACAACTCGTGGAAAACCAGTCGACATGTCGATCGACCAAGTCGACTGCCGCGTCCTGACTGAGTCGACAGTGTCGATCGACAATGTCGACTCAGTGAGGACGCGGTTTTCGATGTTCTGGTCGACAGTGTCGATCGACACTGTCGACTCAGTCAGGACGCGCCTTTACGACGCAGTAGGGATGTTCAATGATTCGAATGTTATAGAACTCGTTCTAGCCGTCCTTGTTCCCTTGTCACGAACGGTCATCATCGATCTGGGACGAACGCGTCGTTTTCTACTCAACTCTTTTACAGTCGCACACAGAGTTGATAACATCAGCATAATTCGGTTTTGTTACGAATTTTTTTGTGCCAGACTTGAAAATCGTCGGCAATATTATTTACCTTGCATTCTTTATTCTCCATTTCGATATGTAAAAATGCAGCGCAGGTATGCCTGCGTCATTGTGTTGTATATCTATATACGAGGGTAGAGTGAAAAGTCCTATACTTTTCTAGTAGATGATGGTGCGATCGCAAAGATGAGTCCCCATCCGGGGACGTCCCCATTTAGCAAAAAAAAAAGTTCTATTCCACCACGACAATGCATCTGCCCATTCGTCTGCCGTTTCAACAGTGAAATTGGTCGATTTGAAGTTCGAATTGCTGCCGCATCCACCTTATTCACCGGATTTGGCTCCCTGCGACTTCTTTCTCTTCCCAGTTTTGAAAAAATGGCTGGCTTGAAAGAAATTCTCATCAACCGGAAAGGTCATCGCCGCAGCAGGGGGCTACTCTATAGACTTTCGGGCGTACCACCATCTACTAGAAAAGTGTTGGACTTTTCACTCTGCCCTCGAGATATCTCTCTCGTACTCTTTGCTTGACGCATACAGGGTGAGTTTTTTGAAAGCCGAAGCCCCATTTCTTTCCGGTACTTGGCACTTTATGAAAAATCTTTCGAATAAAAATTGTTTGGTGTAGAGGGGACCATCTGATATGTGCAAGGGTTTTTTGATAGCTTGTGCTATTTTTTACGAGATATAAAGATCACCTTCGTTTCTTTTAAATGGAAATCGATTTTTTACTTCTACAAATGTTGTAGAGTTCGTTGAGATTGGCAAAACAGGTGTATAAGATAAAATGCCCATCCTTTGAACTTAACGCTCTTATTCTTACTTACTTGGGCAGAAATATCTCACGAACGGTTCAACGGACAGGCATTTTACCTTATATCTTTCTTATTAGTTTCGACGAACTCTAAAACTTTAGTGGAAGTAAAAAATCGATTCCCATTTTAAAAAATGAAGGCGATTGATATTTTACAAATAACGCATGTCACACTTAGAGAAAAATGTAGTAAATTAGATTAAATCGGCGGTTATATGGTGGGGGAATGCAGATTTGATTATTTGGACAAATAATTGACTCGAATGGATTACAGCTTGTTTCCTTCAAATAGCCGTTAATCTTTATAACCAAATGTATTAGCCGGAGCAACTAATTCCGCATTTCCTCACCCGTAAACGCAGATTTAATAGAGTATACCATTTTTTATCAGTGCATAAAAAACTCCTTGTATGTATTATATGTAACTTTCGACACCAAGCAACTTTTATTTAAAACACTGTTTCATAAAATGACAAATAACGGAAATGAACGGGGCTTAAAAAAAAGTTACTGTGTATAATATCATGACATCAGCGAAAAAGTCTAAATTAATACTTCAAACATTTTCTTTCTGACGTGATAATGGATGTGTATAAAGATTACGCTTTAATGTAAAGATATGAATACATTTTTTTAAATGCTACAACCGAATCATCTCGACATCGATATTACATCAATTTTTAGTTGAATAAAATCAATAGTTATACCGATACCGATATTATTATATGAGCCCGATATCAATACATATACATATATCGGTAAATCTGCAACATATTAATTCGACCAGCATTTCGATTAAAAAATAATCTTATTGCGACACACTCTCAACATAAGTAGGTGCTACGAAAGAGACTTGAAATTAGTTGCTCGGTATAGGAGAGCGAGGAGGTAAAAGTTGTTTAGTTTCCGACCAAAGATGTCAGATATCTTGAGGTCATCGATATTTCTTTAAATAAAAGTGGAGTTTGTATCGCATAGGTATAAAAGTTGCAGAGCCATCCCAAGGCCGCAAAACTATCGTTCGGAAATTCGAACTTTTTTAACGTTTCTTACGTGAAAAGAAATCATTTGCATGCAATATATCTCTTTCTCTCTCCTTCTTGGCATAAAAAACGTATGTTTTCTTTTCCCTATAATTTCATTCTTCGGAAGTGTAAGTATATTATCCTTCCGTTTTTTTCTTCGAATTGTTACTCCTCACAGTCAACTAATCGAGGTATTTAATTCTCGAAATAGAACACCGCGCGTGTATTTTTTCTGTTAAATGTAATAGTAGACTCCATAATTACGCGAGATTTAAATTGCGGATTTCCGAATGCGATTGAAAGCCTTGTTAGTACCAATCAGCATTTTCCCAGAACGGCAGTGAAATAAAAATGTCACGTCCGCTGCAAGTACCGGTACTTATATGATACGCAGTTATAGTGAATATCGACTCGCAATAATATATACGTAGAAGTCATACGAATGCAAACGCAACGACGCAAGAGGGACTGCTAGACGTCGGTGGAATAAGAAGAATGACCTTGCCGCGCACTCCGTTCGTTATATCTCCGGTAAAAATGAACCAAAGAAAAAATGAAAGGCTCGGAGAGAACCTAGGTATTATTCCAGGGCCCGTCTAGACCTTTACAGAGCCCAGGACAGGTTTCTACGTAGCGTTCGAGTATTTCTATACTGAGGAACGTCTCGTTTGTCTGCTCGAAATACCTACGGGATCGTAGCGAGGAAAGCGTACATATAGGAATATAATGAAATAGACTCTAGGTTGCGAAAATCGAAAACATATAATCGAAGCGTTTAATGGAAAATTTCATATAACGTTATTTTCAATTTCAGAAATAAATGGGGCATTCCACGCCAGATCGACAAGCCTCTAATCCTCACCATCACGGATTTGCTTCGCGATCTTTTTCTATGTTATGCTCACTCTAAAAGACCTCTAGTTTGTTCAGGACCTTTCATCATGGCGTTTACAAGTTATGCATTTTTTAAGATTACCGAGAAACGTAACTCTTTAACATTCTGAAAAACATTCTTAAAAATCGTCTGAAAAGTTAAAAATAGTTTAAGACTGTGCAAGTGGGTGAATGTGAACTTAAACTGCAGATTTAAGTGTTTAGTATACTCTTATGTTTCCGAAACATTTCTAACGATGTCACTTGTATATCATTAACTACAATCTAAAGTCTATCACAGCAAATCGTCATACGTACAGTTTTCTCATTATAACTCTGTATGCGAGCATTCGTTTAAAAAGCTAAAAAATGCTTATTTAACAACTCTCAAATGATTACTGGTTGCATTGGAATATTAATAATAGTAACGATATAAAAAAAATGACAACTCGCAGCTGCGTTTACGTATAACCAATATCTCCCGTACGTATTTCCGGTTGGTTCCTTATCGCTAGGATAAAAGTGTACTCGAAAGAGTTTAGGAGGGGAAGATAGCAGCGGGTCACTCTCCGATCGATACGAATCGGTTGAAATATATGAGGAGAACCTCGTGGCAATTACGATTTTATGTGTGTGTGTGTGTGTTCGTAGGATAACATCTTTAAAATTTCAAACGAATAAACTAAATCGCTTTAAAAGTTATCGAGATATCGTATCAATTATTGCGCCGTAAAATCGGACAAAGCAAAAAAGAAAGAATTTACATAGAATTCGGAATTTGACAGTCTTTCAATTTTTACCCAATCGCAAACCCAAGACGCTGCCATAACAAGAATCTCGTGAATTTTGTACACTGGGAAAAAAAATTTGCTTCATCGAAATAATCGTTTTTGAATAGCTCTAAAAAGCACATGTTTGAATTAGAATGAATACCAATTGGGCTCATATATATATTATTTATTTAATTGAATATGATTTGGATCAAATCGGTATTCATTCGAATAAAATAAATGTGCTCTTAAGACTAAATCCAACAACACGTTAATTTCGATCGAGCAAATCTTTTTCTTAGTATAGAAAAAATATAATACCTACAATTTTTTATTTTCATTCTCTATTTCATAGTACCGCGACGATCAAGTGCCTGCTCCCAAAATGAAATAACATGAGAAAGTAATATCTCATAAAAATGGCCGTTTAATGGACTCCTTTTTTTGGAGTTAAACGAATTAATCGAGCATTTTATTTAACCTATACTATGATTGTATCAACTGCAATTATAATAAAAATAAATTACTTAAGGCTACATCGAGTTCCATTAACAATCATCTAGTTTTTTCTATTAGTGAAAAAATAATTTACACAACAACATTTCTAAACTTCGCGTCGCTGCTGTCTGCATTTCGCGATTCCTTTCTGCGTCACGCAAGTGCGAGGCTAATGGAGGATGCACTCGATTGTCGGGGCCGTGATGACGTTTTAACGCGAGGGAACCTTTGACGAGTATGAAATAATTCCATTTAAGTTGAATCGACACTGCTCGGTATGCTTATCACATAAGCCCGCAGTTACGGGGTGCAGTTACGTACGTTGCCCCCCCCCCCCCCCCCCCTCCTCCCAATGCGTATACGTTAGATATAGTTGAGTTGATGTGTAGGTTGTATTATAATACGTCGGCTTTTTTTATGTTCTCCGCGGGGGCGTTCATTCAATACATATATATACTGCTATGTACATATGTGTGTCATCACATACATATGTATGCGTAATAATGCGTAGCTGCTGAAACTTTGCATTATGATAACTAGGCCTGGAAAGAATTCATTCGCGTCTATCGAAATCCGCTGGACGAATTATCCTGTATCTGTTTTGTAAAAATGAATTCACAAAATTTGGATCGTTTCCATTAGACGAATGCATTTAATCTTCTGAATTATTCATTTAAAGATATGTAAGAAAATTTGATTAATGTAAAGGTTCCAAAAGATTCATTCACTAATTCGATTGAAATAATAATTCTATCAAAGTATTAATGAAAAAAATCGTGAAAACTAATTCGAATGGTTTTCTTTTATTAATATTGAATGGCCGAACTTTATTTTACTGGCAATTAAAAAAAAGATTAATTAATTTATTCTGAGCTCTAAGCTGTAAGCCTTTCATACTTTCCAACTTGGGTCGATTCATATAAATGAGTACATTATAACAAATTTCCAAGGAAAGCCATAATTTCGATTCGCGTAATATTTAGGTCACAGGAAGAGTTTACCGAGAAAATACGAGACAAATATTCGCAAGTACCTAATCACGGTGCTTCGACTCCGCGCACTGGAAGCGAGTTCTACTTAGGGAAATTTATTTCTTCGGTCATCAACCCGGGTGCGAGAGGCTTACGCGCGATACAGTCGCAAAGTTCAAGCAAGTCAAGGTCAACACTTGTTTGGCAATATCGCGGCGAATAACCGGATAACACGACTCCGTTTATTTGAACATGTATACGGATAATGGCGTGATCGCGTTGTCATGAAAATAAGGTTCACGTAATTCACATTTGCGAGAGAGAATTTGTTCGCGATAGGAGATGGGAAAAGTAAAAATAGCAAGAGAGGCGTATTTAACACGTTAAGTGCCATATGTATCCAATACGGATACACACAGTACAGTGTTTTACTATGGTGGCATTTAACGTGTTAAGTGTATATCGTATGTTTACGAATCCGTTGCGAAACTGGGCGGTGTCTCCGTCGAATGCTTAAGGAGGAACATCAGTACTCTACGGGGTGAGGCGAGAGGAGGGAAAGAACAAAGCTTCCGACGCGTTTTGCCAATATCAGATAATGAAATTTTAATTCATTCAAAAACTATATATACGTTATTAATGTCACAAAATGTGGCTTATCATTGCACTATTATTGATTTGAAATCAATGTAATATTTATTTAAATTTATTACTGTTAAATTTTACATTATTTATTCGAGTACGAAAATGAGAAAAACGTGGCAACACCGCAGCTTTTTATCACGAGGTTGGTACGAGATTTGTCGGTAAAAACGGTCACTTGCCGACAAAATTCTACGTGTGACAGCTGCGTACATATTTTGATATTCATAACCTCAAAGCTATATGTTTACGTGGATTCTATCAGTAACCAAATATTGCTTTCAAAATGTATAATATCATGGCACAATGTTATCGTTGGAAAAGAAATTACTCACCATAATTCACAAATTCACGATTTCGAGATTAGACGCTTCGATCTCCCGATAAATGAGAGTACCGACCAAGCCCGGCCGATATTAAATTTCAAGGTCCCTGCAATTGCACGGTGCTGCGCGGGTCATGCTGTAGGATTAGTCTCAGATTTGAATCCTAGCGCACCGTCTGACCTCTCCTCTGACGTCACGCGCTATTGCCACGTTTTCCGCTATTCGTTCTAAAATTCCGTTTTCTCGAAACCTTTTACTAAATTACGTAAAAACTACTAAGTGAAATTGGTTTAAACTTTGCAGGATAGAAGTTTATAACTACATGCAAAATAAAACGTTTTCTTTTTACCATTTTTTCCATTTTAAGAGCCAATATTATGACTATCAAATCATCGGTCCATAAGGCTCCATGTTAATCAGTGAGTTTTGAAACATGAATTTTAAAAAAACGGTTAAGTGAATTTATTTCAAATTTTGACAGTAGCATTCTGATGAAGTGAAGATTATAAGAAAAAAAAATCTTAGTAATTGGTCCATTTTCATTTCACTGATGTTCCTCCTTAAACCAATAACAGGTTGGCCGAGTTACCCCGCGCGCTGCCCGCCATCTAGTATAGCGGAGGGCTAGCAGGGAAACTCTGCGGACTCGCTATTGTTCGCGCGCGTTTGGCAGGCCACGCCCATATTCCTAGCGAATCCACGAACAGTTGAAAATAATGAAATGCGATGTCAACTTTTTTCTGGTTCTCCCAACTATTTATTTACTTTGAAGCTACGTTATTAGTAGCCAGTACCGTGAAAATCAGTCAAAGGTGATATCGACTACGTTCTTCTCTGAATGTACGTATGTACATGTAATCGGTGCGTATGTAAAATCTAGAGCGCTCGAGCTAAATTAACGCCATGACGTAAGCGCCGGGGATCGTATCGGCCATGAGAACCGATGATTAGCGCGGAAATGATGACGGCATTAAATATTCATAGCGTGTACGCTCTCATGTACGCGGTATAAGGTACGGATCGAGTCTCCGGAGCCTGATTTTTTAAATGGTGAAAATTCCAAATCAACTTCTTGTATGGATTTTTTGAAACATCGTTTTTAATAAAGATATTATACATACACATACATATCGGACATATAAGTACGCATCGAAAAAACAACTTGTCGCATTCCATTTTCTCAGATTATAGACATAGACTTATATTAACCAAAAATGGCTTTAATGACTGAATCTTAATGAGAAATGTCCATAATTTTGAGTGATACAAGAAGTATTAGTCGCTGCGCACGTCATAAGTAGTTAGAGCCATCTACAGAACAGCGACTTTCAACGCAACCTCCTAATAATTCACAAAAGTTCTCTCCGAACTATCAATAAATTTATATATTTTTCTGGGAAATGCAATTTAATAAATAAAAAATGTTCAAGTCGCACATGAACATCGATTTTAACAAATACTTATAAAAGAATTCATAAAAATTTTTAAACTATCGATCGAAGTGTTTTTTGAAGAGAAAAACAGACGAATTCGACAGAAAATATTATATTCTCTTCGATCTATAAACCTTTATAGTTGCCGACCGACTCTATAGAATACCATGAAAATAATAAAATAGAAACCCTTTCATAATAAGTAGGATATGGAAAAAAAAATTTTTGACGACATCCGCGAGCACTACCCGCTCCCGCTACTCGATTTACTCGCTGTCTACTTAGCTCTTCGCAGGCTCTTTGACTTCGGCCTCGCGGTAGCTGGACGGCGAACCAAGGGGGCTCCCCCGAACCGATAAATAAAGCCAGCTTTGATTTTGCAACGATACATAATTCGTTCCCTCGGGCGAGCGCCCCCACTACAAGCGAGGCCAGGCCCTTCGTTCGAGGCGTTACGAAACGATCTTTTGCCCTCATGCGTCTTGTATTATATGTCACGGCTATGTGCCTTGCACGTATTTACATACATACGTACGTCGCAGTAGCGCGACGAGTCTCGATACGCGGGATACCCTTCCTATAAGACATGATCTGCGCTTTTCGCTCGTTTCTTGCATAGCGACGGAGACACGTTGTATATGGGGCGTTCCACGTGAGATCGACTAACCTCTAACTCTCACCATCGCTTCGTAATTTTTTCTTGTGTTTATTGTACTCTCTAAAAGGCCTCCACATTCCTTTAATACATTTTTTCATCATGGCATTCATGACTTATGAATTTTTTAAGACTACAAAGAAATGCTATTTTTTTAAACCTAAACAAATTTTCAAAACTCTCTTAAGAAGTTAAATACTCATTTACGACTTCTCCAAAAGTGGTAAAATTTGATTTACTATTTGATATATACATTTTAAATATATTTTTTTTCATAAAAATAATTTCTAAACCTGATTCAAATTCTGTAGAAAATTAAAGAGTATTCCATTCTGAATAAAAATCAGTTCAAAAGTGAAATTAACTTCCTAAAATTTTAGAAATATATGCGGAAAAAAATTAATTTCACCCTTTGAAGTAATTTTTATTCATTCGAGAATATTCTAATATTTCCTACAGAATTTGAACCGGGTTCAAACATTATTTTCGTGAAAAAATATGTTTGAAGTGCGTAAAAAATAGTAAATCAAATTTTACTACATACTTTCGGATTAGTCTTATATTACAATAGTTGCAATTTTTTGAAAGATTTTTCCAAAATTTTTCAGAATTTTAAAAATGGCGTTTCTTTTTCATCTCAAAAAGTTCATAATTCATGAACGCCATGATGGAAAAATCTTTTTAAAAAAATGGAGGCCTATTAGAGTATAAGCACAACACGGGAAAAAATCTGAAGCGAATTCATGATGGTGAGGGTCAGAGGCTTGTCGACTAGCGTGGAACACCCCATATATATATACCATAGAAATTACAGAAAGGGATTTCGTAAGGCCGCTTCTCTCGTCAATTAGGCGTGGCGCAACGAGACGCGCGCTCGCGTATAATATGCTTTTGTGCTCGGTGCCCTTTCGTTTAGAGATCTTTAAACATGATATGTACGGGGTCCGCAAGAGAGAGCTTAGAGAGACTTGCCAATGTGTTACGTATAGATATGGATTTATACGTATAATCGAATCCCGCATGAATTACAAAATCGTGAGGCGATGTCTGAGAGGATTCGAGAATTCTCCATGATTTTTGTGTTTCTGTAAGTCACGGAATTGCATTTTCCACGATGCTTCAGATTTACCCATGTATAGAATAAAAGTGGAATAAATACCCTGGTTGAAGAACAAATTAAAAATCAGTTAATTTGAAATCAGTTTCAGATATCGAAGAAAAGTTTAAATAAAAAACGTTTATCTATATTTTTACTATAAAAATCCTGCGGTACACTTTTCATATATCTTTATCGCATTTCCAGATATAGCATTCAAAGATAAACAGTTTGAATAAAAAATATTTATCTACCACATTTCTACTATAAAAAAAACTACATTGTTCATTAGACCTGGCCAATTTTTTTTTAATTTTTCTTTGAGCAGCAGCAGATGAAATAGTTAGGGTTCAATATCATGAAGATTGTGAAGAAAAATAGACACTATCAGATAAGTCTAAAAGGTCGCGCATCGAGTCTGATTATTTCTCATTTGAATAGCACGTAGGAATTGACGTTTTATCATTCAACAGTCATTATTATTTGCATTTCCGAATGCATCACGTCCGAGATTAGTGGAAGGCTTTACTATGTATTACATTTTCTTCCACAATTTTTCAATTCTTTTTACTTCAAACATTTGGTCAAAAAACATTAAAAACTTGAAAAAACATTTACAACAAAAATTTTTGACCAAATGTTTGAAGTAAAAAGAATTGAAAAATTGTGGAAGAAAATGTAATACATAAGGTTTGTTCCAACCGAACTGAAAACCGTACATGTGAACGGTACACGTCATGCGCAGTAGAGAAACGGTCATACACACGCAGTAGTGAAAATCCGTTCCATCTTCCTACTGCGCATGACGTGTACCGTTCCGTGTACGGTTTTCGGCTCGGTTGGAACAGACCTATAGTAAAGCCTTCCACTAATCTCGGACGTGATGCATTCGGAAATACAAATAATAATGACTGTTGAATGATAAAACGTCAATTTCTACGTGCTATTCAAATGAGAAATAATTAGACTCGATGCGCGACCTTTTAGACTTATCCGATAGTGTCTATCTTTCTTCACAATCTTCATGATATTGAACCCTAACTATTTCATCTGCTGCCGCTCAAAAAACAAATTGAAAAAAAAAATTTGGCCAGGTCTATTGTTCATATATCTTCACTCGTTTCATGATAATCGTGTTCAAAGTTAAACAAAGACTGGGGCATCTATCCCGCTTTTACCCTAGGTACAGTCGACGATATATTATGGAAGTTTGTAGAGATTTTTAAAATTTACTTTATTTATCATAAGTATAGACGTGTTTTGATTCGAAAGGTTCGAGTGGAGAAAAATGTATTTTTTTTTCGGAAATTTCATATTTTCATAAGAAGTTTTATATTTATATATCTATGTCTTATATGTATGTAACACGGACTCGCGGATAAACGTTGTCGAACGAGATTACGATCTCACGTCTCGTGACGAGAGACAGGGAGAATATAATATGTATAATAAAATTGGCGAGGACGTTGCATATCAGAGAGCCCGCAACGACGACATGCCAAGAATAAACCGACCCGTTTCAGACTTGGAACCGCGGGCGAGGTGCGTCGTTGTCGAAAAGCCTCGCGACTGTAGGAACACATGCTACACATAACAGTCAACGTATTCAGTTTTCGTATAAAAAATATTAATATTTTTAGCTTACAACGTTACGAATAATTACTGTTTCCGACATATTGTTCCCCTAATATTCAATATATTACACTAAAACAAATAATTAGGTTAAAATGACAAAACGTATCTAGTTAAACACGTTTAGTTATTCTAATCAAAATACTGGTCAGTTGAACCAAATATCAAGTTATTCTAACCAAATATTTAGTTATTCCAACCAAACATTTAGTTATTATATCAAAAGAGCGGTTAATTTAACCAAATAGATGGATGGATTCATATTTCACCAAATCATCTCCAGGATTTTGATTTGATTGACCAAGTTATTTCTCTCAGCGTTTATACAGATACAAGTTTAATTTAAAAACATTCATATTTATTTTACAATGTCCGAAGAAATAATTATTCGTGAAGTTATAAGTACGTTTCCCTCTGAGATATTGTAATGCAATTTGTAATCTGTATACATATTATTGAATGTAACACAAAAAAGAAAATGTGTGAAAAAAGAATTATTCACTAAGTTATATGTGCGTTCCTCTTTACTGTATTATGACGTTATCGAAAAACCAGAGAGACGCACTTATGCCGAGCAACGGGTGCAAAAGAGATGGATATAAAATACGACGACGTCTGCTTCACATAAATATCGTTTTCCAGCTTAAGGGGGTCTTATCGTGTAAAAACTGATTTTCAAGCTCTATTTTTGAAAATTCATTATGAGAAAACTACAAGATTTTTGGACGCAGCTTTTTTTGAATGTATCCGTTTATTTTTGAACTTTTTACACTTTTTTTTTAGTTCATTAAATTCACCCACGTGACTTTAATTTGTTCTTGACCATGCCCTTGTCAAGAAAGCCCAGGGCACACGGGGTGAACGTTTTTAGAAAAGCCGTTGCTCTTATCGAGTCAATTTTTATGTTTTTATTTTCAACAAACATGTCGCTAACGATAGACACAAGCTTTTTTGGAAATACTGATTGAATAATTTTTTACAGCCATTTGTAGCACACAAAAAAGGGAAAAAAATACATATTTTCTTCCGAAAGTCTGGAATTTTGAGAAATTTCAAAATTTCTGCAAAAGCGCGTGTCTGACCATAGCCAAGGAGATAACAAATAACAGTTTATGCGGTGATTTTGTTTCAGACTACCTGAAGGGTCAAAATCGTTCACCCCGTGTGCCCTGGGCTTTCTTGACAAGGGCATGGTCAAGAACAAATTTAAGTCACGTGGGTGAATTTAATGAACTAAAAAAAGTGTGTAAAAAGTTCAAAAATAAACGAATACATTCAAAAAAGCTGCGTCCAAAAAACTTGTGTAGTTTTCTCATAATGAATTTTCAAAAATAGAGCTTGAAAATCAGTTTTTACACGATAAGACCCCCTTAAGTAAGATCGAAAATGAAAAATGAAAAAATATAGGGTAAATAATTGTATTCAAATTTTTTAAATCTATGATAAACGAAAATGAGAGAACCGAATATAGAATATATAATGCGCATTCCACACCACTTCAGCAACTAAAAAAATTAATGTATCCTAAAGTCGTTTAAAAATTAAGTTATACGAGTACCAATCCTCCCATAAATCATTAGTACACGGAAATAGTACTTTTTAGAAGAAATAATTTATAAAGTTTTCATATTACGTAAATTATGTTCCTAGTGAGAGTAGGAATAAATCCCCAAAAAGAGTTCCCATGTGGCCGATGTCCGCAACATCCCTTATTTTGCAAAAAACCACCCCCGGATGGTGTATTGTGCCGGTTTTTCTCAATTTCCTCGTAAACTGTTGTTCAAACGTAAAAAATGTATAGAATCAAAAATGTTCGTCATTAAATTCTACACAAAAACAGTTCTATAAGCATTTCAGCTAATCCTCTCTGAATTTCCACAAATAACGTTCAAAGTTAGGTGTAGTTTTTAGCATGTAAAATGTGGCTTTAATTGCAGTGATTTTCATAGTTCTCTCTAGAGTGCTATAATATCGCTACGTAAGTATTATCTAAGTCAAATCTTAAAATTTGAAAGAGATTTTAGAGCATTATAATTATGCATTTAACGGCCTGTTAAAAACTACCTTTAACTTTAAACGTATTTTGCGAGAATTCAGTAAGGATTAGCTAATATATTTATCAAACCGTTTTTGTGTAGAATTTAATGGCGAACATTTTTGGTTCTATACATTTTTTACGTTTGAACAATGGTTTACGAGGAAATTGAGAAAAACCGGCACAATGTACGATCCGGGGATGGTTTTTTGCAAAATAAGGGATGTTGCGGACACTGGACAATTGAGAACTTTGTAGGGTTTTGTTCCTGATCTCATTAGGAAAATGTATACGTAATATGAAAACTTTATAAATTATTTCTCCTATTCCATGTTTATATGTTTAATTTACGTGTACTCCATGGAGTGATCGTATTTTCTCAATTTTATTTTCGAAATTAAGGGCCTAGACCTATCTATTGTGCCTTTATTTCTTCACATTCGACTAGTAAAAAGAAAAAATTACATCATGGAACTCTCAGTCGTTTCAGAAATACGGCGTTATTATAAAAGTGAAAATCGAAAAATTACTGTATCTCTTAAACGATTGAGAGTTTCATGATTTAACTTTACACATAATTTTCTTCTTAGATAGGTACTAGTCGAATGTGGGGAAAAAATAGTACGGCCGATTGGGTTTGGCCCTCAGTTTCGAGAAAATACAAATAAAAAGATACGATTACTCCATGATTTATGACGGGATTAGTCTGTAATTTGGTAGAATTGTTGTACTCGTATAACATGATTTTTAGACAATTTTTGAAATACATTGATTTTTTAAGGGGCTAAAGTGGCATGGAATTCTCCGTGCGTATGCATATTGAAAACCATTATGCGATTCGATCGGCTGCAGTACAAGCGCGTCGGAAAGGAGAAATCGTTAATCTTTTCTCTTCGATAACCTCGCGTCGCACTGTAGACGTATCAATGCGATAAGGGAGCAAAATCCTCTCGCGACACTAAACTGATAACTCCGCGTCTAACGTCCTCGTGTGATCTTACATTCGCATAGATGGGCATAGGCTCACGTAACGACGGATATGTAGACCGAGAGAAATTTCTGTCGTAACTGCTGATACGTACACACACGCAGGGAGATAAATTCTGTTCCGTATTGAAGTTATGACGGTGCGATTCCGCGATTACATGTTCTTATGGGCTCCGTGCAAGTCGTCGAGTGTGGCACGTTATAGTGAAACTGACCCCTGAAAATACGTGGCAATGCTATGGAAAACTGTAGTCATTTTTAAAAAAAACGAAAATATTCGCATTAGGTAAAAAGTTCATTATTTTTGCTTCAGAGGTCCTCGTGGAAATATTTATTTATTAAATCTGTGGCTTGGTTCTAAAAGGGCCAATGTCAATTTTTCGAGATTTGGGCCAAAGTGCATAATCAAACTGTATTTCAAGAGAACCTTTAAATGTAGAAAGAGCCAATGTGTACTTACATACCATTTCACGGGAAAATTTTTGAAACTAAGATTTAATAGTAGTTTAAAAACGCCTTCAAACTTAGAGCATTATTTTAAAATAGATTTGCTAAAATGTGCATTTTATGACTTTGGCCCTTTTAGAACCAAGCCATAGAAATAAACATTTAATTATTTCAAACTGCTATTCCCACAACCAATAACGCCACATTTATCTTCAGATATTTGTGTCGACATTTTCATGTAAACAAAACACTGAAATCTTTCAAGCTTATATGCAGTCAAAAGCTGCAATTAAAATTTGCAATTTTTAATTGCAAATTATGTAATTCACTCGATTAGCAGTTAATCAGTAGTTTCTGATTCTCACACTGAGTTCCAGCAGGCAGCAACCATGTAACACCACCACCACCCACTTGCAGGGAGCGCATAACTATTACGTAGATTGTTGGGAAAGCGTTGAATTTACGAGACTGATTGGAAAATTTGAGAAGCTGTGAAATCATCTACGATACTTTTTTTTATTATCATTCTAATTTACGTTTCTTATGGAATTTGTATTTCTACAATATTTATTGGGGTATTTTTTGTTTTTCAAATTTATCTTTTCAAATTATAACGAGTCAACTAATTTAATATTCAAACGATTCAAAGATAACAAATTAATCTTCACATTCAGACATATTATTCACCAGAATTTACTTTTCGATAGAAATTCAATCAACAAAATGAAAAATCATACTTTTAATTAGTCTTCTGTTCGTCTAAACTATAAAGTTAATTTTGTAATATAAATAATTTAAACGTAAATGTGGATTGTGTTCAAATTTTTCTCGTTAACATTAATTTTTTGATTAAAATTAAATCGATTATAATCGAAATTCAAGTTTTACACAAAATTTCCTACGCATTTGCGAATTTATAATAAAAATTTCCAAAGGTACAGATGAAAAAACTTATTTCCCGAATGACGTATACAGTGCATGTGTCAACATCGTACGCCTTCAACTGAAATCTAAATAAAAGTCCACCAAAAAAAGATCCACGATAAATACAGTTATACATTCGACAGCTATTTAAATAAAAGTATACACATAACGACATTAGCGAAAAGAGCTTGCGACGCGCTCCGTTATTTATGGACCGTTCGTCGACGTCACTCCTCGCAAAACTCGGAACCCGGACCGCGAGGAGGGGCACGACCGAGAGCCTGAGCTTACGCCCGGCGGTCAAGGGCGAGCAGCGTCGAGCACGAATAGCCTAGGTTACGAATAGACCGCGGAAACTCGTTTTGTTTTCCGGGGCTTGTGCGCCGCGACTTTGAAAATGCTTACCTACGTTATGTATGCACGAGAAAGCTATACGAGTCTCTCTCTGCCATACACCAAAATATGGAAACCACGTGCGTGTAGGAATATAATAGTTAAAAGTTTCGTTTAAAAATTAAAGTAACCGAAGCAATTTTCAACTCTAGAACGGTACACATGGGTCACAGGTACCCAGAGAATTTCTCTGATTTTTTCGGTTTTTTCCGACGTTGTTCTTCTTCTACAACTCGTATTTTGTCAATTAATTAATAATTGCTCCTTCCGCAAATTCCTACATATAGCTTACAGTCTGGCATTTCGATTTCACATATTTTGAAAACAAAAATAAAATCGCAGACAAGAGCTATAGCGCTTTCTGTCGGCTGGGCACCTATGACCCATGTGTATCGTTATAGGGGTAAAATATATATGTGTACCATTCTAGGGTTAACCGCATTTGTATCTAAGATGGCAGACAAAATAAAAAATAGTCATCTATAATGTCCTTTTGTTTTGAATTTTAGTAAAAAAATTAACATTGAGACTCGATATACATGTGTTCAACTACTGCTGAAAATTTAAGTTCTTTCGGTTCTTAAGATTCAAGTCACTTTGAACAGTGCAGGTAGTCAAATTTTTTCAGCCTCGCGTGGCATTATTTTCATAAGTAACAAAAGTTGTCTAAAAATGAAGTTACACGAATACTATAATTCTGTCAAATTATAGATCAATCCTCCCATAAAAAGAATCACGAAGTAATCGTATCTTTTTATTTTTAGATATTTCTGAAAATGAAGGCTAATCTCTATCGGCGGTAAAGTTTTTTCTTTGTATTGGACGAATAAAAAGAAAATTTTATATACAAAGTTACATCCTAGAGCTCAGTCATTTAAGACATACAGCGAATTTTTAATTTTCTCAATTATAAAAACGCCGTATCTCTCACATGACTGGGAGTTCCATGATGTACCTAACTTACAAGATTTTCTTTTTACTTGTCTATTATGAAGAAGAAAAAGGTACCGCCGGTAGAGCTTGGCTCCCAATTTCAAAAATTAAAATGAAAAGATACTTCTCCGGGATATATGAGAGGATTGAGAGATGCGCGTATTTGATAGAATTATTGTACTCGTATAACTTGGTTATAAGACATTTTTTGAAATACATTCATTTTTCGAATGGCTTTGAGGTGTGGAATGCCTCATATGTGTTTTTTCGAATTTTAATTTGAAAAAATATATACATATATAATTATATCTGTGATATAACAAAACATTTGATAAACGATCAATTCGAAACGGCGACGGCAAAAATCGCGATTAATATTTAAATAAATGCACGAGAAATATTAAAATTTCTTTTTTTCTTCGTAGAATGTCGCAGTTATTCCGGGTCGAAGAAAAGCGATAACCAAAAAGTAAGTTTCTTTCTTTTACAAATAAATAACAGCGCTAGGCTCTATTACGCTAAGCATACTATACATATACGTTGACATGTATACGCGTGCATAATCACGAGTGATATAACGCATGATATATAGGTCATACGTAGATACATAGAGGTATAAATGAGGTATAAATTTATGTGCACCTACTTACATCTATATAGACGATATATAGATATACGCAGGCATAGTAATCTATCGCCTGTATAATCCACGTATGTATGCGTAACTCGAAAATTTCTGGAACGTATCTCACAGTTAGATATTGTCTATACATGTGCATATATTGCGGACGTTCCATTAATATGTATATCTTCCGAATATACCGCGAGTTCTTATTTTGCCGTACGTCTATCGGAAATATCCTGTTAACGGGAGATATTTCCCGTGAAAATGTGAAGTGCAAATCCTAATAGAAAAAAAATGTCGATATACAGGTTTCGTTTCCTTAACGGGCTCTATAAATTATATGCAAATAAAAAAAATTTATTTCCATTTTAAAAAACGAAAGTGATCTTTTATCTCATAAATAATACGTATTACCAAAAACTCATCGCGTTTATTACATGTCTTCCTCGACGCCAAACAACTTTCATTCGAAAGACAAATAACAGAAATAAACAGTCTTAGAAAATTTACTCTGTATAAAAAATTAAACGCATTAAGTGATTCAATTATAATTATTGCCTCGTTATATCAATGAATTTTTAATCGCAATTGAGGCACAATAATTTTTTGGAAAAGGATTCTATATCGATTCGAAAATGTTATATTAATAAAATGGCAATTTAAATAAATAAATTAATAAATTTTGGAATTTGAACAGCTTGTGTTTCCGCTTAAGAAAATAATTATATGTATTTCGACATCTCTTTTTTAAACTAGGATTTTCTTCTCAGATTTTCACGAGAAACGCTTAGGTACACTACGAGTTCTCGTTACCTCGTCGAAGCGCAATCACTATTATGTATCGCGTGTATGCAACGCGTACAAGGTAGCGGGTGCTTCCTGCGCGCGCTGTATAGTCCATTCGCGACATCAGACTTAAAAAGTGACAACTCGGAAAATATATAACCCCTCGCTACACACATGCTCGAACACGTGACTTTCGGTAATGAAAGTGGCATTTCCCTTAAGAAGTGTTGTCATCTGGAAAAACATACAGGCTCATTATAGGAACACGTAACGCCATTCGAGACAATGTTATTCCTATTTAATAAAAAGATATTAAAATTATAGTAATACGATAAAACTTTTGTCTTCCGGAACTACGGAGAGTCCGGTGAAGCGGTCAGTCAAGTAGGTACCGCGAACTTGTCTCAACTTGAGAACCTCACGAATAATAACGATAAATATTAAATGATATCGTACCTCTATATACATGAATTTTCCTATCTTTCATAATTAAGAAATTCTCCGTTGAAATAGGCATATAATTGAAGAAAATACATGTGGATAAAAATTATATAATTTTACGTTTTGTCGAAAGTTCTTCAGTAATGAATGTACAGGACTGTGCCGTAAAGACTGACCGTACAACAGTATTATGCGTAGAAAAAGTAGTGTAAAAAGTAACATTGCTAGCAACCCACGAGCCTGATGCCGCGGATGGACTATATACATAGGATTTCGCAGACGTAGTTAGGTAGGTACGTCGTCGTCGTTGGCATAGAAACGCCTAGATACGAAAGCGAATATAGATTTAGGGGGGTCATCCGACCTCAACCACCCGCGCTTCCGTCAATCTCCCCCTAAGACGACGGCATCGAGCATAGTCAGTCGCATAATTTTCGTCTCGATTTCAATTTTTCGAAAAAAAATAGGAAAAATCGGGCGACGTTACTTTCGAAATCCGAAAAAAGTGGCTTTCTCTCTTTTCTTTTTTTTTTGACGTGGTATAAAGCGCGAAAACAGTACAATATCAAGAGACACGGTAGTGTCTCGCGGCATGTTCGTTCATCGCAGCATCGCAGCACCCATGTATCTTTACAGGAAAGATGTCTGTCCTCTTCACCCCTCTTCGCCCCTGGCGCCTAAAAGTCGAGAATTCGATTTCTCGGCCAATATATATATGTTAAAATGTCCCAAAAATTCCGCCTATCTTCGGCGATAGTCGGCCATGATCGGAAATGTGTACACAGATGCGACCACACGTATACGCCATCAAATGTATGTGAGAGTGTGTGAGAGAATATATTCCTTGAATGTTTGGTTATTCATATTACATACTAACGTTACATATTAACAGAGATTCATCCTTAACAACGCGAAGCCACGCCCCACCCGGCTAAAACTCGAGGATTTTATTTTCTCGACCGATAGCTATATGTCAAAATGTCACAAAATTTCCGGCAATCTTCGGCGACAGTCGGCTATGATCGGAAATGTGTATACATAGATCAAACGCACACACGCGCCATTGAATGTGAGATATATTCCGGCTTTCATCGTCGACTGTTCGGCGATGATCGGAAATGTGTACACAAATGCGACCGCACGCATACACCATCAAATGTATGTGAGAGAATATATATGTATGACTTCAAATGCCTGTATCTCCTTTCCTATCACATTATTTCAAACTTACACATCGAGGCGAAAACATTAATCGCTATGAACTTTTGGCCCATATGCGTAAAATACTTCTTTAAAAATTACATTCTTATCTACAAAATGTTCTATATCGATATATGACAAAACGCCGCAGTGCATAAATAACGAAATAACAGCCATTCAAGTTGCTTTCCAACTTGGAGAATAAAGAAATAAGCGCACCGAAAACGGAGTTAGTTCGAATGAAGTAAACATACTCTTGAATCGTCAAGAACACGAGAATACCCCGATTAAATCCAAGTAATATTTTGTCGAATCGATATTCGTTCGAATGGAATAAATGGTGCTTATAAATAGAACGATTCCAAAAGCACCCTTACTCGACACGAACAAATTTGTTACCTCGGTGTATGAAAGCATCATTTTTTATCACCCCTATACGCGCATCCCCTATTCCCCGAAATTACGGACTCTTACTTGACCGGAGGTCACGCATCGAACGCTCACATCGGATCTGTACCGTCGACGTTACGACGAGTGTATAATCGATTGTGACCTAATCATCAAATCGGTTCGAATAGGCTCGACCCACACTCCATAATTTCGAGGTGTAGCACGAACGCCCGGAGCCGAGTCGTCAGGGATCGTCGCACATCGAGATACAAAAAAAATTATATACAGCGTGTCCCGCAATGATCGTGACAGCGGGAAATGGGAGATTCCTTGATAAAAACTAGGCGCATAAAGTGCAAGTTATAGGAACTAAAAGTGCTTTAAGATGACCAATGGGATGATAGTTCTGATGGCAAACGTCGGTGACCCGTAAACAGGTCCTCCGTCCAAGGCCTGCTCTGATTGTACTCGCAGAAAAAATCTCTAACGCCTAAACTGCCATTAGTCGATTGAGATATCTATGAGTGCGATATCGGAGCAGGTCTTGAACGGGCCCCTTATGCTTACCTATTTATGGTCAACGATGTTTGCGAGTGGAACTCTCATCCTATTGGCTATCTTAAAACTCGTTTAATTCCTTAACTCTTACCCCCTCGACTTTATAACTTGCACTTTATGCACCTAGTTTTTAACAAAGAATCTCCCATTTCCTGTTGTCACGGTCATTGTGAGACACGCTGAATAATTTCTTATACGGCGTTAGAAAAACAATTTCTATCGTCAATATAATTTATTACCCAATTTCTGGTAGGAGGAGTATATTGACTATGATCATGAAATTCTTTTTATAAATTAAAACTCGACGCATAAATATGAACATTTTGTAGGTACATTGTAAAAAGTTCTTATAAATGTATCTTATGAATTTGTGATTGTTATTTATTCATAACAATTATAATTGTTATGAATTAATTGTAATTTCGCAAAAATATCTTGATTTTGCTTTTTCTGCTGGAAAGTTGCTACATTTTCGATAAATTTAAAGTAACTTTGTAGTAATTTTAAATTAAATGTATTGTAAATTAATTTTTTCGATCGTATGTAATAATTTTAATTGACAATTAAATACCTGACAAAAGCTTCATAAACATCTGAGATTTGTGACACATTTTTTACGTCGTATGTAATCGCAATTTAAATTCGCTACTCGAAAAAAAAAAATAACGCGATCGATTTTATTGGTCCGATTAATTATTATCAATTATAGTAGTGGATCGCGGAAGTCGAGAGCGGCGGGCGAGAAGAGCGAGAAAACGTCCGTCTCGCACCGCTTCTTGGTATTCTTATTCTTCTTATAAACCGCGTCGTGATTGTCAAGGCCCCGCAGGGATCAAGGTAACCAGCGACACGTATATTTCAGTCGCCTCGGATTTCAGGCTGGAGTGTCGTCGCTAAGGGTATGTACTCCTATCTAGGGAGGCGCGATGAACGAGCTAGCATTCATAAATAAAATTACCAACAACGCGGGAGAATGAAAGGAAAAGTCGTCTTTGTTGAAAATAAAAATATGAAATACATCAGAAATCTCCGTTGTAAATTGACACACTTTGAAAGCTTGTTATCAAATTTAAAGTATCGTAATCGAAAAACAAAATTTGTAATTAAAAAATTTCATTCAGTGCATGTTTGAACTGTAGTTTTATTAACATTGTGAATTCGAAAAAATTTCAAAAATATACCACGACACTTGCCACTAACCCGTGAGAATTCGGTCTTTGCATAAAAAATTTAATTTGCAATGTGTCCCAGAGCAAAGTATACAAAGGGACCCGAAACTTTATGATGATTGGCAACACGGACGTTATTCTCATGTGAAGCATTTAACAGCATGTGTCAGGGTACGAGAAAAATTACGCATGCGCAATCTCGAAAAAGCACTACTGTAATCAACATAAAACTACGAATCCCTTTGTATACTTTGCTCTCGAATATACTGTACATACGTATTTAATATCACACGAAAAAGAAAATATCCGAAAAAATAATTGTTCACAATTATAAATGCGTTTCTCTCTGCTCTATTATGACGTTATCAAAAAGCCAGAGGGACACTTATGCCAAGCAACGAGCGCGAGAGAGACTTGTAAATGCTGTAACACGATGACATAGCTGCATTTTTAAACATCATTTTTTCCGGCTTAAATAGGCCAAGAATTAGAAATGAAAAAAATTCGGAATAAATAATTTTGTCCCTACTTCTAAAATCTGCAATAAAAGAATTCGTGCGAAAACCGAATTCCGCGTGCTCAAAATCGTCGTGTTTCTCGGATAATCGCAACAGGCATTCAAAGAGATGCATGTGAACATATTCCACTCATGATACCCAAGGCGTACAGTCGCCGTCCGCAATTATCGACACATCAATTAGCGACGACCAAGCAGACCGCCGAGGTATCGTCGTACGATCGATAGAATCGTTGCACTTTTCGGCGCACTCGGGTCTTGGTATGTTTTCTGTCGCACCAACGATAAATCCCTAAAGTAGGTCACGCGACGATTTTCCTCAAATTCTCGAAACCCGACGACGTTACGTGCACGCAAACGCGAACGGAGGTATTTTACCTGTGGGAAAGAAAGCAAAACAAAGAAGCCACTCGCCTGGACGTGTTGCGTTCGAGGAGCCGCGGCAGCAACTGTCCGCAGTGACAGTCGTCAGCTGACTCCGGCTGACGGCGACCGGACGCGATGGTGGGGGAACGGCGCGCGAATGGCGGAGCCGCGCGACGGTGGGGGATCGCGGAGCGCGATTGGAAGTGGAGAGGCGCTCTCAGCTGGGCGAACAGCTGCTGGCAGCGGCGCAGGACTCGGCGGGCTGCGAAATGTGGTAAACAATGATCGCGGGACCCCGTGTTTATTTCGATCGCCGCTCCCGCAATTCCGCCAGTCTCACCGCGTCATGTCTACGCGAATTTCGTTCAATGTCGCGACGGAATTCGGCGTTCTAAATTAAACGTCGACGTTAACTTTCCGCCGGGGGCTGCAGATATATTTACTCAAAAAACTAGCGTTCATTTCACAACGGCGTGAGAATTCTGCAAAATTGAGGAACCGTCGCGACCACGCGACTAGAACGTCACTTTCCTGGAAAATGAGCCGCGCGCGCATCGATTTGATAGGCAAATTCGCGCCTCCAGCAGACGTTGAGGAGCACGAAGCTTCCATCCGTCGCGGGGTCGGAATTCAGGGAGCACGTGAACAGTTTAAATCGCCATGCGACGCTGGTTTAAATGCTCCTTAGCAACAGAGGCTTCTTTGTCGACGGTGTCGCGTTTATCTCTCTCTCTCGCGCGCGCGCGCGGGGGGGAGGTCCGTATGCTGCGCCACTGCGCGTTGGCAGTCAGCGGGGCGCCTGCGCGGCGCGTCCGTGTCGATACTGCTCCGGGCGCTCTGCATTTTGCCCCTCACTCCCCGCGACGGGTCGATCTCCTCTCCACGGTGGTATTCCCCCGCGCTCGCCCCCTATTTCCCTTTCCGCGTATACCGGGTGTCCAAGACGCTCGCGGGAGAGTCGATCCGCGCGGTCGTGACCCAAATGGTCATCGTCCTGTCACTGCCTCCTTCTTGCTTCTCCTTCAGCCGGGCGCGAAGAATAAGAGGATCATGCAGGGAGTACAGATGTATTAAGGTATTTCCATGGTTTTGCGTTTTTCTTACGAATCTCATGAAATTTTGCCAATCAAAAGACTGAAATATTACCCATCGATTCCCAAAATTTCAAAAGGCTGAGCCATGTAGTTTAAAAGAAAATGTTAATTCAAAGTAGCATTTTCTACACTGACTTTCAATGGCTAGCATGTAGAAAGACGGTACCTCAGTGACGTTTTGAGCTATAACTACAGAACCAATCTTACAATGTTAAAGAAAAACTAACGGCGAATAAAATGATATTGTAGGATTATGTTCACAAAAACTGGAAGTGCTGAGCCATATAGTTTCAGAGAAATTATAACTTAAAAACTGAGATTTTTCTTGAAACTGCAAAGTGGTGGGGACGAGTAACGATGATGTGGCAACAGTGCGCACAGCTGATTTAGCCCTCTCCTGTGACTATGGGACTCAGTAGTACTTTTGCTACCGGAGAGGAGATAGCCAGTGGCATGGCGCGGCAGCCCCCACTACGGCACGTAGTGGCAGGCACATAGCGGTATTCTAAGGAGAGAGAAGCACTGTTGCCACGATTATCGGGCCAGGCAGTGTATATGTGTGAGGTACATTTGTACACAGGAGGTCTCTGTGTAGCAAGGAGCTCAGAGTACAGAGTTACTCAAAAGTTTCGTTCGTGCGTAATACAGTTTGTGATCAGTTGTACTAAGTCCTGAAGCAAAAAATTTGAATACGACTGTCACCATTGAAATACCTTAAGGTCTGACGGGTCTAGGGACGCGAGATGTATGAATTATTATCGACGCGGACGGGAAGCCCGCATGCGGTTCCGCAATTTCGCGTGATTCTGGCGCGACGCCAAGTGGTCCAAGTCGAGCTATTTGGGTACGCCCTTACGCAGGCGAGCACGCTAGTTCAATTCCGCGGTAAACAGCCGTTCCTTGTACACAACGGTTCGCAGATACGGACATGGCGGGGTACCGCGCGCTGCATTTCGCAACTGCATCGTTGGCTGCTTGTTTGCGAACTCGATCTTTGCATAAAAGAATATTCATATTTTTAAATTCAATATATGGCCCGTATACATATTCAATGTCGCACAAAAAAAAGAACATCAGAGAAAAGTATTAGTCGAAAAGTAGGCTTTACAGTTCCTTTTTATTTCATATTATATGGAAACAGGGGAAATTTTGACAAAAAAGGAGGCAATTTTGATTAAAAAAGGAGATGTTCCAAAAATTAGGAATGTGCAGTGGTTTAAGAAAGTTGTTATTTTTGAGATATGCAATGAAATACCAATATTTATGAAATGAAAATTAAGGATGTTTGTCTGTCCTAAAAATGTATATCGCATGTTATGTAACTTAAATCTGAGTATCACAATTGGATTCAAGAAAAAGTAACGATTTGTCATATTTTAGTTCCGGGAAAAATATTAATTCAACTACCTAGGTTATCTTAAACGAAATATTGATGCAGATCGATAAAATGAGTGTAATAGTACCATTTTAGCAAGAAAAAACAAACAAAAATTGGCAATTTTGACCCTCTTCACGTAATTCGATACGATGAAAAGACAAACTCAACTGCGAAGCTGAATAATTGGCGGTTTAGAGGATAAATATCGAATGAAAGGGGGAAAATGGCGAGCTTTTTAGGGTGAAAAAAAGAAACTTTAACCCTGTAAGGTTCACGCTATTGTATTTCAATTTCAAAATATGGTTTTCTTACTACGTATAAAAAAATACCTACAAACCTTGTTTATATGGATATATTAAAATATATTAAAGCAATTGTTATAAAAAAAGTCAAGTTTGTAGTTGTTACCAAATGTCAACATATAGGTGTACAATTCATAAAAAATGTTGTAGGATACCTAAAAGTTCGTTGTAGCCATATGGCTACAAGATCCCTTACAGGGTTAAGAAGATGTGAATAGGCAACATACTGCGAAGCCTGGAAAAATTATAAGTGTTTTCTCTTTGCTGTATTATGACATCATCGAAAAGCTAGAGAGACGTACTTATACCGAGCAACGAGTGCGAGAGATATAGACTTACAATACGACGACGTATGCTGCATCTTTAAAGCCCCTGCATAGCCCCAAGATCACGGTTTGGGCTGCAATGTCGGTATCCGGAATAATCGGCCTATTTATTTTCGAAGACCACCAAGGTCGCGCAGTAACGTTGAGTTCTCAGCGTTATGTCGACACGATTCAAACTTTTTTCACTCCTGCTTTTCAAGAATTTGAAGGATACACTCAGGAAACTTGGTTCCAACAGGACGGAGCCACCTGCCACACTTCCAATCTTTCTTTGCCCGTCGTTCAGGCGCTTTTTCCAGGAAAATTGATTTCTCGAAGAGGATATTCAGTGGCCCCCTCGAAGCCCAGACCTGACTCCCTGTGATTTTTTATGGGGATATCTTCAAAGTCAAGTGTCTAAAGAACAATATTCAGCACGAAATTGAAGCCATAATTGCAGACACTTGCCGCTGCGTTATGGCCAATTTGAGAGATCGGTATCAGGAGTGTCAGGACAGAAATGGGGCACATTTAGACAAAGTAATCTTCAGAACATAAATTTCCACGAATTTCTGTAAATTTTAAGATAAAGTTGGTAAAATTGATCAGCTTGTTTGTTTTTTATTTCATTTCAAAAAGTTAACAACTCTTTGGACCACCCTGTAGTAGGGATATTAATGAACGGATTGGGTAAGGGAGCGGTTGAAAATCATGCCATTCGTCGGCGAACGCGGAGCGAAGCTCCGCCCACTTCGAACCTCTCAAGTGTTACACCCTATTGCTTTGAAAATGAAAAATGCATCGAGTTTTAAAACGAGGTGGAGGAGGAAAACAGGATCGAAAAACAAACCCAACTATCAAAATTCAGGCCTTATCGAGACCTCAACAGAGAATCGCGACATTCGACTCTTCCGGGTCGTCACCGTCTACCGTTTTGTCCCCGAGACAATGGCACTCGCACTCCACCTCATCCTCGTCAATTTCAACATAACAACAAGGGAGCCACGACGGTCTTCTCGTGGGGCGATCCTCGGGCGGGAAACAATGACGACGCGGGTCCCCTCGATCTCGGAACGCTCCGTTAAACGACTAATTAGAAAATGCGCAATAAATACGGAATCGGGCGGTGCCGAAGACGCAAAGGAGGGACGCGAAGGAATTATAAACAGCGACGGCGAAGTGAATGAACGCACACAATCAATACTGGGCGGTGGTGACCACCTTATGTACGAGAAGTATATATGTATATATGCACGCGTATATTCGCAGTTCACGAACCCCCCCTTCCGCTCTTTTACCGCGACACTCCCTATACTTTGCTGCCCCCTTCCCGCCACCCTTATTATTCAAGTTCCCGAGCATCGCCGCGGTAAATAGGAATATTCCATAGGGAAACGGTCTCATTGGCGATGTAAACACTCGGGAGAGGCCAACATCAGCGGAGATTCGACTATACTCATACATCTACATTTTTGACGATGATAGAACCTTGTCAAAGCTTTAACGAAGAGAGGGACCACATAAGCATCCCATCGATTTTCAACAGCTTTTATAATATTATTTTATAGGTTATTCAAAATAGTATTTCAATTGTCTCGCTTGAAATCAAAGAATATTAATTAGAAAATTATAGGAAAATATTATTTCAGGCTTCACAGTGGTGGTCCCCTATTTTCCTTTATTTCCAAATTTTTTTTAGTTTCTTCTCTTTTTCACCCTAAAACTTGCGATTTTCTCCGTTTTCCTCTATAATTCGGTATTTTTCTTCAAAAACCATCCATTATTCAACTTCTCAGTTGAGTTTGCCTTTTCATCATTTCAAATTAAATGAAAAGGGTTAATGGTTATTTTTGTTAACTAAAATGCTACTATAATTCCTACTTTATCTACACGGAAAGAAATTTTCATTAAAAATTGCCGTGAAATTCACGTAACCATAGGACATGATGTCAACGACCAAATTTTTATATATGCTTCAGGAAAACAAATGACTGAAATAGAGCGAGGGATAAATGAACTTTGCCGTGGTCTACAGTAAACATTCGGTTAACATCATCTCCCATGGTTACGTGATTTTCGCGGTAATTTCTAACGAACCTTTTTCTCCGTGTACTTATACCAATACTTCAAGAAGAAAACAAAAGGGAGTTGCGACTTGCCGGTTCGCGGTTTCAATCTTTGAATGCCCCGGAAAGAACCTGCGAAAACCCATAAAAATCGGTGACATACTCGTCGAGTTCACTCCTTCTAAACGCCCATAAATCGGTTATTGCGTAAAAATAACTTTTTTAAATTCAAAATGTAACCTTTATACATATTTGATATCGCATGAAAAAGAAAATATCCGAAAAATTAGTTATTCGCAAAATCATAAAGTGCGTTTCTCTCCAAGTTTGCGACGTCATCGTAAAACCAGATAGATGTATTTATGTCAAACAAGAAGTGCGAGGAAGATAGTCCTAAAAACGCGATAACAGGTGGATCTTTAAACATCGTTTTACACCTTAAATATTTCCATCCGTTCCATCGATTCTACCTGAGCACTACCGGTGTGTCCGGGCCGCTCTATATACAATTGCGGAAGTGGTGCGCGCGCGCGCTCGCGATAAGGCAGCGAACGACGACGACGAGGCTTTCCAGGGAGTTTTCGCGGAATCGATTCGCGTGCGGCGGAGATGGGTATACCTAGTGCGGCTACGCGGGAATACGAATTTCGAGGGAGAGAGGGAAAGTAAGCAAGAGAGCGGAGAGCCATTCAACCCCACCATTTCTCCTTCCGGCTTCCCCGCTTCCGGCTCGTATTTCTTGAACGACTTTCGCGTCGTCGGCGCCCCGCCTTCTTTGTCCCGGGGAAAAGATGCGGGAACGAAACAATCGATGAGAAGGTGCGAGAGTCGAGCTCCGGTACGATTTTCGAACCGATCGACCCGTGTGTATAGTTGCGACACGTACGCGGCGTACATTCGGGACACCTGGTACGTTTCGATCCTCGCGGATAATTGCGGTTATCGCAAATCTTTGGCTCGGAAAGGGGCTAAAAAACAGAGCCGATCGAGAGATACCGATAAATCATCGCTAATTGACTGCTGTAGTTACGCTGACCTGACGTGCGCGTGGTCTTTCTTCTTTTTTTTTCTTTTCGTTGTTTCTTTCGGCAACTCTTAATTAGTTCGACGTACCAGGCCCAATTTTTCGTAATTTTGCAATTGTATAATGCCCGTTAAATAATTTTCCGGAACTTTGTGCTTCGAATTTTCCATTGAGAATTTTTGATTTACGATACCAAAATTTAGGCAGATTCCATTTCTATCTTCACAATCGTTGTACGAATGAAGATACGAATTTCGAAGAGTGGAATTCGATTATCGCATAAAAAAATATTCATACTTTTTAAATTTAATGTGTACTCTGTAAACATATTCAACATTACACAAAAAAGGAAAACTGAAAAAATAATTAACCTTAAATTTGTAAGCGCGTTCCTCTCTACGGTATTATGACATCATCGAGAAGCCAAGAGAGGCGCACTTACATATGTCAAACAAGGAGTGCGAAAGAGATAGATTTACAATATTATGATGTATTATAAATATCATTTTTAAATATCGTTTTCCAGCTTAAGTAAGGCCGAAAATGAAAAATGAAAAAATACAGGGTAAATAATTTTGTCCAAATTTTCCAAATCTACAATAAAAAAATAGTGAAAAAACCGAATTACTATATCATATGATTTTCAACATATTACTCGGCGGGATGAAAACTTGAATCGCCGTTATCTCGCTGTCTATGAACTTTTGTTCCACGTTCGTATAATACTTTTTAAAAGTTACATTTTGATCTACAATGAAGTCCTATATCGATATAAGCCAAAAGTTAATAGATAAGAAGATAACGGCGATTCAAATTTCCTTCCCGGTGAGTAAGCTCGAAATCGGATAGTGTGCCTACCACTTTGAAAATCCTGAATTTAGTTTTCATTTTGCAATATTTATACATGTAATTGAAGCTACACGCTCTAAGAAAAATGCATACAAGGTTTTTACTAATTGCGCTGTACGCTGTAAAAAAAATTGTTGTGAAACTTAATATAAGTATAAGTATATAAAGCTTTTATCCACTACGTTAATTATGAAACTTAATCCGTTATGTAATTTATAAGGAAAATTCCATAAGGAAATATATTAATTTTCATAACTATGTATACATATATTGTGGAAAAAAGCTATAGAAATATATTAAAAATACACGTTTTTTTTTACAATGCATGAATTGAAATTCCTTGAAATTAGTTTCGAGTCAATTTAAATTACTACGAGCTATTTTTCATTGAAAAAGAAAAAGTTCAAAGGTCCCATTTGAATTAAAATTAAGTTCGTTCCATTCGACCTCACTTTCCCTCACCTATAATAATATTCATGGTGAATCTACGCGTTACCGGTATGTTTATGCAAATGAGGAAAAAATCAGATAACTCATGAATATATACCGGGCAAACGTGGTACAGGACTGTCCACGGCGCGAGATCGCATACGTCCATGCGTATCTCCCGTGTAACTGTCCGCCTATTATTACGGAACCATCAAAACAAAAGCTGTACATATAACGTTGAAAATTTAGCGTTATTACCTCCTCTTTTTATCGACACTACGTCCTGTTACGTTTCGAGCACCAATTATATACGTGTAATTTAGTCCGGCATGCACCGACCCGAGCCTAATCTTTTAGGCTGGCCGCATACTTACTACTATTGGATCCGACTGTCTGAAACGATTGTCGGATCGGAAGACTACCGCAGACATACGACAAAATGCGTCAGACCCTTACTACTATCGGATCCGATTGTCGGAAACGGTATTGAGACGCAAGGATATTAGGGACCGAGTCCTCGTCACGCGCGGGACTCTTGAAAGAAAACTCGAAATTGCGGGCATTAAAAAACGCCCGTGAAAAGGCTGTAAACCGTCCTTGGTAACAACCCAACGGGAGGCTCGATCGGGAAAGTCCAACTTTCTGTGCCCAGATGTTTACATTCCTTGTCTAGGTGCCTACACGCTGAATGCACTGTACATATTCTGCGGTACGCTTCGTATATGCTTCGCTGATGGCGATATTAATTATAGGTATCGAGGTATTTTCGTGGTCGTGATATATCAAACGGTACGAAATGATGTGTAATGTCCATCTATCGTGCGACGGAACACACATGATTTCACCAGTTTGCATTCAAAGGTCGACTCTTGCACACCACAACTGATCTTGAGACGACTGACTTGGAAGGCGACTAGCGAGGCAGGGGTACGGTGGTCACTTGTCCAAGGATAGCGAAGGGCAGAGGGTGTCCGTGCCCCCCTGAAATTGGAAAACTGGATCGAGGCGCTGTTGCGCTTGCCGAAACACAATCGTATGTTTGCTGCGTAGTATATAAAAACAATCGTAGAGAACGCGCCTTCCGATAGTCGGTAGGACGGTCGGACGCCTCTGGCCTGCATCCGACTCGGACGTCCGATCCGACATCGGATCGGCAGTGTGCTGTAGGGTCATGTAAACTTGGAGTATTTTGAACTTCAGATTTCCGGATCCGACAATCGTTTCAGACAATCGGATCCGATAGTAGTAAGTATGCGGCCAGCCTTACGAGTGCTCCCCCTCGTACGGAGAATGCACCAAAGGAGGTTCTTTCGACGCCCTCGACTATTCGGATTTATGTAGCTCATGATACCGTGGAGAAACATCTTCTTCCGTGAAACTGTACAACGTCGAGTGTCTCTACCCGGCATTATACGTATGTTTACGCACGCACACCTTCGAATTGAAGCGGCTCGACAGTCTGAACGGTTCTCCACAGGTGGGCCCTTTGTCCGAAGCTGCTGTACACGTTGTGCCACAAGTTCATATACCTACCTACATTTGTCTGATTTCAGAGTTACTCGCTAGGAAATAAACTTGAATCGCTACTGTATCTCGTTACATGTGAACGTTTGGCCTACATCGATATAGGACTTTATTGTGAAGAAAAGTCTAGTCTTCAAAAAAGTATTATAGAAGTATCGACCAAAGGTTCGTAGTTAACGAGATAATTGTGATTTAAATTTTCATTTTGACGAGTAAGCTTGAAATCGTACGATACGTGTATATAGTCGAGTTTCCCGCGATGTCGCCTCTCGGTTTGACTCGATTATAGAAACTGAAATTGAATTTTAGTAACGTACATAAAACTTGTACGTATTAGTTTTTTTTTATAGCGGATCTTTGAATGTCGCAAATAAACAGAAGTCGTAAGGCGTTTCTTTCGCTCGTTGTTATTTTTTCGCCTTTTTGACGAACGCTATTAGACGTTACATTGCAGATTGGAAGGTAGATTATTATTCTTGATATTGCGCGAATATCATTGGCGTGGGCGACACTCAAAATGTCAGTACCTACAGTTTAGCCTATCGCTATGTCGTCGATCGGAATAGGTTTGCCATATTTGAGCACGTCTGTGATGATTTCGCCAGAACTCCGGCTAACTTTCGGTCGGCACGTGTCCTCGCGGTTACGTATATCTACATCAATAAGAGTATTTCGGAAAATGAAACAAAGTGGATAGGTACTAAACACTTGAACCTGCGTCTTGAAAATTCATTTCACAGTATCCGTAATAGATTCCATTCAATACAGGTCCGTGTGTTAAAATTACAATTGTATAAAAAAAATCACGATATATAGTAAATTTGATTTGAAGATTTTGAGCGAAAACACACATATTTGCTTTTTAGCATTCTTGAGTCTCAATCACACGAAAGTATTTTTTAAGTGTGTGACTCTTTTTCTTTATCGACTTTTCGGTTCTCCACCTCACATACGCATATATCCCCACAAGAACCGTAGGTTCGATGTAGGAGGGGAATGAGAATGGGGACTCCCATTCCCCTACATCGCAGAATCGCCGTAAAACGGGGGAATAAAACCCTTATTCTCGTTCCCTGTACCAATGAGGCACAAAAGAGTTAATTACTCGGAAAAAAAACAGTTATATCACCAATAAGAAGGGAAAAAAATAGTGCAAATGTGAAATTCCCATCATATATCGTAATATCAGTGTTGGGCTCTTCATTAAGATATAATACTTCTATCACACACACACACACACACACACACACACACACACACACACACACACACACACACACACACACACACACACACACACACACACACACACCGGACGAAAGATTACAGAAAAATTTCATTTTTTGATATAATTTTTACCAAATTGGTAAATGAATTATTACTTATTAAAAAATTTTAAAGGCAGATTACTGACGACTTTCAGGAGAAAAATTAAATTGAAAATGAGCTCTTAAGTATTGGCACATATGCAGCCACGGGAAAGAAAGGGTTTTATTTTCATATTTCGATGGCTTGTATACTATAGATTAGTGACAAAAACTATTTAATATATTTCTAAAACTGTTTAAAAATTTAATATTAAAAAATGGAAGGGCCTTACCGGTCAATTCGATGAGAAAATGTAATTAAAGTTGTAAATCTGGAGAATCTCGCTAATAAAATATGACTGCTCTATGATGAGGATGCTCTGAACTAAAGAATGGAAAAATAATGCTAAAAATGTAATTTAGTCAGGCCCTTCTTATATACCCACCAAATACAGCCCTATACGTGATAGAACTACTTTTAGGAGATATCGGCGCTCAAACGAAAGCCTCTGATTATAAATACAGCATATCTTGAGTCACTATTATCTCTTTACCCATGAACATTTGGCCTAGATCCATATAGAACTTTATTGTAGATAAAGATGTAATCTTCAAAAAAGTATTATACAAAAATCTGCCAAAAGTTGACTGGCAGGGAGATAATAATGATAATAAGTTTTCACCTCGGCTAGGAAGTTTAAGATCACATGATACAATAAAGATATACAGAGTGAGTCACGACCAAAGTCAAATTAAGGCGTGGCCCGGTTTCCGTAAGTAGGTATCAAACTATGCTTTATCGATTCATCGTTGCCAGTCACAATCGTTCGAACTCGACATAATATTATGTACTTGTTATTGTTACGCTTGGTACACCTGTCCTTGCAGTAGCTCCACTGGCGCAACACCGCGCCCCGTCTCTTGTATCGCGCGTGATTCAATCTGTATATTTTCAGCCGTATGAACCAATCTATCTCTTTTTGTTTCTACGCTTATTTATCCACCGTTCCGATAATTTTATCAATAACGCCTTTTGCGACACCGCCCGGGCGTTACCTGTATCCCAGGAGGGGAGGAGAAATGATATGCGAAGGAAGAGAAAGAAAATAACCACCGAGTAAGAGATTAAAGATGGAAGAATCTTAATTTAATGAGGATATCGTTAATAAATCACTAACGAAGAACTCATCTCTCGAGTGACTTTTCTCTCGAAGACTCCAACAAAAACATATTATATTTATCGTTACAGCCGTTTTGCATTCGCTGTTATTAGCCTATCAATTGTTATTTGCGAAACTGAAGTCGATAAATGTGAAGTCGAACTCAAGGATATAGGGTAACGCGGAGCAACATTGACACTGGGTTAACATTGACACATTTTCTGAATCTTATTACTTTCTGCTAATAACTCGTATAATGCTGTTCTTGTGTTTACCTTAATAAATACCGCATATGGACCGCCACCTGACGCCGCGCGTGAATATCAGCGCTTTCATAATGATCACCTGATTTAGTGTCATTAAGTTTTCACGTGGGCGTGCATGTCCTATTTTCGACGAAGAAAACTTTTACACTGAAAAAAATCTTTAGTTTTAACAGCAATACATTTCTGGCTGAGACTTTCCCCCTAAAATATTTTTATAAAAATATTTTTATTACAGTAATTCTATTAGTTGTATTTGAGATACAGCATTGCTATGTTAGCAGTCCAAGTATTGCTAACAGATATGTTTGATGCAGCAATATGGCATCTGATTACTTAATATACTAGAAAGGTTATCCTAAGCAGATGACGTATTCTTACCCCAACTGTATGATTATACGTAATATAGGTATATAGGTATAGTTAGCTGGACTATAAAACGTATGTTTACACCAACTGTAAACTTATGTGTAGTGTGACTGAACGGTATGGCTGGGTGGACTATACTGGATGCCTCGCGCAGTTCCACACAGTTGCAGGGACCCCTTCGGCCGGGCTTGGTCGGTATTCGAGCAATTTTTACCGGTAAAAGTGGCTCCAATACCGACCAAGCCCGGCCGGAGAGGTCCCTGCAACTGTGCGGTTCTGTGCCCGAGGCATACGAAATACCGGTAGAAGTCGAGTCGGTACCCCGATAGCAAATTAAATATTTATTTAAATATTTTTGCCGAGATATCTCAGGGTTGCATTATATAAAGGCCTGTTTTAGCTAAGACCACTTGAAGAGTCGGTGGCGCAATTGGTAGAATGCGAGCATTCCCAGTCTCGAAGCATCTCATCTAAGGAACGCAGGTTCGAATCCCGGTGTGGGCCCCGCGACATTGCACTTTCTCGTCGCGGGATCACCCGAGCTCCACACACCTCCGGATTTCTAGCCAAACCTGGGGATGGTGCGTAAATGCATTTCCCCTTCTATAAAAAAAAAAAAAAAAAAAAAAAAATCGAATCCCGGAAGGGTTGGAAAAAAAACCGACACTCCAGTAGGCGGGTTGGCAGGCGGCAGGATAGGCGTGCGCGCCCCCTTTTTGCAAAATCCTACTTTCAATTTAGCAATACGGTATAGCTGACACAGCTATACTGCTTGTCTAAACGAACCAAAATTCCCGCGCAATTTAGCAATACTGTATAGCTGACACAGCTATACTGCTTGTCTAGATGAACCAGAATTTCCGTGCAATTTAGCGATACGGTACAGCTTACGTAGGCATACTGCACGTCTAAATCAATCAGAATAAATAACTGGCTCAACAGTACAGCGCAGCTTGACACAAACATCACGATATTGTTACTTTAAACATATTAGCTTAGCCATACTCGGCTGGTTGTCTTAAGAAAACTTCTGGCTGTGGCCACGGTGGCTAGAAATTCTGGTTGGTTCAGCCAGAATTATTGCTCAATTCCCTGAAAATTTTTTTCAGTGTAGGAATATCGTTGTACTTTAGGTATTTTTAAAGTGGCAAAAATTTATGGATAAAATGACTCTATTATAATTTAATCTCTATACAAAATCACCTACTGATGTCAATTTTGGAATGTAATAAACAAAAATTGAGATTCTTAGCCGATTGCATGTAGTGTAGACGACAATTTTAACAGGTGTCAATCTTAAACAGAATATAGGGTAAGATTGGCATCTGACTTTACTTTTTTTTAATCATTGTTCAAAAACGATAAGTAGTAAAATAAAATGCGTCTTATATCATATAAAGAGAGAGTGAGGCTTGCTTATGCATACATTATCAAATCTGATAACTTCAGTTTGCAATATATTTTAGACCAGTAAGTAAAGTGATGTCAATGCTTGCCCCTTTTACCTTGCGTCTCAGAAGTCACGCTACGGTATGCTTTTCCCTATCGCGCCCGCCGCGAGCCCGAATAGAATTTATCGCCACTACGAACCCTTAAATACGGCTGCGCGAGAGCTACGAGTGTTTCTACGTCCATAGAAGAGATAAAAGAAGATAAACGGTCGTTTCAATTAACAGTCGTTCTATTATTAAGATCGTGACTATAACGAAGCAAACATCTAATTCGGTTATCGCATAAAAGAAATATTCCTATTTTTCAATTCAAGTAGTAATCTTTATACACGTTCAATTTCACGTAAAAAGAAAATGTTCAAAAAATAATTATTGGCAAAGTTATAAGTGCGTTTTTCTCTACTATATTATAACGTCATTGAAAAGCCATCAGAGACGCACTTAGGCCAAGCAACGAGTGCGAGAGAAATAGACTTGCAGCACGATGATGTAACTGCATTTTTAAAAGCCGTTTTCCAGCTTAAATAGAGCCGAAGATGAAAAATCAAAAAATATGGGGTAAATAATTTTGTCCAAATTTGTCAAAGCTACGATAAACAAATAGTGAGAGAGCCAAATTTTAACGTCGTTATTCCAAGGCGAACATAGGGACCGTGCGAGGACGAGCGAGACGCATCACCCCGTTAGGGTGTGTCCACATTTGTGACATTTAACCGTGACATGTCTCTCCGTGACCGTGTCAGTAAAGATGGTCCACATTTGTGACATGTAATCGTGACAAGGTTCCGTGACCCTGTCAGTACCGAAACCGTCCACATTCAGCTTAACAAGTCCTGTCACGATACTACGCAGCCCTGTCCGACACAATGTCACGCACAAGTGTGGACGCACCTCTACTGACACGGTCACGGAGACATGTCACGGTTAAATGTCACAAATGTGGACGCACCCTTAAGCTGAGTTTAGACGGTGCGAGCTAGCGGGTCAGTTGAGAAGGCCAGTAACTGTATGCCAGCTACTGTTATCGTTTAAACAGATCCGCCGAGTTACTGTCTCTGCAAGGATGGACAGCTACTGGATGCGAGTAACTTCAAACTTAAGGGGAGTTTACACAGTGCGAGTTGCTGGGCTAGCCAGTAGACAGTAGCTGTACTTGGTGAGTGGGGGAAGGTAATTGGCCAGTAAAATCAAATAAGTTTGAAGTTACTCGCATCCAGTAGCTGCCCATCCTTGCAGAGACAGTAACTCGGCGGATCTGTTTAAACGATAACAGTAGCTGGCATACAGTTACTGGCCTTCTCAACTGACCCGCTAGCTCGCACCGTCTAAACTCAGCTTTATTTGATTTTACTGGCCACTTGCCTTCCCCCACTCACCAAGTACAGCTACTGTCTACTGGCTAGCCCAGCAACTCGCACTGTGTAAACTCCCCTTTAGAATGAGTCTCGAAGGACGGAGACGACGCGACGCTACGCATCCGCTGCGGTGCCGCATCGGCGCTCTCGCACGCACTCGCGCGATTTCTATGTACAATACCCTCTCGTGGCGGCCCTGTATCTATCCACGCTGGCGCGGATTTACGTCGACACGTGGGAAGATCGCTCGCGCGCGGGCTGCGTTTTAATATTAGCGATGACGGCACCTCGCTATTGTGCGGGATTTTGCCAATCGCTTCCCCTCTATCCCGATCAGCGGTAACGTCACGTCATTTCGACGCAGGCGATCGAAATCGTGTTTGATAAATCGAATCGAGTAATTATCGCGGGATATTTTTTGAAGCATTACAAAATCAAATCAAATTCATATATTGCTTCTGATATAAATATGGTTAAAGTTGAAAAAAATAATATGTTAATTAATTATTAATTTTAAAAATATTACAATTTCACTAAATCGAATTAATACCTAACTAAATAAACTCTTGCAATTGCATACTGAATTTGAACTAATGCTGATACAGGAGTTAGAACAGCTATAGCTGCAGGTAATCATAAAGAAAAAGGAATTTCAGTTCTTTTTGTCATTGCAACTAATATTTAAAAAATAATAATTAAATTATGATTTGAAAATTTTAAATAAAAAAATGTCACTCTATAAAAAATTTAAATTGAAGTTGATATTAATAATCCAATATCCTCTAATCGATTAATTAAAATTATTCATATTCCCGCATTATAAGAGGATTTATTTTAACAATAAGCTACTAAACAACAAGATATCATAACCTAAACTATTTTATCGAAATAATAATTATAAATACTTTTAAGGAGGACCGTCAGAAAAATGAAAAAAGATAAATCACCCTGATTTTTTTAAAGTAAATGTTGGATATGTATTATAAGACGTGCTTAAATTTGAGATAATTTGGTCCAGCCGTTATTTTGTAATTAATTTTTGAAAATGAAAGTTTTGATGAAATAATTATATTCAATCAAATAATAAAATCAGTTATATTATGAATTTAAAAATAAAAATTTCCGTTCTAAAAACATTGATTCCTTTTTTATTGATTTGGGCCCAGCTCAGAGCAGCTAGCCCAGTCTGTCGCCAGCCACGCGTGGAGAGGTTTGTATTCGCCGCACAGATTTCGTGGATCGTGGGCAGCATGGGTGTTCCGTTGCACGATTGACGGGGCCCGGAATGTTCCGTTCGTCCGCTTTCTGTACGAATGGAACGCTTTCTGTAATAGCGTACCGATCGGAAGCCCACTAAATACGTTGTCTGGAACTTCCTCAGTTAACCCTTCATTGCATACTGTTGTATATTTGCAACATATTTTTAAATTCATGTATATTCACAATAGGCAAAGTTTCTAACGGCATATGACGAAATTCCACAACATAAAGTTATAAGATATGACAGAAAACAGAAAAAAAAATTCAATAAATTGTCCCAATATAATTATCCTATATAATAAACATATGGGTGGAGTCGTATGGAGTCCAAGTTTCCTACTTGCAAAGGGTTTACCCATTTGAAATGTGACAAATGTGGAGTGTTTTTGTGCCTCACAAAGGACAAAAATTAGTTTTGTTAATAGTTGCATGTTGTTATTAATATGCAACAATTTGTTTTTTGTTTAAATAGGCGTTGAAATTTAATAAACATTTTTTATATTTTTTTACTAATCAGAAATATAATCGAATACGAAAAATAATTATTCATTTATTTTTAAAAAATCATGCAACAAAGGGTTAAGTAAGCATTTCTACTTTTCTTTCTTTTCTTCGATAACGAGTACAATAAAACTACTTCTGTTTCCGAATCAGATTCTAAGCGCGGTCTCTCACGGGTCGGTATGCTTCGAGCAAAAACCGCGCTCAGTATCCGTGCAGCATACCGACTGGTTGTTGCTCTATACATTTTGTATCGATGCTCGCACACGGGTCGGCGTGGCATCGGCGCGAAACGGTTTGTACTCGGTATGTTGCGTGCAACATCACCAATCAGTCGCGTCTCGACATTTGCAGGCTGTAAGCATCTAGGCAGTCGGGCTCTCCCGGTCGAATCTCCCGTTGGGGTGTACCAAGGACAGCCTACACTCCCTCACACACATGTTTGTATTTTGTCTGCTTATCAATGGCTTAATGAGTCTGACTAGTTTTAGAAAATAATTTTTGATATGTAAACATCTATGCTATGGCTCTGCGGTAGGACCTTCCTGGGAAATTGAGCGTCAGACGTAAGCCATGTAGATGTGACTGCGTCAGTGTGTGTGTTGCGCTACTGCGCATACTATTCGCGCAAGCTGGATTATCTCAACGGGAAAACATTTTAGAGAAAAATGTTTAATACAAAACTTTAAGGATTTTCCCTTGGCTACCCAGTGGTCGTATTGGATTTAAAGTAATATCAAATGCCTTCCTAAACCGTTCATCCGATTGCTATGAAACTTTGGGGAATGGTTGGACGCATGCCCGCGAAGGTTTCTGAGTTAGTAAATCTTATACAGGGTGTTCAAAAAGTACCGGTACTGATGATTATTATGCCTTCCTAAACCGTTCACCCGATTGCGATGAAAAGTTGGGGAATGGTTGGACGCATGCCCGCGAAGGTTTCTGAGTTAGTAAATCTTATACAGGGTGTTCAAAAAGTACCGGTACGGATGATTATTATGCCTTCCTAAACCGTTCATCCGATTGCGATGAAAATTTGGGGAACAGTTGGACGCATATCCGCGAAGGTTTCTGAGTTAGTAAATCTTATACAGGGTGTTCAAAAAGTCGAACTATACTTGACCTAAATTTGACCTCCGCTGACAATAAAGGTAACATGAAAAAAATGGTCAAGGACACATTTGAACGTGAAAAAAAATTAATTTGACCTTGATATAACCTTGAAGGTCATGGTCAAGGTCAAATCCAATATGACCATTGCGTAGCCCGGGAAAAATACTAAAAGTTTTGTATTAAAAATGTATTTAAACAATGATGGACGGACAAAATCAATCCACAATCTACCCGTGCGAAGCCGGGACGGGCTGCTAGTAAGTTATAAATCTAATATAATAATAATAAATATTTTATTATAGAAAAAATTAAACTTCTTTATGTCGAACTACGACTTCATATTCCCCAATTAAACTCGGACCGCAGATAATTGTAAGATGTTTACACATCCTCCGTGAGTATTTGACATTCTATACATTGCCTCAAACTTATCATTTTCACTTAATTCTCCTGCTGCTATAAATAGTCTGCTACCATAGTTGCGTTCAATGTATGGATGGACCCAAAATATCTTTTTTCTTTGATTTCTTAAAAATAATTATAAATTACAATAATATCTTCATCACTCGAATCACTAGACGTAGACATGTTTCCTGGCTAGTAAAGAATCGGTACATTTACCGTATACTTATTGCGCCGAAACCACACCGACCCGTGAGAGACCTCGCTAAATCTAGAAAGATTTCACCGAGGGATGCCATGCTGCCTGGTGCTAGTGTGGGCCACTACTGGGTTCAATATGCGGTAAAGGAATGAAAACGTGGACGTGGACATGGGTTGGGTGTGGGCTGAAAATGTGTCGTGTGTGTCTTAAGGTAAGTCTATACCGGGATACAAATATGTTGGCAACACGATAATCCGGTGTTGGCAACACGATAATCCGGTGTTGTCAACATGTATCCCGCCGACTTGCAACTCGCCGACGGATACTCGGCAACAGCCACTATCCGAATGTAGGTACAAACCGGGATACAAAATGTTGGCAACATGTTGGCAACACGAGTATCCCGTCAACTAGCGACAATTTAATTGCTACTCGTAAACTGCGGGCGGCATGACATCAAAGAAAGCTGTTGCCTGTTGCTTGTATCCGAGTTTCCCATTTGAAGTGGGAAACATCGGAAACATCGCTCTCTCTGGACTAGAATCTACCTACCTACCTACCTATATATACCTAGCTACCTACCTACCTACCTACCTACCTACCTACCTACCTATACCTACCTACCTACATACGATAATGTTCCGTCGCACGAGGGACAGAATTTCAGAAGGTCGATTGAAACCTTTTAATAGTATCGATCATAAATAACATATATTTCTTGCCTAAATTTTTCATTGAATGCCACATTATACGGGCCGCACAGTGTTCACATGGCAGATCGGACGGCGTATCGTATTTCTCATTTTACAAAGCAGTACTCTCTCACTATAGTAACCCAGATAACACACCGAGCAAAAAGTACAATTTTGCAACTGTAGGAGTAGATTACAGTAGGAAACAAGCATTTCTTATGTCTACTACAGTAAAAGCGAAAATGTAGTAAGCAATATTTCTATTAATTTCGATCTACTGGTGATGAAATTAAATGAGATACTGTAGGTTACTTATAGATGCAATATTGTTACTAGAAACAAGTGTCAAGTACGAATCTCTCTTCACTATCCAACTAAAAGTTCTAGATTTTCTTTCAACTGTTACGTTACATTTACATGCTAAAACTGATACCCAACATGAAAAATAAAATAGACTATTTTTACTAACAACAGTAGCATACCATAGTCATTGCCATTGTAGACCTGTTTTATCTATTCTTCCGTCGATGTCTTATAATCTGCTTTCATGTCCACTCTTTTGATTTTATACTGACGTTGAAAAGAAATACGAAACGTAAAATAGTATATTTATGACAATAATAGCTATCAAAATTCTGACAAATGTAGACGTCTTGTGAGGAGTTCACTGATTTCTTCTTCTAGTGTGAAACATTATTAGATAAATAACGAATTTCCGAAGCTCCGCTTATGTTCACCTACCGTAGTCGCAAAGTAGCCGGAAACAGAAACCTTCACATTTAGGTTGATGTTGTAGGTCATAAACTTACTATTTCTGCTGTGAAATGATCTACTATAGCACTACTCAAAGTTGACAACGTAGTTAGTTAAATTATTATTACGTAGTGCTTACAAAATTTAGAATCTATGGTCCTGTTATTAACGCAAACATACCTGCCGAGTGAAGGCTACTAATTGGTATACTCTAGCACCGAAAATAAATTCATCTTTCAACAGGTTACTGTAGGAGAGAAGATGTAAGAAATAGATAGCTACATACATTGGGCACTAATTTTTATTCCCTTTTTCTATACTTTGGAAAGAATGATTGTGAGAGTTGCTTATATTCTATGATGTAGTAGGAAACCTTCCGAATACAGTAGGAGCAAAAGATACAACCATTATCCTCCTGTTGCTGATAAATTTTAATTTTCCAAGAATAGGGAATAGGTTCCGTGGATACGTCTGGTGACCAAATGTTGTGCAGGTACGTAAACGAACGAGACACTGGGCAGAAAAACGAATGCTTCAGTTTCTATTGAGCTGTGCATATCGGTGCACGGTTTTAGTTTGTGACACACTTATATCTCTAATATGTTAAAACGCAAGCGAAATTCTCAACACGGATGTGGATACCGTAAAAATTTTGAAGATCTTGGTAGTAAACAAAAGCGTAATCGACGTCGTACTGCAATTAATGTTCTACTGGCGCAGATCGACGAAGAAAAAGCAAAGTTATCTAAATTTAAGTGCGAAGAACCAGTGCAACCGGCATCTGTACATATTAATGGACATAATAATATTACTTTTTCCGCCGAAGTGGACAATTCTAATAATTCTTCCACCAGTAGTGATGGTTTTACCTCGGAAGAAGAGTTATTTACCGACGATGAAGATATCGACGACATCCATTTGGATTCTTCAGAAGATGAAGGAAACGATTCAAGTGAACAACAAGATTTTTATTTTGAAGAGAACAATGAAAAGTTCAACTACATTCAAAATTTAAGAAGTGCATTCATTGATACCAACATGAATCACACGCAAATCAAAGCGATGCTATCAGTCATGCGACAACATAAATGTTTCTCATATCTTCCGAAAGATGCAAGGACTATATTAAAAACTCCTCGTCGCTCGGTGCTCCGTGATGTTCGTCCAGGACAATATCTCCATATCGGAATTAAAGAAAATGTGGAACAAAGATTATCAAGAATGCGCCATAGCCATTTACGCATCCCGCGAACCAACGAACCGCGCGAACAGATACGTCAGATATTCCACTCTCCGAAGATAAACAAGCAAGGAAGATGAGCGGGAAGAACGTAAATACGTCGGAATATTCTGTGGCTTCTACACATGACGGAACATCAGATTGGATGTCTCAGACAACGGTGCCAAGTGCTTCAATGAATTATTCCACGACGTACGACGGACCAGAATATCCTACTTGTAATCAGCCAATACTGGTTCATTCGAGTTTTCAGTCTCCAGCTGGTCCTAGTGGTTCATGTTTCACGGAAGCAGAATTAACGCTCCTGGGAAATAAAGAAAAGGAGATTGATATTCCAACCAATAATAGTAAAAACGGTAGGTAAAACGTTTCTTGTTGTTGCAAAGCTTTAAAAATTGTTGATATTTCAAAAAGTTATCGTTGTGACATAAACATAATTTTTATTACAGATGGAAATACGATTGAACCACATCGCGGCGAAGAGGATGGAAATAATACTGGAAGAACGAGACAAACAGCATCTCGTGATGAAGTATTGCAGGAAATTCTGACAATAGTAAAGTACGTTTCACTAATTTTCATAATCGTGTATTTTGTACACTTATAATTTCCATCTGTCTCTTCATTCGTTTAATTTTTACGATTAAAATATTTGTTTCATTTAAAGAGGAAAAGTAACGAAGTTTGCAAGGAAGTCCAATAAATAATTGAATTGTTTCAGGAAAATAAGTAATAAAGTAGATGCCATCGAAAAGAGGCAAAGATCAAAAAAAAATTTGGCAGCATTAGTTGCAACTTTAAATTTACCAATAGCAAATAGAAAAGATTTCGATGCTTTAGAGCAAGATAAGGAGCAGCTACATATTTTGGTTGGTATTATATGTAGTTAAATATTTATGTCAATGATTCTCGTTTTGAAGACCATTTCTTTCCAATTATGTATAAAACGTAATATCTGTCCGTATTCTTTCTTTAGCAAGAATATCTTCAAGAGAGAGGAGGAGGAACGCTATCTACGACCCTTAAGGAATTCTTCCAAGCGAGTCTCACGGACTCTTTCGTCGCAACAAATATAGTTTGGAAGGCATCGAAAGAAAATGAACGTAAAGTTCGATTCCGAAACTCTAATATGAGTGTCATCTTTTTTGGTAAGAAACAAAGAAATTCATATTTCTAATTGTAATTATTATGAACAGTTTTTAAAAAATCTTATTTTGCAGCTGCAGTGAGGAATATAAAATCCCTAGAGGGAGTTACTTATGAAGAGTTTAAAAAAGGGATGCAAATCTCTATAAAAAATGCATATCAACGGGTTTACATGCAAAAAAATCGACTGAATAGTAATAAAAGGCCGGCCAGTTATGAAGACGACGACGAAGCCCGGGCTGCAAAGCGATATTATTCTTTAACTTTAAATTAATATTACTATGTAATTTTTTTTTATTAAAAAAGTTAATTAACGTCGTTCAGTGAATTTGTTAAACATTTATACCTACTATCCATTTAGTTTATTCCCTTTGCAAATTTTGCTTTCAAGATTCGAGTTTAATTAAATAACTGAGAATCATTTTAATAAATTTAAATTAGTATGACATATTGTTTACCGTTTAATGAAAGATATCGAAAGACAGACTTGTGTGAATTAAACTTTCAATGTACATTTATTGAATTTCAAGTACACAATGTGTACTTCAAATTTAATGTACGTGTAATTGCCAGTGCTTCCCATTCGATAGTAGCAATCTAGTAGTAGGATTCTGCACTACAGTATAAAACTTGTAGCATACTTCTGAAGCGTTTACTGAGTACACAAGCAATTATAGTACGTTACCGTCTACAGTAGCCATCTAGTAGTAGGATTCTGCACTACAGTACAAAACTTGTAGCATACTCCTGAAGCGTTTACTGAATACACAAGCAATTATAGTACGTTACCGTCTACAGTAGCAATCTAGTAGTAGGATTCTGCACTACAGTAGGAAACTTGTAGCATACTCCTAAAGCGTTTACTGAGCACAGACGTAATTACAGTACGTTACCGATTACAGCAATAAGCTAGTAGTATCTTTCTGTACTACGGTAGGGAATTTGTGATGTGCTCCTGAAGCGTTTACTCGATACAAAAGTAGCTGTACAAAGTAGCCATGTACTGTAGAAAATTAGTAGTAGACTTCTGCACGTCAAAATGTATGTTCCAAGACTTTCTAATGAATATACACGCTTATGTTGAGACACATAATTCTGCATATGTATGCGATAAATTGAATCACAACCTTTTTGTACAACATGCTAGATGTCAGGGAACTCCGAAGGAGGTTTCTAACTTTACTACAGTTGTTCACTCTTATATTATTATTAGTATGCTCGTGTGTTATCTGGGACATGTGTATGTTCTTTCTAGATTGAAAAGAAAGGCACGTAATTATTTCTCTCGGCAGAGGCACTCTCCCGATGCGTGATTTCGCGCATACGGCTGCCAAGTGGCACGTGCGAATATCAAGCCACGTTTAGGCTTCTGTCGGTAAATTTGAACCGCGTCAAAGGAGCTTCGAAATATAGCGGTATCTATTACCGCGGGCACTGCAGAAAATGACTCATTCTGACCTGTCCCATATCGCCCGCCTCGCCGGGGGTATGTTTCGGCGAATCTAGGCTACCTGAAGGGTTAATTGCCGGACGAGTCGTAATGAACCCCTTACCACAAAAAAATACCCGTTGTAATAGATACCGCTATACTTTGAATATTAAATCAGCTTTGTAAAGGGGAGAAATGAATTCAATACATGACTGATGCAGTTGATGGCCAATTAGGGAACACTTAATGACAAGTAACTCCGCCATTAAGGGGGTATTACTGTCTAGACGCTTGTTTTTAATGTAATTTTTAGGAATTAATTTTGCGAAAACTATCAAACCTACAGAGTGCCGGGGTTTTTGACGCATAATAAGACATGTTTCAACTAACAATACAAATTTTAATAAAACATTTTATTAGAATCTGTACAAGTTATGCGCTGTTATGCAAATCGTGGCGTGAGACGCTCGTCCAATCGGGCGACCATATTGTGGCGGTCCTAATCGTCTGAGAGAGAAGAACACATTTTTTTTTAATCTATATGAATGTAGTTATCGTCTGAACTAGAACTAAGTAGGTACGAAATTTTTTATCGCAATCGCAGCTGTTTGAAGATTAAAGTTTAATTTTCCCGAAAAATTGTCAACTAAAACATGAGAGCAGGGCTAAAATATTCAAGCTATCGGTATTATTCTAGTTCAGACCATAGGTGAAGGTTCCCTCGAAATGTGTGCAAAACCAGAAGTCAATCGGTCCAATAGTTTTTGAGAAAAACGTGCGCCCGACTTGAAAAATGTCGTTTCGAGAAAAACGCGTTTAAAGTTGATGACTACCTGCTGCGCCCCAACGCACCGCAGCCTTTAAGCCTCTGTAACTATAGTTCTACGAATTTCAAATTAGTATTTTTGACACATTCTCAAACTCCCAAATTATAAGAAAATGCAAGAAAAAAAATCGAATTTTTGAAGCGTCTAGACAGTAATACCCCCTTAAATTGTCACCATAGCTTGTCCCGTTTTGTAAAAACTGTCGCTGCCTCCACCTTCTTTTTCGCTTCTGGGAGGCTATTATGATGAAAGCAGGACTAACACCAGCAGCAATAGACGGTTCCATTTTTTAACATCAAGACTCCGTTTCGTTTGAACGCTCAACTGGTTCTGATCGCATGTATCCGGATACAAGTCGATGTATCCAACAGTATGTTGCCAACAGCGACATCGTGTTGGCAACACTCAATGTTGATGTTGCCAACAGCGATGTTGATGTTGCCAACAGCGATGTTGCCAACAGCCATAAACGTGTTGCCAACATGTTGCCAACATTTTGTATCCCGGTCTAAACGTACCTTTAGCGCGGTCTCTCACGGGTCGGTGTGGTTTCGGCGCAATAAGTATACGGTATAAATGTCGTACCGATTCTTTACTAGCCAGCCTCGCTTACGGCCTCGGTATGCTGGCGGCGCGACGCTTGCCGGCGCATTTCATTTCGTGCTATTCCGCGGCGGAAAGTAGTAGGAAACATGTCTACGTCTAGTGATTCGAGTGATGAAGATATTATTGCAATTTATAATTATTTAAGAAATCAAAGAAAAAAGATATTTTGGGTCCATTCCATACATTGAACGCAACTATGGTAGCAGACTATTTATAGCAGCAGGAGAATTGAGTGAAAGTGATAAGTTTAAGGCAATGTATAGAATGTCAAAAAATTCTTTTCTAAAACTAGTCAGACTCGTTAAGCCATTGATAAGCAGACAAAATACAAACATGAGGGAGTATAGACCGTCCTTGGTAGATGGACTGCCTAGATGCTTACAGCCTGCAAATGTCAAGACGCGACTGATTGGTGATGTTGCACGCAACATACCGAGTACAAACCGCTTCGCGCCGATGCCACGCCGACCCGTGTGCAAGCATCGATACAAAATGTATAGAGCAACAAGTAGTCGGTATGCTGCACAGATACCGAGCGCGGTTTCTGCTCGAAGCATACAGACCCGTGAGAGACCGCGCTTAATTTCGTTGATCGGCCGGTGTCATCGAGTCCTCATTACTGCGCACTCCTGCGTGAGGTATACCCAAAGACGATAAATCTATTGGGATCTGTCTTATGGGCGGAGCTAAAATTAATATGGCGGCTTTAAAAGTGCAGGTTCAATGTATTTCAATGGGTTAAAAGTAGTTTTTTACGTAAAATATGATTAACATTAATGTGTGAAATTTGCCTGTGGGCGAATACAAAAGCTGGTAATAGGAACTTCCTTGAAGGGGAGCGTGTTTTAAAATCTCTTGGAAGCTAGAACATCTGAAGAATAACTGTTTTAGAGAGAGCAAATATTTAAGTTAAGAATGTACATGCTTAGGCAAGGGAAATATAATAAGCACTCGAAAAATGACGCGAATACACTTTGGCATACGGCGTAACTGATTTTATTTTTAACATTATCATCCACTTTTCTAAAAATCGATTTTTTCTAAATTTCCAAACGCGTCTGGAGTGTACACGAAGCGTTTGCTCGGCTTTGTAAAATAATGGAAAGACACGTCGTCTTTATTTAAACGACTTTGACAGCTAGGAACGTAGCAAATAAGTCTACCTTTCGATTTCACTCGTGGTTTTAAGAATTGTGACGTTATTTTGCGAAAAAAAAATTATTATGTGCACTCTCGTATTCTAATGCGAAGTTAAGCTCCAAAACTGCTATCTAAAACTAGTTTGTTTTTTCGCCGCTAGAGGTCATGTCGCCATTCGACAGATCCCAATCCGACCCGCTTTCATTCCATGAAATTTAAGATCGATGATTGGTAGAATTATTTTTTTTCGATCTATCACGAGCTCCAAAATTCGTAGATTGAAAGAGAGTCGGACAGATTCGCAGATTTCATATACGAGGGTTGTCCCAAAAGTAGTGCACAGCGCGCTCTAGCGGGCGTTGTAGGCAACGTAGACAGCTGATCGAAGCGTCAGTGTATAGATTGAAGTGTTAAGAACACGTTGGTATCATATGGTAGTGGGATTCAATTAAAGGGAAAATACAAAAATTCGAAAAGACAACGAGAACAATCCGTCAGGTCGGATTTCAGCAATAGAGCAACGTGTGTATATTCGCGTAAACAGGGCGTAATAGCCATAGATCGAGTTCCAACGGGTACTAGTGTCACTGGAGCGTACTACAAAAACTTTCTTCAGAATGTCTTGCGCCCAAAAATCTGTAAACTGCGTTACTTGTACTTCGAGCGGCAATATCTCACAAATGCTTCGAACGGAACTTAGAGCCCTAAAAAAATGTTTATTTTTTACAGAACGGAGTGCCAACTTCACAAGGCCCTTTCATTACTTTACCTTTTTTCATCTTATACATTTTTTTGTTCATCTCGACAAGCTCTACTACTTTTACTAGACCATTTGCACGCGCAAGCGCGCGCCTAAAACATATTTCATAGCGACATTTACATTTACTTCAACACTAATTTTATCAAATTGAATTTCCACGTTTTAACTATCGAATACTATGTCGATATCGATTATTAACTAACTAATGGGGATAGGTGACCACGAATTTCGATTATCGATATCGATTATCAACTAACCAATGGTGATAGGTGACCACGACTTTCGATTATATCGTGCTGGATTTTATTAGATAGGATAAAAACAAAAATGTTGAATTCCATTTTTAAAAATACAGGTGCCCTTCATATCTTGTAAATTACGTATGTTATCAAAAATCACTTACATGTATTACACGTCGTCCTCGACACCAAAAAATGTTCATTAGAATGATTTTTTCATAACATGACAGGTAATGAAAAGAAATGGATGTAGTCCTTGGTAAATGTACACCCTCTATATATATAAAACTTGATTTATACAATTATTAATTATGACGATACATCGACACTTTCAAAAACCCTAATAAAGCCTGAATGTATTTTCGTTCAAATTCCAAAACTGTAGCTTAAAATCCGAACGTGTACTATAATTTTTATTAGTAATTTTAGTACTCGGATTTACGTCGAATGAAATTTATTACGTTGCATCGAGAAATTCTGGCTTTGATGCGACGTAATAAATTTACTTTGACGTAAATCCGAGTTCTAATATTACTAATAAAAATTATAGTACACGTTCGGATTTTAAGCTACAGTTTAGGAATTTGAACGAAAATACATTCAGGCTTTATTAGGGTTTTTGAAAGTGTCGATGTATCGTCATAATTAATAATTGTATAAATCAAGTTTTATACATATATAGGGTGTAAAAGGATTAAATAATGTAGGTTTAATCAAGCGATTGGAAAAATTTTTGTTTAATTTTCCGAAACATTCTTAACTGTGTACATATATACAGTATGTCCCGTGGATAACGCAAGTATTTGAATTTCCCTGACATTTGACTTTGATAGTGCTTGGAACGGTGCTGTAGTTAGAGTTGGTTTCAGAAGAGTGCGCTGCGTTCTTACGAGCCGTGTTTCGAGAGCGAAAAGTGTAAAACGTCTGATTTTTCCCGGGAACTGTCCATTCGGGAGATCGAAGCGTCTAACCTCGAAATTAACTGAATTTGTAAATAATGGTAAATAATGTGTAGAAGTGATGAGAAATAATCATACAGGTTTCGCGGAAACACGGCTTTACGTAAGAACGCAGCGCGCTCTTCTGAAGCCAACTCTAACTATAGCACCGTTCCAAGCACTACCAAAGTCAAATGTGGGGGAAATTCAAATACTTGCGTTATATATATCCACGGGACATACTGTATATATCGCGTCGTCCAATAAAGATAAGAAAAGCGTTACCGCTATTGCTTTCAATATTTCGTCATCTCCTTGCATGATGCAATAACTCATTGTCAATTTAACTCACTAATTTTTTTATTGTAGGTTTGAAAAATTTCGTTAAAATTATTTACCCTGTATTTTTTCATTTATCATCTTCGGCCTTATTTAAACTGAAAAACAACTTTTAAAAATGCAGCTACGTCATCGTGCTGTATATCTATCTCTCCCGCATTCGTTGCTTGGCATAAGTGCGTCTCTCATAGCTTTTCGATGACATCACAATACAGCAGAGAGGAACGCACTTGTAACTTTGCGAATAATTATTTTTTCAGGCATCTTCTTTTTCGTGTGACACATTGAATATGTATACAAATTACAAATTGAATTAAAAAATATAAATATTGTTCTCTTTCAATAACCGAATTCGCAGAAAAGTCGAAACATTACTTATTGCGCCTAAGTACTGTATCATATTTGCACCTGTTGGCGCGCACCTGCGACCCCGAGTCGATCACGTGCAAAATTCGACCCACTGCTGTGTTTACATTGAACACTACGTTCAATAAGACTCCCGATCTTGATCTTTTACAGGGACCCAGACTCCCCGTTAAAATCGTGTACAGTGTCGATATGGCGCTTACAGTTTCCATTGAGTTGTTCCTTAATACAAAATGAACCAAAAAATCTGGAACAACATCTTCCTCAGACGCACAGTTTAAAAATTACAATCAATCGAAGAATAGCTAATCGCGTAATCGCTCTGCTGCATCTCATCGCCTGGCAATTCGGAGCGCCTGATTAATAATTTAATTTCTCATAACTTTTAAACCGTGCGTCTGGGAGAAAATTGCTCGGAACTTTTTACCTCGCTTTTTATCAAGAAATAGCGCCGTAAAAACTGTACACGCGCCGTATCTGTACACCCTGTACAGAGAATCAGGCGCATGCGCGTATATAAAACACCTAGTATAGCCTTATTAGATATTCGCGAAACAATTTATTAGTGTCAGGATAAAACCGGTACCAATCGAAAGAAAAAAGTCTCCTGAATGATATATAGAAATGGGTAATCTTCAAATTGACGAGAAGTAATGTAATTAATTAAAAACTATCTTTCAAAATAACTTATGCCAAGAAATCGCGAAGCTATGTTTTTTCTGTAACCAATTTCATAAATAAAAATATCCCAATGTAGAGGAGAAAATTCTTTACAAATTTCAAGTCGGAACTTATAGTCTACGATGCACCGTTTTTGTGTAATTAATTATTAAACATATGTAATTCAAATTGGCTTAAATCGATCAGCTGATCGTTACGCGACGCTCCTTTATTACGCGCGCAGCTAACGGAGGAAAGCGCGTTCCGCAATCTATTCAAATTTACGCTTCATTATGTATTGATTTTTATAATTAATATTTATCAAATTCTTCGTTTTTTGAAAATTATTACCATTATTTTAAATTCTGTTATGAATGAAGAAGTAATTGTTTAATAATTTAACGCTGAAGGATCTTTAGTAAATGTCAACAAAATAAATTTAAATGATCCATTTTCATAAATCATTTTCGAAATACTTGTGGGTCATCCTATGGAGATATAAAGAATTACGTGAAATCTGAACACAAAAATCTGAAAAAGAAAACAAGCTGAATCATTTTTTGTTCAGATAATGTCTATACGTTTAAATGGATTTTACATTTAATTTAAATTTAAATGGCTCATTTAAATTTATTTTGTTGACATTTACTAAATATCCTTCAGCGTTAAATTATTTTAAAAATTACTTCTTCATTCATAACAGAATTAAAAATAATGGTAATAATTTTCAAAAAACGAAGAATTTGATAAATATTAATTATAAAAATCAATACATAATGAAGCGTAAATTTGAATAGATTGCGGAACGCGCTTTCCTCCATTAGCTGCGCGCGTAATAAAGGAGCGTCGCGTAACGATCAGCTGATCGATTTAAGCCAATTTGAATTACATATGTTTAATAATTAATTACACAAAAACGGTGCATCGTAGACTATAAGTTCCGACTTGAAATTTGTAAAGAATTTTCTCCTCTACATTGGGATATTTTTATTTATGAAATTGGTTACCGAAAAAACATAGCTTCGCGATTTCTTGGCATAAGTGATTTTGAAAGATAGTTTTTAATTAATTACATTAGTTCTCGTCAATTTGAAGATTACCCATTTCTATATGTCATTCAGGAGACTTTTTTCTATCGATTGGTACCGGTTTTATCATGACACTAATAAACTTCTTACTTAATAGAGAAGAAACAAATTTAGTTCTACTGGGCTAACCGTCGCGGTCGACTGATGCCGAGCGGGAAGAGACGACAAAGGGGAGCGCGAACCTCGCTTCTCGGTCCCGTTAGCACGATTTACGTCGCCGTCGAGAGTTCACTGCGCGAGACAAAAGGCAAACAAAAATATCAGCCGTGACGCGCGATCATGATGTGTGTGTGACGCGTTTATAATTTTTTTTCACGCGCTCAAAATCTACTCGCCCGCTACGTCACGCGCGCGTTATGTGTATCTACCTGAGGTTGCCGTACACTAGACCGACACAACACATCAAATGACTGTTAAGATAAAATGCATGTAATCAAATGAGCATCCACATACTGGACTGACACAGCACGACAGCATTTTCCGTAACCAAATCGCCGACACTCATTTCATTACGTAGAGAGAGAGAGAGTGCATTTATTTTATCGTAATTATCACTTGATCTGTCGTGTCGTGTCGTGTCGTTCTAGTGTGCGGCAACCTTTACTCGACGTAGAGACGGAGAAACCGACGGGAAAATCGCACTGACCTTCCGCACGCGGTCTGACACACGCCACCACACCGCGCACTCTCGGGCGGAACGTAAATTTTTGCATTTCGCCAAATCTGTTTCGATCGGTGTCTACGTGTGTATTTCTGAAAGGTTTGTACGTACAGCGGGCTTTCGTAGTCGGGAAACGTCTCTCGTTCGGCCGCGAACAAACTATTTTCCACTCGCGTCGAGGCGAAACTAATATAAACGAGGGACGCAGAAATCGTGGCAACGACGCCCGCACGGACTGGCAGTGGACAACTGACTGACTCGCCGCGACGTAGTCGTACACAACACAGCTGTACGCGGCACGCGCGAGTGGTCGCGCTCGACAGCTGATCGCGCGCGCGGCAATCCACGAGCGATACGCGTGTTTCTCGTCCGATAAGAATAGTCTTGGTCGGTTTTTCGAGGAGGACGTTGCTCCAGATACGAGAACGATACGGCTCGGAGGATTCGTGTAGAGATTATAAATGCGCCCGGGGAGTATTGTGCTATGCTGAGATTTCTTTTAGATACTTTCCGCGTTTCGTCCTTATTGGTGATCTTTTTTTTACGGCGGGGAAAAAAGCAATTCAGTCATCGCATTTTTATACATTTATGGCACAAACACAATCTGTTATCTGTATACGTATTCGACATCAAGCACAAAGAAAATACCCGAGAAAATAATTATTCATAGTTATAAGTGCGTTTCTCTCTGTGACATTGTGACGTCATCGAAACGCCAGAGAAACGCACTTATGCCAAGCAATGCGTGCGAGAGAGATAAACTTGCAGTATAATGACGTAGCTGCACTTTTAAATGTCGTTATCCAGCTTAAATAGGGCCGAAAATGAAAGATGAAAAAATACGGGGTAAATAATTTTGCCGAGTTTCCGAATCTGCAAGAAAAAAAATTTGTAGGAAAACCGAATATTTAAGAGTAATTTTATTCTGCAAATTCGAAATAAAAATACTTGTATCATATTATACTGTTGAATTTCTTTTCAACACCACTTTAGTCATATTAAATAAAAAATACATCATTCCATTAAAAAATATAGGGTACACGCAACAGAAGTGAAACTTCATGCGTAAATCCACGAAATACTAATATTGAAAAACAAAATTAGAAAAAAAATAACGTTGGAAAACAAAATTAGAAAAATAAAGGTAAGGTGAAAAAAACAGAATAAAATGTAATCATGCAGTCAAGAAGGTGACGAGAAGTTTTGCGTCTGTTTATTTATTGATGATTATACCAATCGTCTGTTTATTTATTGATGATTATACGCAAAACTTCTCGTCACCTTCTTGACTGCATGATTACATTTTATTCTATTTTTTCACCTTACCTTTATTTTTCTAATTTTGTTTTCCAATGTTATTCTTCTTCTAATTTTGTTTTTCAATACTATTATTTCGTGGATTTACGCATGAAGTTTCACTTCTGTTGCGTGTACCCTGTACACGTTTTTTTTTTCGAGGTTACCAACGAAGTTTTATATTTGTTGTGTGTACTCTTTACAATGTGATTTCATACGGTAATCCTCCAGTATCAATTACCGACATCTTATGTAGTTTTTTATGCACAAACGCCTCGCAGTAGTTGATGAACCATTGTGTCCACAGATACTAGTACGTTAATGACCTGTCCGTAAATTCCATATTGACCATATTACATGTCTCAATCGACGAATCTGCATAAAGGGGATTCGTGGAAATATAAGTCGCTCTACCTATATCTATTTCTTGAAATTCGAGAAATCGCAAAAAAAACTGTCGACAAAACTGTTTACCAACGCGTGCAACATCGATTTCGATTGGGCGCGTGACCCTTTGACTCGCGATTACATACATACTTTCGTCCCCAATATAAATTCCACATATACAGGGTGTCACATTAGCAAGGGAAGATCCATTTATTTTCGTTATTTGTCATTTTACGAAAAAATCTTTCGAATTAAAGTTATTTGGTTTCGAGGGAAACGTATAATACATATAAGTGACTATTTATAAGATACGAAGTTCACCTCAATTTTGTTGAACTCCTGCAGGAACAAACCTTATAAGACGCGTTATTTAAAAAATACAAAGATTATCTTTATTCTTTTAAATGGAACTTGACATTTTTCTTCTGATAAAAGTTGCGATTTTCATGAAGTCTTTGACAGTCTGGTTAAAAATTGTTGTTTATCGAGATGAACAAAAAAGTAATAGTGAAAGGCTCATTCGTTGGTCCGTTTATGAGATATTGCCACTGAAAGTACAAAAGTAAGTAAGAGTAAGAGAGAATTATGTCCAGAGAACTTACAATTATCTATTATAAATATATCTCACGGACAGTTCGACGTTTCACTTCATACCTTTCTTGTTAATTTCAATGAGGTCTAAAACTTTTATCAGAAGAAAAATGTCAAGTTCCATTTAAAAGAATAAAGATAATCTTTGTATTTTTTAAATAACGCGTCTTATAAGGTTTGTTCCTGCAGGAGTCAGAGACTGTCAGCGGACGTCAGGCGCATGCGCATTAAGATTCTATGCGTTCCAGCAAGAAGTACGTGACAGTCACTGATTCCAAATCCGCTGTTCCAGCAGGAGTCAGACGAGTTTGCTGATAGCCAGAAAAGTTTGCGGATTGTCAGGAAACTTTTAGTCCGACGCAGGCGTACTAGCTGCTCGTATGAATGAGGGCGGGTTTTACAAACACAGTATAAACGCGGTATAGCGCTATACTGAGAATAACCAGCACGCAAGCGTTTTACAAGTATGGTATAAGGCTGGAGAAATAGATTAATCCAAAATAATTGTCCTAATTTGTTGTAGGATATTGTGTACACCCTGGTCGAAGTAAAACTGCCTCCCCCTCTCTTAATTTGTTAATTGTTATTTTTACTGTTCAAAAACCGAATCCACTATTTCTGCTATAGATGTTGATGCTAAAATGTTAGAAATTTGAATGAGTAATTAATATATAGGGTACCTATAATAGAAACATTTTGCAAAAGTAACCAGAAGAAGAATCCGTGGCCCCGGGTGTACACCGGGTGTACCCGGGTTCACGGAGATTCTGAACATGACTTTTCAAAGTGTAATTTTAAAACGTAACAGCCAATTACCAATTAAATGTCAAACTTTCATTAGCTAATGCCGCTTTTGCCCTGGCTAATGAAAGCATGATAATTAATTATTCATTAGTTAGTATATTGAAATATGACATTTTGAAAAGTCACTATGTTCAGAATCCGTGAACCCGGGTGTACATGGCAAGCCCAGTATTAGATTTACACGGTCATCTATGGAATCCGTTATTTCTCCCCTTTACAATCTGACTTAGTATTCCATGTATAGCTGTATTTATTAAGCTGGCCACTGCGGGGATGGCTTACTCCGATCTTTCCGGCAATTAGCCTTCCATGAAGGACGTGAGATTGTAAGTATAGTCTGTTGAATAAGAGCGTGTACGGCGTTATTCATGAAGACATTATTCAACAATGTTTCTTTCGACATACATACGTTTGATATGGCCGAAGGCAATGCACAATTTGGTTAATAATGAGTTCAATCACCACCATCGATTATTGCTTGGCATCTCCGAGGCATACTATCCATCAAATTTTCGGCGTATTTACGGGGAAGTGCCTTCCAAATGTGTCGAATTTCTCGGGATAGCTGCTTCACAGTGAAGAGACGTTTTCGTCCAAGCTTCTGCTTATTTATGAAAACATGTTCACTGTGAAGTAGCTATCCTGAGAAATTCGACGCGTTTGGAAGGCACTTCCCTGCGAATACGTCGAAAAATGGGTGGATACTATGCCTCGGGGATGCCAAGTGATTGTCGATGGTGGCGATTGAACTCATTATTAACATAATTGCGCATTGCCTTGGAACATGTCAAACGTGTGTATGTGGAAAAAAACATTGTTGAATAATTTCTTTATGAATAATGCCATACACGCTCTTACTTAACTGACTGTACGTTTGCAACCCTTGTTCGCCAAACCGTATTACCTTTCTATTGTTTGTACCTGAGTTTTCATCCATATTTTTGTTACACTACTAGTAGTGTATAAAACAAAATAACAATAACCTTTGTCGAAAATTAAAAAGGTTAGGTTTGCTCTCTTCTAAAATTAATTACTGTCGTCACCACTAGAGTACAGTGCGTTCGGTGTTCCAACAGAAATCCCTGACTAGTCAAAGTCCGCACATGCGCACTACGTACAAATCACCAACTGTCAGGGATTAGTCACGGATTCTCTGCAGGAACAAACCTATTAAAAACCTCTTGTACGTATAATACGTTGCCCTCGACACCAGACAACTTTTATTCGAAAGATTTTTTCGTAAAATGACCAATAACGGAAATAAATAAATATGGCCCTCGGTAAATTTACACCCTGTATGTATGAATAAGGTAATGAATCAAACAAATGACATCTAATTATAGGATTGAAATATAGCTTTCTTCACATAAGAAAAAAACTTTATAAACTCGAGGAATTACTTTTTTCGTAGAGAAAAAAATGTTCCGTCTCAATAAATATTTCAATAAGTAAAAAATTCGTAATTTTCGACCAAGAATCTGTATTGTTGAGGAAATTTTAAGATTACACATTATCGTGGTTCAAAAAATATTATTTTCGCATCTGGCACATTATTTTTACTGTAGATACATATTTCAAAATCTACGTATTTTTCCAGCAAAAGGCTGAAAATTCAAAATTTCTTTGCGAAGTTATAAATATTTTGTAATAATTCATATCATCATACGATATTTGTTATTTTATAATACTTCCGCGCAACAAATATGTAATTAATCAACAATCATTTTTAACAGTTTAGTCCCTAATGTAACGCCTCGTTACAGACTCTAAATTCATTTCTATACTTCCACCTATAAGCGCAGGTACTTATCTACGAAGTTCGGTTTATCGTAAGAGCGACGTAGTTTTAAAAAGTCCGTGAAAGAATGCGAGAACACCGTGTTATTACACACTAAACTTTATACTCGATAACGATTTCAGAATGACGGTCGCGAGGTACGTACGATAAATATTGTAATAACAAGCAACGCATCTCTGTCTCTTTGTGTTCTTTATGCGCTGCGCTCGAACCCGCGCAGGTAGACCATGACTTATACATACATACATATGTACATCGATGCACCGATTATTTCAATGACCCGTCCTCATCGGGTGCTAATGCGATTAATAAATAAATCGGTATCGCGGTGCATGGTGAGTAAGAAAATAATGACGAATGCTTCGAATAATGAGTCGTTATGCGAAGTTTTTCCACTTGATCGTTTAGTTCTTCCTTTCTCTTTTATATCGGGCCGGCAAAGCGGTGTGCGATTCCCACAAATACGAGTAGGTAGGTACATAATTGGAAGAATATACGCGCGTAGAGTAAAAGTGGGGGACAAACGCCCTAGTTTCTATTTATTATAACTTTGAACGCGATTATCTCGAAACGTACTGAAGATACGGGAAAAAACGAAAATAGTTTTTTATAGTAAAAACATAGAGAAATCTTTTTGTTTCAACTTTTTTTTGGATATTTTTACTCATTTTCGAGATGATCGATTTTGAACTCATACTTCGATCAGGGTATCTCGAAATGCAATGGAAATACGTAAAAAATTGGTAGTAGTTTTTATAGTAAAATTATGGAAAAAAAATTATTTTAAATTTTGTTTTCGATATTTTTACTCATTCTTAAAATAATCAATTTTGAACTTATATTATCTATACTCCGATAAGTAGATACTTCATACTCCGATACTTCATAAGAACGTGATTATCTCGAAATGGAATAGAGATGAAAAAAAATTGAAATTAATTTTTTTATAGTAAGATTTATAGACAAAAGATTTGAATTCACTTCTTCTTTTCGTCTCGCGATTGTTAACGCGAATATATCGATGGCTTAGGCGCAATAGGTCGTAACCCACAATAAACACGTTATTGCGTTTTTAACGCCATTTGATTGTAACCCTCAAAAGTATGTCCCTACAATACATCGTAAGCCTTATCTCCATTTAAAACGCTCTCTATTTTATTATTTCAAAAGGTCGTATGCCCAGCGAATATTGTCACTGTGAAGTTTTTTGTGTCTCCTGTAAAATTTACTATTTCGGGGATACGACCTATTGCGCCTAAGCCATCGATATACTAATTATATATTGTATATAAGCATTTCATTAAAAGGAGAAATAATGCAAAGAAAATGCAAAATAAATTCCACTGCCGCGGCTAGTACGAGTAAAATAGTCATATACGCGAGGTTAGTAGCACGTTTCGTAATCGGGAGGGAAAAAGCGACGAAAAAGCGGCCAAAAATACCTTTGCGAACGGTCACGAGTCGATCTCATGTGACGGAGGAAACGTATTATTTTGTTTTTAAGTGCTCGAATAAAGCTTCCGCGGCGTTACGTAACCCAAATTTTTTTTCACGGTCCCTTGCGTCATAGAACATCCAGTGGCCAGTAGGAAAAAATCGTAGACACGTTTATTATTAATAGTATCGTTGAGTTATGCAGGGCGGTCTCGATTTAGTCTTCCCTGGTGAATTTCTCAACGACTAAAATTAATATGAAAAAATGGTTTCTACAAAAATTGCATGGTTTCAACAGAAAAATAAGATCGTACAATCCGTTCGATTACAAGTGGTATCAGTTTCGGTAAAATTGCACTCGCGTCATCTTTTCAAATAGAATCGCATATTTTTATATTCGTTATCTTTTGACTGATGCCAAAATACATACCTACAGTTTTGTTTTCTCAACAATTTCTTTTATCGCAGGTTCGACAAATTTAGACAAAATTATTTACTCTGTATTTTATCATTTTTCCTGTTCAGCGTTATTTAAGTTGAAAAACATTTAAAAACCCGACGTCATCGTCTTGTAAGACCATCTCTCTTGCACTTGTAATACCATCTCTCTTCCTTTCTCGACATAATTTTCATATTAGTAATCACAAAAATGCCGAGGAAAATACGAAATTTGGATGATAACAATCGAAAACATGCATGTGTATATACATGTATTCGACAAACTTCTGATATTCATATTTCAATTCGTACTTCCCCATATTTCAATTCCCCTACTTATAGGAAAACGGAATTTAACGAAAAAACGAAGGCCTCCGCGACATTTGCTTGGCATGATAATGGGGAGCCGATTTAGACGTTCTAGTTCATTCCACTTTTTCCCGCTCGTGCAATTTTTCTGTCACCTCAAAACCACGTGACTCTTGCTCGAACAATTTTTTTATATGTATTTTACTTTCCAAATTATTCAACCGCGGAAATATAAACTAGTCATTTCGTAAGTATACACACATAAAATGTGACGACAGTAGTCGAAAAATATCTCGCAACGACTTGCGTCGTAACGAGAAATATATCGCGCATTTTAACATCGAATTACGAACGGAGAACGACGACTCGATGTCAAATATTTTCATCCATACGCTATTCCATCTATTTTGATTCGCTAATTAACGCGTTAATTATGCGTGGATAAAACGCCACGTCAGCCAGCAGATTGTCCGCTAACGAGGAGCGTGGACGGCCGTTTGATTAACAAATCGGTTTGTTATCTTCGCGAAACGGCGAAAGCTTCCGTATCCGTTTCATCGTTCGACCGTTTTTCGCGGCCGCAAATTCGTCCGAAGTGAAATTTACGCGAGACATAAGAAACTTGGGATTTTATAAAAGGAAGTTGGCTTCTCGTTTCCATTACTGTCCATGGAAATAAGGGGCCAACTTCTCCTCGGAACATTCCACGCGCGATATTGCTTTTCGTTTCTTCTGGGATCTGCATAACCTGTCTGATTTCAAACTTATTCGCAAAAAAAACACAAATTAAGCACAGAAAAACCTTTTAATTTATGTTAAATATTTGACATAATTATTGTACAATATTACTTTTTAACACAAGAACTTTTAGTTAAATTAATACAAAAATTTGTGTAAGCCACTTGGGACATGTAAAATTTGTGTAAGCCACTTGGGACACGTAAAATTTGTTAAATTTAATACAAAATTTCCAACTATGTATAGAAATGCTTTCGCTGGAACTATTTTTTACCGTATATAAAAATTTATGAACAAATTTGTAAGAAAAAATCGTATAGAAGAAACTGGGGTGTTCATACGTAAAGTTGGCCCCTCATTGGCATTACTTCCCAAGGCAACGAGGGGCCAACTTCGTGTATCAACTTACCTCGGTCTCCCCCCTATGCAAGTCAATTTCGAAGTCTCAAAGTATCGATCGAATAACGAACAATCGTAAAGTTCGATTATTTCGTTACAATTGTGCGGGGTGGTGCAATAATTTGCCGCCTTTGCAGGATAATTAAAAACGAATTATCGAACCAATAAGGTATCGTTCCACGTTACATATAGCGGTTACTAGCGTGTAACCGTGAGCTATGCGACATACAAGTTTCGTAGAAGTCATTTTCTGGCCAAGATCGACTAACCGATTAATCGATTAAGTGTAAAAACTGTATCGTTAAAAAACCACTCTAATGATAAATATCGATATCCCAGAACGCTATCGTTTTTCCACTTAGTTTTGAAAATAAAATTCCACGCTTTAGCTTCTGTTCCTACGATTCTCTGCCAAAGATTTGAAATTCGGTTCTGTCATTCATTTTTTTTATTGTAGATTTGAAAAGTTTAGACAATATTATTTACTCTCTATTTTTTCATTTCCCATTTTCGGCCTCATTTAAGCTGGAAAACGATATTTAAAAATGAGCATACGTCATAATGTTATAAGTTTATCTTTCTCGCACTCGTTACTCGACATAAGTGCGTCTCTCACGGCTTTTCGATGACGTTATAATACAGTAGAGAGAAACACACTTACGAGGGTGGATCAATAAGTACCCGTGTTAACAATGAAGACGCAAGTTTTTTATAATTTTTATTTTTCAACTTAACCCCCTTTTAGTGCAATACACTTCCCAACGTTCCTGCCATTTCTCTACCCCCTCCAAAAAATATGATTTGTCTAACTCTTCAAAATAGATTGATATCTCGATGATAGCCTCCTCGTTTGAGCTGGATTTTTTTCCCGCAAGCCTATTTTTTTAAGTCGGGGAATAGGAAGAAGTCGTAATGAGCTAGGTTGGGTGAATACGGTGGGTGCGGCAACAATTCGTAGCGTAATTCATGCAGTTTGGCCGCGGTAATTCCGGCTGAGTGAACTGGTGCGTTATCGTGGTGAAACAGCAATTCTTTTTTGCCAAATGATCGTGCTTCCTTTTTCCAAAAAGTCAATAAGGATTATCCCTTTCGCATCCCAAAAAATCGATGCCATTACCTTTCCGACCGATGGCGCCGTTTTCGCCTTCTTCGCAGCAGATTCGCCTGGAAAAGTCCATTTCTTTGACTGTTGGTTGGTCTCAGGCGTATAGTAATGAATCCAGGTTTCATCAATGGTGACGACTCGAGGCAAAAACTCCTGCGGATTTCGCTTGAAGAGGTCCAAACACTCCTTTGAAACTGACATCCGTATCCGCTTGTTGTCTATCGTGAGCAACCGCGGCACCCATCGGGCGGACAACTTTCTCAGCCCTAACTTATCGTGTAAAATATTGATTGCCGTTCCATACGACACCCCTACGGCCTCAGCTACTTCGCGCACTTTCATTCGGCGATCAGTGAGGATAATGTCGTGGACCTATTCAACGATTTCTTCAGTAACCACATCTGTTGGGCGGTCTGGACGCTCCTCATAAAAAACAGAGGTACGGCCACGTTTGAACCGATTCGTTGAACCAATATCTGACGGTTGTCATAGATGGTGAAGAGTTCCGGTAGACAACATCCAACTTCGCTTTGATTTCTTCGCGCGTTTTTCCATCCAAAAATAGGAAGCGAATCACGGATCGATATTGCTCTTTTTCCATTGTTTCGAAAAACACCAAACAGGTGCATTATAATTGGCTGTCAAAACAAAACTAATCTAGCGATCAGCCTGAAATGTGACGTCATTTCACAGATGAGAGTATATGAGGAGCAGACTTCCAAATAGTATCTTATGTCATTAGGCGGAAATCCGAGGTTTTTTCAGACTGTGTTTAATTAGGTCGTAGCACGAGGTATGGTGTGAGGACGAGGCTCGCCGAACTCGCCGAAGGCGAGCCTTGTCCCCTCACCATGCCTCGTGCTACGATCTAAACACAGTCTTAAAATTTCGAGGATTTTTCAGCCGAATGACATATACTATTTTTTCTCACGAATGCCCACATTTCTCAGAACAAAACAAACAGAAGTATACACGACTCATTTCACGTTGTGTTTATCAGTTTGGAAAAAGGACCCACTTCGGACTAAGCAATCTTTTAACGCCCTGCGGACTCCAGGGCGGTGTTACGCGGAAAAAGCACCATCTTACGGTCAAAAATAGGCAGTTTTTGGCCTCTCCTGAAAATGGACAAAATGCTTTTTGAAAGTCTGCTCCTCATATGATGGTAATAAGGACTTGTGCCAGTAACGCCATCTGTCGTCAAACACGGTTACTTATTGATCCACCCTCGTATAACTGCAAATAATTATTTTTGTCACTCAGTGCCAAATACTCGGTTTCATGGGTGTCCTCAACGCATGTGAAATCACCTTTCATACACCAATTCGTGAAAAGTTGCGCAGTGCATGAAATAACCTGCACAGTGCGCCTCGTATTTGGGCAATGAGTAACAAAAAATAGAATTCGTCATTCGGATGTTTCGCGCCGTTTTTAACTCGTGTGGTTACCGCACTCGCTTCGCTCGTGCGGAAAACTTCACACTTGTTAAAAACGGCGCTTCACGCCCTTATAACGAAAATATCTATTGTTATGCCGATCTCAGACAATGCATGCATTCGACGAATGCGCGAACATTCGGGGATCGTACTACGCCTTCGGTTACCCTCCCACACGCTACAGTATTTGGAAAAAGTTCGTGCATTCAGCAAATGCGCCCGGGTTCGATCCCGCTCTCCAATTTCAGGGGCCTCGCGGCGGGGTACCGGTCCCTGGACGGCTATTCTGTAAGGCCCAGTTGTACAATGTAAGTTCAGAGCCGGTTCAGCTTGAACCGCCGCGTTCTTGGTATATTTTGCGTCACACATAATTACCAAGAACGGCGGTTCAAGCTGAACCGGCTCTGAACTTACATTGTACAACTGGACCTAAGTCAGTGAAAGCCCGTTCCCATGAGAAGTGGGCGGAGTTCACTGAAAAAGTAAGGAGAGTGAAGGAATCACTATTCTGTAACTGCGGGTGTACTCCCATCGCACGAAAATCGCGTGAACTTGGTTCCCGGGAGAATCGGTCTGCTCCCCCGGGGGAACGGCGATTCTAACCTATCTACTTCTGTGACAGTGTGCCTCAGTTTACAGTTCGATAATTTGCGTGTTCCAACAAACGATACATAATGGTCCGGCGATCTAAGCAAACGCGGTCATAAGTATATTAATGACTTACATAACTGATTTGTGCGATGTAAATTTGTGTCTTAGTTATAAAAAGATATACTGTTAAAATAAAAGACCAAAAAGTAAACAATTATTTATTCTACTATGATAACGTAAATGGAACATAATAAAAAAATATATTAAACTGAAACATTCATTATTAAATGATATAAAATAATTCAAAAACATACTTATATATAAGAACTTTTTCCAGAGGTGGTAATAGGGAAAGTAGTTGGAAAAAATAATTTAACAAAAAGCCCATTTCCTTAATGCTTACAATAAAAGTCAAACACAGCTTAATAATTAAAAAAGATATAGGTATTATATACTGGTACCTAATATTATTCAAAAATATGCATCCTTGAAAACGTACACTTCTAAAACGTACCTGAAACCAAGCAAATTGTTTTAAATAGAGAAAACTGATTTCGTAACAATAAAACTACGAAACCGTAAAAGTTCAATACATTAAAATGGGGTAAAAATGACATATAAAATGTTATATAATAATCGAGGACATGCTTTAAACTATAACTTAAACCAAAAAATGTACGTATCTGAGCTTAGCATTATAGGCATAGTAGGCAGTTATGAATATTATGGACTTTTGACCTATTTCGGAACCACTGTGCGATGGTCGGAATTCTGATTAACGATCCTTAGTAATTAGTATCACCGCGATATACAGGGTATATCAGAGTAAGTGTTACAACGTGAAAATGTAAATTCCTTATGAAAGAAGAAAAAGATTTTTCCTCTTGCAAAAATTTTCTGCAGGCTTTCATTTTCGATATAGGGTAAAACAGGGTGAGTTGGCGAATAAAGTTGGCCCCTCGTTTCTATGGAAAGTAATGGAAACGAGGGGCCGACTTCATTCGCCAACTCACCCCATTTTACCCTACAGGATGTCAAAGTTTTGAACAAAAAATGGTTTTTCTTTAAACTACGAACTATTTTTATCAGATTTGGCACAGTGGAAACACTCATTAGGTGTCAACACTCAAATCTGATGAAAATAGTTCAAGGTTTAAAGAAAAACGATTTTTTTTCAAAACTTTGACACCCTGTATATCGAAAACGAAAGCCCGCAAAACGTTTTTGTAAGAGGAAAAATCTTTTTCTTTTTTCACAAGGAATCTACAGTTTCACGTTGTAACACTTACTCTGTTACACCCTGTATACAATCCGTTCCCCTCAATACACGCCAGCGTAGCACATTGCATATCGGTTGGCGCTATCAGATCCAAGATGGTTCTCTAAAATTTGGTAACAATACCGACAGCCCAGACACGAACCAAATAGACGTTTCAGTCCGAAAAACATCGGTCATCTCAATAGTGGTGAATGTGACAGATGCTCTGACAGATAGTGAGAATCGTTTGTATTTTTTTCGAATAATCAAGATAGTGAACGGAAGCAGTGCCATTTTTTTCTGGTTGTGCATAAAGAGCAGGAAAGGAGACATCAGTATTTCAGAAGAAGTGCCATCAGATAAGTTACTTCCTAATTGACCGATTTAACCTCATTTTGATCACGTATATAAAGGACAAATACTTTGTGGACATTCTATTTTTTGTTTTCAGCGTCATGCGAGAACGGGAGGAAGCAATGGATTAATCAATACATTTGATTTTTGTTCACTGTCAACAATCAACCCGGATAGAAAAGAATGCTCTAGAACTCTGCGGTACAATGCCACGGTAGGAATATCAGGTTCTACCGACATGACGTGCTTCGACAAGGTCTGTATCAACTTTAGCGGTATATTGGTGGCACTGCACTAATCCTGTGGCACATTTTTCTATCTGGGAAAGCATATTATTATGGTAGTACAGCTGTACAGCATTCCGATAATATACCGTCTTCCTGTACTGACAGTATACATGCATTTTTTACCTCCAATATGCCAGAATTAAAACATCTTGACCTTGTCGAAGCACGTCATGTCGGTAGAACCTGATATTCCTACCGTGGCATTGTACCGCAGAGTTCTAGAGATTTTTAATTCTGGCATATTGGCACCCACACGAGTTAAAACTGCGCGAAACGCCCTTATAACGAATTCTATATTTGTCACTAAGTGTCAAATACGAGGTTGACGGAGTTGAGGACGCCCGTGAAACCGAGTTTTACGCACTAAGTGACGAAAAGCATATTATTATGGTAGTACAGCTGTACAGCGTTCCGATAATATACCGTCTTCCTGTACAGACAAATTTATTATACAATTGAGCGGAACTCGAAATTTTCAATATTTCATTAAATAAGAATTAAATTTCTTCGTTTTCTTCTTCCATAGGAAATTATTAAATACGATAAAAACTCTATCGAGAGAGAGGGTATGCGCTTACATCTCATGTTAAAATTGGAATAAGAAATAAAGTTTTAATACCGGGCCACCAGACCGTAAAGAGGAGCAAAGGTTAAATTAACTGATACGCATAAAATGCGTTCGAGTGTACAGAGATGCCTCGAGACATTGAAGGCTCGGCTCGGACAATAGCCACGTCACGCTCGATATCGCGCTACAATTATCTTTCTTATCTTCGCGGGCTTGGATTTTTCTAGGTCTATCCGCAGAGTTTATGGGGAGATCACGTAACGATCGGCGATAAATGCAGACTGCTTGGCGCCCGTATCTGTATACCTATATTTCGTCACTCGATGTAATATTTTTGCAATACAACGTGTTTCTCTGTGAATACGACAAAGTTGCGTGATATATTAGATGTACAAATAAGTTTTTCCTCACTCATGCCCATTTCGAGGCCTTCTCCAGCCTATTTTTAGACCGTAAGATGGCGTTTTTACCGCGTGACACCGACCGGGAGTCCGCAGGCTGTCAAAAAGATTGCTTAGTCCGAAGTGGGTCCTTTTTCCAAACTGATAAACGCAACGTGAAATGAGCCGTGTATACTTCTGTTTGTTTTGTTTTGAGAAATGGGCATTCGTGAGAAAAAATAGTATATATCATTCGGCTTAAATCCTCGGATTTTTAAGACTGTGTTACGACCTAATTAAACACAGTCTGAAAAAACCTCAGATTTCCGCCTAATGACATAAGATACTATTTAACCAGAATTTTTGTTACACTGCCTTGGGACCATAGAACTTAAGAATTTTGTACTTACTTCAGATATAGAAATCTAATTCCATTTAGATGTTATCGATCGGTATACGAAATTAGCATCTCATTTTTTTCGAAATCGTTTATTTTGAAAGAAATTACAGAACTATCGGAAATAACAATCAGAAACTATAGAACTATTACGGATGCTACAAAAACTATCATCGTATTATGAGATTCCAATAAATGAGATGCTAACTTCATACACATTGAAGTTGGCCCCTTTATTCCTACAACTTTTTATGGTAACGAGGGGTCACTTCCCTCGTCAACTCACCCCTATACTTCGATATCTCATTATCACGAACAATTCGGTCTTCTTACTAATTTTTTTTTACTGCAGAGATTTGAAAAATTTCAGCAAACTTATCTACCCCGTATTTTTTTCATTTTCCATTTTCGACCTTATTTAAGCTGAAAAACGATATGTAAAAATGCAACTACGTCATCGTCTTATAAAACTATCTCTCTCGCACTCATTACACGAAATAAGTGCGTCCCTCTGGCTTTTCAATGACGTCACGATCTTGTAGAGAGAAATACCCCTATAACTTTACGAATAATTATTTACTCGGACATTTTCGTGTGATATCAGATATGTACCTATACAAATTGCAAATTGAATTAAGAAATATCAATATTTTTTTATTCAAATACTAAATTTCCATCTCGAGATTTTTCGTCTTTCATATTCTCGTCGCTATTCAGCTGTGCGACTTGCTACCATTTTTTTTTAATTTTCAAATTCGTCGCATAATTCGCCGAGCATCCCTATAGCCCGCAGTGCAATGAGAAACTGTATGACCAATTTCCATTTCCGCCTGCCATTTATCCTCGTCTAAAGAGAACAGCGTTAGAATGCCGGCAGCGGGCATCGATCCCGGTACTGGAAACACGAGAACACATCAGACGTATATAATATAGGTACCCGCGTGTATACACATACAAAGGAAGCGAAACGATAGGATAAAGGGCCTCCGAAACCAAAGGTACAACCGTACTGCATAGCCTGCTTCGCGCAATATTTATATGTAGGGTAAACTGGAATGATTTGACCCCTCGTTGCCACGGAAAGTAATGGGAACGAAGGCCTAATTCCTGAACTAACACATCCCGTTTTACTCTACGCGAAAAAAAAAAAAAAATTAATCGTAACGTTTGCAATAGTTTGTATAGTACATTTCAGGACAAGCCGAATTTATTGTTACGATGGAGTAATACGGAGTAAGTTGGCGCAGAAAGTTGGTCCCTCGTTTCTATTACTTTCCGTAGAAATGAGGGGCCAACTTCCTGCGCCAACTCATATCGTAAAAATTATAGCAATATTGTAAAAGTTGCAAGCATTGCTGTGCGTAACTTTTATCTATTAGGTGTACAAATAAGTTTTAGGCCACTTCCATTTCGTGTCATAAAAGTAATTTAAAGTTACCGCTCACATATGATATGGTGGCACTTGTTATGTAGTATCGAAACATAAGGGAGTCATAGATATAACCTTTAAATTCTGTGAATAAAACATGAAGACTGATAAGCTCTTTATTAGACACTGCATTCGCTATGAGTTCCATCAAGGAAAAAGTGTTAGGATAGCATGTGAATCGATCTGTTCTGTTCTTGAGGATGACACCGTATCTACAAGTACATGTGAGTATTGGTATAAGAGATTTAAAGACGGTAATTTTGATGTTAGTGACCTTGAACGTACCGGGGCCCCTGTAAAGGTGGACGACCAAGAAATACAAGCGTTGCTGGATGAAAACTTGCCAAACGGAAAAAAAACTTTCAGAACAGGTAGGAGTAACTCAAACTATTTCCTATCGCTTTGAAGCAATGGGAAAGATCGAAAAGGGACAAAGTGGGTGCCACACTCTTTGACTTAAGCAAATAAAAATAGCCGTCTTTTGACATATGTTTGAATCTTTACAACAAGCAAAAAAGAAAGTCTTTTTGTGGAAAATTGTGACCGGCGATGAAAAGTGGATTTATTTTGATAATCCGAAAAGCTGATATCATTGGGTTGACCCCGACGAGCCGACGACATCGACGCTAAAGAGCAATATTCACTGTAACAAAGTCATGCTGTGTAGGTATATGGTGGGATATGAAAGGCGTAGTCCATTATGAATTTCTGAAACCTGGCCAGACAGTTACTGCCGAACGCCATCGTCAACAATTAATAGGATTGAACCAAGAAATTGACCAAAAGCGTCCATTTACTGGCAAAGGAAAACGTTCAGTAAACCCGTTTTATGACAACGCCAGGCCTCATGTGGGTAAACCGGTCAAGGATACGTTAATGGCTCTTGGATGGGAAATTGTACCACACCCAGCGTATTCACCAGACTTAGCTCCAACTGATTTTCACTTGTTTCGGAAAATGCAAAACGAATTGTCTGATGTGCGATTCAAAATATTTGAAGAAGTCCAAAAATGGATCGATAACTTCCACATCTCGCAAGATGAAGCTTTCTTTGCAGAAGGCATTTGTGAATTGCCTAAAAGATGACTGAAAGTCATTGAAAGCACCGAACATAGACTAGACAAGAAGGGTCACTCGGCGTCGGTACTTTGAAGTTGGGACTACAGAGGCGAGCCGCGTTGCTGGACGTCACATGTTCGGTGTCGACGTTTACGGTACTTCGTGAGCGACTACACCGGGTGGCGAGTAGAAATTAATTTTGAAGTATCGATAGAATTTAATTATTTATTAAACTGTTCAATCGAATTTTACTTTTGTTAAAGTAAAAGTTAAATTTTTTCGTAAATACGAGTATACTCGGGATTTTAATATAACCTTCCTTGAATATTATGTAATGATCCTTTAAATTAATAAATCAGTTAAATTATTGTTTGCAATAATCTATATTCATAATAAAGTTTGAAATTCAGCAATAAAAAAAATTGGACAATCTTTTACAAAATAATTGTTAAGTTAACCGGTTAAACACACCGGTATATCCGATCGCCAATGCTCCCGCGCGACATGTACGACACTCTGTATAAGCGCGGTCTCACGGGTCGGTGTGGTTTCGGCGCAATAAGTATACGGTATATAAATGTCGTACCGATTCTTTACTAGCCAGCCTCGCTTACGGCCTCGGTATGCTGGCGGCGCGACGCTTGCCGGCGCATTTCATTTCGTGCAATTCCGCGGCGGAAAGTAGTAGGAAACATGTCTACGTCTAGTGATTCGAGTGATGAAGATATTATTGCAATTTATAATTATTTAAGAAATCAAAGAAAAAAGATATTTTGGGTCCATTCATACATTGAACGCAACTATGGTAGCAGACTATTTATAGCAGCAGGAGAATTGAGTGAGTGATAAATTTAAGGCAATGTATAGAATGTCAAAAAATTCTTTTCTAAAACTAGTCAGACTCGTTCAGCCATTGATAAGCAGACAAAATACAAACATGTGTGTGTGTATGTGTGTGAGGGAGTGCAGACCGTCCTTGGTACACCCCAACGGGAGGTTCGACCGGGAAAGCCCGACTGCCTAGATACTTACAGCCTGCAAATGTCGAGACGCGGCTGATTGGTGATGTTGCACGCAACATACCGAGTACAAACCGCTTCGCGCCGATGCCACGCCGACCCGTGTGCGAGCATCGATACAAAATGTATAGAGCAACAACCAGTCGGTATGCTGCACAGATTAGTCCGGTAAAAATCCTTCTGAAATCGATGTTTCGAGCCTCAAAGCTGAAAATTTGGTCAAAGGTCCATTTTGGGTAGCTGAAAACAGAGGTGAAGTTAAAAAAGTTCTATATCCCCGAGGATTTATGAAAAACAATAAAAACTACCCAAAAAATGGGTTCTACGAAAATAACTCGAAAACTAAGCGAGATATCGAAAAAAGTGTAAAGTAAAAGTTGTAGAGCTTAAAATTCTCTATAAAAAAGGTTTACACCGTTTACTCCCACTCCCTACGGTTTACTCTTTAGAGCCGCGCGAACATTGGAAGTAGAAAAAAAATCATAAAACATCGAAAATTTAACATTTTTGAATGCTTTTTGTTTTAAATTGCTTAAGAAATTTTCTACTTTCTAAATAAAATGATGTTTTTTTCACTCAATTGTTTAAAAACTGCCAAGTAAAATCAACGATATCTCTCGATATATTGAATGATTTTTTATTCTTTGTGTTCCATAATTCTGTACCTCAGAACCAGATGGACGTAAGTCACATTCCGTCAACTTTCTAGGAGCCCAGTAAGTGAAAAAAAAATTTATCTGGCTCGAATAAACCTTAGGACTTACGCTCTTATAACCGAGCTTAATTTTAAAGGATAATTTTCTAAAGGGCATACGTTGTTATGGTTACGGAGAATAAAATTCTACATGCAAAACGTTAATAACCGGAAAATATCTGTTTTTGGACTTACGTTCGTCTAGTTCTGAGGTACAGAATTTTGTTAGTTAAATTCCCTGCACATTACACTCCGGTTATTCTTCTGTAATTGTCGTAAGTTTTTAAATAACTCCGTTTGGAGAATTGCTTTACCAACCTTGGTGCGTCCGGAGAACCACTGGTCGCCTTCTTCTTTCCCCACCACATGGTGGTGGGACCCATGGGCCCCTTTCTCAAACTCACTCGCAAGAGAAACGTATATGTTTCTTAGCGAGTAGACCAATCAGGACCCCCACCACATCGGAATACTTGATCCTGATTGGTCTATTCGCTAAGAGATGCGTATACGTAACTTTTGCGAGTGATTCGAGAAAGGGGCCCCAGGCCCGTTACACTTTCTGGGTCTCGTTCTCCTCCGTTTAAACTTCCCTAACCTCGGCCACTTTCGCACAGCAAAATATACGTTATGCACCATCATGTAGCTATATTATAAACAAAGTATTGGATTGTTTCGCCCATAAAGAAAGTAAATAGAAAGTTTTTCAATAATCTTTATTTTGCATACTAAAAATGACACCACCGCCGTTTTTTTAATATAGATTCAAGCATGATTAAACTATGACATATAATTTTTACGAGATGATTGGTGTGGTAGAACAAGTCGAAATAAATTAATGAAAATAAAACAACTTTGCTTCCGCCGTTTTTATAACGTAAGAGATAGCGGAAAACGGCGGAAGCAAAGTTGTACACCTATTATTTCGAGTTTTTACTTTACACAAAAATAATAGTATTTATTTACAATAACTTATTACTAATGAGAATACAATTTAATTGACTCCTAACCCCTATCACCGCGGAGGGTTGATTGTACGTGTAGGAAGCGAACCTGTAATGCTGATGGGGTATCATCGATACAACCCCATTGCTCCATAACATTTAAATATTTAAATATATGTTCAATTTTATTAAAAAATGCCTTTTTCTATTTGTTTTGTTTTATTCTAATGGTGCCATATTCTTGACGCCCTGAACCCTGATTGACTGGAGGAGGAATGACGCCGGGCTAACGCGAAGTACGGGCTTGCGGAATATTCTGCGCTCGGTGATAGCAGACATATACCTACATAAATGGGTTAAACACCCAAACAAAGTGATTGTGGCTGGAGGTAATTAACTTTTCCGAGAAAGTGGACAAATTTGAGTGGACAAGCGGACGTCTACATATCGGTTCTTGCCATTCATTATCATCGCAATCTAAATAATGTGCTAATCTAAGCTAATCTCACCATCGGTCGCAGTGGCAAGGGGAGCGATATACATATTTCGGCGAACCTAGGCTGCGAATGCGGTCGCAGTTCCGCACCTTTCCCGGAATTATTAATTATCGTAAATTCGATCATCGTAATGGGTATTATGGAAGGTGAATCCACAATAAATCACGAAAACGATGAAGATTAAAACGAAAATTCTGTGTCAGTTCATAAAATAATACCTTTAATGTGATTTAATTTCGATTTATATGTACATATATCACGTGCAGTAAATTTTATTCTCATTAGTAATAAGTCATTGTAAATAAATACTATTATTTTTGTAAAGTAAAAATTCGAATTAATCGGTTACAACTTTGCTTCCGCCGTTTTCCGCTATCTCTTACGTTAGAAAAACGGCGGAAGCAAAGTTGTTTCATTTTCATTAATTTATTTCGACTTGTTCTACCACACCAATCATCTCGTAAAAATTATGTCATAGTTTAATCATGCTTGAATCTATATTAAAAAAATGGCGGTGGTGTTATTTTTAGTATCCAAAATAAAGATTATTGAAAAACTTTCTATTTACTTTCTTTATGGGCGAAACAATACATACTTTGTTTATAATATAGCTACATGATGGTGCATAACATATATTTCGCTATGCGAAAGCGGCCGAGGTTAGGGAAGTCGGAGGAGAACGAGACCCAGAAAGTAATGGGCCTGGGTCCCACCACCATGGGGGGAAAGAAGAAGGCGACCAGTGGTTCTCCGGACGCACCAAGATTGGTAAAGCAATTTTCCAAACGGAGTTATTTAAAAACCTACGACAATTACAGAAGAATAACCGGAGTGTAATGTGCAGGGAATTTAACTAACAAAATTATGGAACACAAAGAAGAAAAAATCATTCAATATATCGAGAGATATCGTTGATTTTACTTGGCAGTTTTTAAACAATTGAGTGAAAAAAAAACATCATTTTATTTAAAAAGTAGAGAATTTCTTAAGCAATTTAAAACAAAAGCCATTCAAAAATGTTAAATTTTCGATGTTTTATGATTTTTTTTCTACTTCCAATGTTCGCGCGGCTCTAGAGAGTAAACCACGGGGAGTGGGGGTAAACGGTGTAAACCTTTTTTATAGAGAATTTTAAGCTCTACAACTTTTAATTTACACTTTTTTCGATATCTCGCTTAGTTTTCGAGTTATTTTCGTAGAACCCATTTTTTGGGTAGTTTTTATTGTTTTTCATAAATCCTCGGGGATATAGAATTTTTTTTAACTTCACCCCTGTTTTCAGCTACCCAAAATGGACCTTTGACCAAATTTTCAGCTTTGAGGCTCGAAACATCGATTTCAGAAGGATTTTTACTGGACTAGATACCGAGCGCGGTTTCTGCTCGAAGCATACCGACCCGTGAGAGACCGCGCTAAGAGTTCCGCCACTGCGCGCGCCGAAAATCCCTCAAAATCCCTCAAGGAAAAGTGGCGACAGAGAGTGAGCGAGACAAGCAACATTGGGGGCGTGGCTTAGAGTGACCCTTCTTGTCTAGTCTATGTGTTCGGTGTTGAAAGTGAGGATTATTTTGATGAATAATAATGTATTTTACTTTTTTCAAAAATAAATTTTGATTTTTTGCAAGTGTCCTAAAACTTATTGTACACCTAATACATGTTCTAAACAAATTCATATTGTTTGTTTAAACCATTCTATATGTTACGATTAATTTTTTTCGTAACAAATCATTTCTATTCGCTTGTGGTAAATTGGTATAGAAAAACCGTACGATTACCTATGTATTTTCGAATATGTTATCGATTCGATGCACGTTGCCGGATATTCAAGTTCGGTCGAGCTTTGATATTATATCGAGGATTTCCTGCCAAAAGGGCGTATCCACAAAAATCATGTTTTGGTTGATACGCCCTTCTGGCAGGAAACCCTCGATATGTTCCAACAACCGATCGGGACAAAAATAGCCGCGAGTGCACACTGAGACAAAAATGTACTTGATCGAAATAAACGTGCCTTTGGATAGTCCCAAGAGCGTATTTATTCGATTTAAATGAATATTGATTTGATTCAAATAACATCTAATTCATTCAATAATCTAATATTTGCGTCCAACTAATATTCATTTAAATCGAATAAATATGCTCTTGGAACTATCCAAAGGCACGTTTATTTCGATCAAGTAAATTTTGTTCACAGTGTGGCAAGTGTGAATATTCCCCCAAAAGAAAATCAATATCTCTCATTTAAAATTTAAAATTAATAGAATTATTTAAATTAGTACATACTCGGCTCTATTTATATAACTACAGCTCCTATCTTAGCTTTATCAAATGATTTCAAACTTAGTCACCACAACGAAAACTTGAATCGTTATTAGACATTTTAAGTAAACCCTAAAATGTTCTCCGCATCCGTATCCGTATTCGTTAACTCATCGATTTACGTTGACCGCAAAATAACCCTTTAAAGCAAGCATCGATCAACCCATACGTATACGAAACCGAAAGCGATGAAACGTCAGATTAAGAAATCTGTAAAAAAAAGGCGGCATGTTCATTCAGTGCCAAAAAAATTGATACGTAAAATACTCTCCAAAAAAGATTAGAAATCAATTAAGATCGCCATGTTGAAGATTTATATATAAAAAATAAAAGGCATCATTTGAAAGGAAAATTATTGCAAATCAAAATTTATTAAAAAGTTCGACGACAAAAAATTTATAAAAAAATGTTCATAAAATGAGGACGTTACTAACGATGAGGACGTTACTAACCAAACTTGTACTGGCGGACAATTTGAAATTATTTTAATGTGTTCGTCTCGTATTATGAATATTTGTAAATATTAAACACGGAAAAACGTGGTTTTAATTCATATTATTCATCGTTGCCACTCCGTTAATATGTTTCTTTAAATTGCTCGTTTTAATAAATTTATTACCTTTGTATCATCGTTTCAACATTTTTAATTTCGAAATAACGAATACTAACAAATACACGGAGTAACGACACATTGGCGTGACACATGCACAATACAGGTAGAGCTCTTATCCAGAGCACTACCTCTCTATTGTGCATGTGTCACGTCAATGTCGACACATTGACGTGACACATGCGCAATACAGGTAGTACTCCACACCGTGCCTTTAGACTGATCATGCAAAACTGACGACAAGACTGTGTGTGTAGCCCGGGCTTATGATTACGGTGTTGCCACATTCACTCGCACTATTTTGCGTATGTGTAGAGATACATCCATGCATACAGTGAGTCTGTGTGGGAGTACAGTGTCCACTCATCTTTTTTCCTAGAACACTATATACTGCCTTCTACTTACCTGAGTCCTCATGACCGAAACTTTTGGACTTGAATTACTCGAGGAAATACCTTAAATGTATGCGCCACTGCAGAACACGATAAAAGAACCGATTCGGTAAATTAGCCGAATCGGTGTAGTGTGAATGGGCTGTTACGCATCGGGACCACCGTCATTCTGAGCATGCGCAGGCTGATGCGGATACGGATACGTTTAAAATTTAGGACATGCTTAAAGTGTCTATTATCTCGCTACTAGTAAACTTTGGTCCACTTTCGTATGATACTTTTTTGAAGATTACATTTTTATCTACAATAAAGTCCTATATCGATACCAGTCAAAAGTTCATGGATAACGAGATAACAGCGAATCAAATTTCCTTCCTGACAAGTAAGTTTTAAATCGGATTTTCTACCTATTCAGAGGCTTTCGTTCAAGCTTCGATATCTCCTTAACGAAGAGCTTTAAACCGAAATCAGCGCGGTACACCTTTGAAGTCTGAAATAATCTAGAAAAATGCTCTTTCGCCAATTCTCTCAAAAGTTCGTCATTAAGCAGATATTCGAATTCAAAGGAAAATGTGTATAACTATCCACATTATATTCGAATACACCTCACGCGATGGCTCTTAACGATCTTTACGATTATCATCCTGACGCGATGTAAGCTACTCTCGCCATAATAGGGGACTTGCACATATTTTTTTAACATCATAAATGGATTGAACATGTAAAAAAATGTGGGACGTGTTTTTTTATTTTTTTTTCTGACGCGAAATTAAGCCGTAAGAAATTAATAAAGTTTGCGATAAATCCCGCCCACTTGAAACAGCCGGTCGAGCGGCACGCCGTGCCGTGACGTCACTATCCTAGATATAGATATACTAGAAGGCCTGCAGGCGGACCGTTACCATGTACAGTGACGTCACTATACATGGTAACTAGTGCCGCCCATAACGCGGAGTTTTACTGGGGAGACGTGGCCATGCTACTTTTAAAGTAATGTTTTTGGGGGGGAGTTTTTTTTATCAAGTTTTTACTATTGGTACTGTGTTTTGAATAACTTTAACTATTATGTTTGCTGTGTTTCATACAAAATAAAATTTTATGCAAGTTCCCTATTGTAGATTACGAAAGTTACGCGAATATTTCCAGTGTGTATCTATTATATATATATATGTATATATCTCGATGTTGGGGATATCGCAATATCTAACCTTGACTTCCTCGAGGTCTCGGAGTTATTCAGACGCTCCTGGCCTCGCTCGCTCAACTCGTATACGTACATTATAGAGCGTCAGTATTGCAGTTATATCGGAGCTGTGCCGCCTCGGTTGATAATGTATGTAGCAGTCGTATTAGCGCAACGGCGGTCGTAGAACTGGTACCTACTCGTATCGGGGCTCGCCACGATGCACGCTCGAGAGGATTATACGGTGTATCCTGCGCTTTTAGCATTATTCCAGGACGTAACGACTCCTCGAGACAATAGCGATAATCGCGCGCTTCGTGGAGAAGAGGCGATTCCTAATGAAATATTGTATTAAGGTAGGAGAGAATGGATCTTGGAGAATTCAGTTTGCCTACTAATTTTTTTGTATGCAGATCCGAAAAGTTTAGGCAAAATTATTTATCCCGTATTTTTTCATTTTTCATTGTTGGCCTTATCTAAACTGGAAAACGACATTTAAAAACGCAGCTGCGTTATCATGTTGTAAGTTTATCCATGACATCAAAGTAATATTATTTTTATCGTAAATCTTATCATTTCCATGTTATTGCTGCCCAAAGAGCCAAATTCAAATTAATATTTAATATGGCGGGCTGATGGATTGCAGCCATACGTGTTATTCCATTGAATATTTTTAAATTTAATGTACGAAAAGATTCAAACAATTTGGACAAAATTCTTTTCCCCGTATTTTTTCATTTCTCATTTTCGGCTTTATTTAAGCTGGAAAACGATTTTTAAAAATACAGCTACGCTATCGTGCCCCGTAAGTCTATTTCTCTCGTACTCGTTGCTCGGCATATATGCGTCTCTCTGGTATTTCGATGACGTCACAACGTCGTAGAGAGAAACGCACTTATATTATAACTTTGCGAATAATTATTTTCTCGGACATTCCTTTTTCGCATGATATCGAATATGTATATCGAATAATATATTATATAATAAGCATAATATAAATAATAATATGATATCGAATATTTTTCATGCAGACTGAATTGTTGACTTCTGGAAAAACACCCGTGGCGAGATAAAATTATAACGGGGTACTCTATCGACGTGCCGTGTAAACAATGCGACGATTGCTTCGTAGCACACACATTCTTCCTATAAATTTGCTGCAGAAATACACGTAGCGGCAAACACCCATACACGTAGCGGCAAACACCCATACGCGCGTGAGAATATTTCACACTCGCGGATTTGCGAAATCGTCGCGGCTGTTGAGTTACCTTCTTCAGAAATTTTCTCGCGACGCAATTATTTCGCTCTCGCGTAATACATAGAAATGGGACGCTACCGCGAGCGATCGACGATTTAGCGCGTCACCTTGTGTTGAATGTAAAATATCCTCAGACGCTATAGCCGCGACCACTCAAAACTTGAGGCTACTTCCGGTATATTTTATTTCTGGATTCACGAGACTTACGCAATGTTCGACTTAAGAAAAGGAATTTTAAATCGATATATTTTAGCTGTGAGCTAAATGAGCCCATTCGTGTTTAGCGACTTATTAAATTCTTCTTCTTCTGATAGTTCTATCACCAGACGAAAGATTGCAAAAAAATTTCATTCTTTGATGTAATGTTTATCAAACTAGTATCTATTGACTTATTAAAAAAGTTTGAAGGCAGGTTACCTACGATTTTCATGAAAAAAATTTAATTGGAAGTGAGCTCTTGGAATGGATTAGAAAATGTAATTTAGTTATTTTGAAAATCTCGTTAATAAAGTATAACTGCCATGCATCCTCTGAACTAAATAACGGAAGGAGAATGTTAAAGATGTTATATTTGTTTAGAATGATCAGTATGTTATCAGTTATAAAAATATTTTGTTAACTAATTTAATCGGGCCCTTTTTATACACCCACTAAATATGATCATATATGGTAGAACTACTGCTGACTTTTATTTTCGATGTTTGAAAATTGATTTTTGAAATCATGATCTTTTGATAAAACCAATCGTAAAAATTTTTGGAGACATTTTTTAAATAATAGGAAAAAAATTAATCCGATATCTCAAGACAAACACTGTTTGGCTGCTAAAATTGTCAGTGAGCACTGATAATTAATTAATTACGTCTATATCGTACGATTTTAAACTTACTCGATAGGGTGAAAACTTGAATCGTCATTATCTCGTAACCCGCAACTTTTGCTGCACATTCGTATAATACTTTTTTTAGAAAAAAAAAGAAAAGAAAATCCTATACCGATATAAGCCACAAATTCGCAGATAAAGAGATAATGACGATTGAAGTTCCCTCCCGACGAGTGCCCAAGTTTCAAATCGAATAAAATATGTTTCTCCCTTCCAGTGTTTTCCTCCTTTTTCATGGAATCGTCACACTAATGTCTTATTAAATACAACTCGTATGTTCGGTAACGCGAGGCCGCGATCGCACGAACGCTCCTAGACGCCCGATACTCGTTTCTCCTTCTATTCTGTTTCTACAATTCGAACTACGAATAGGTAGTTTGTCGCGTCGCAGCTGCAGCGCTGTATCCCATGAGCCGTCCGAATCGCGGAGATAAAGAAGGATGAGATCACCGTCCGCATTCGCAATGCCGACGACGCGACGTACATAACCGGGTTATAGGTATATGGGCGAACCTGGTCCGGGGAAAATGTATATAATAGTTGCGTCGATATTATTCTTATTCCCGCGTCGCTTATACATGTTCTAAAAATCGTGAACGGATCAAGATACTTGGTAGAGTTTCGCCCCTAAATACGTTTGCGCAAAGCTCTCATATCTAACAATAAGATTTGAATGTTCGCACTCCGAATATCGGGCGCTTTAAGAGAAAAGAAATTCGATCTTTACCTTAAACAATATTCATATTTTTTAATTCAATTTGTAATCCGTATGTATATTTGATATGACACGAAAAAGAAAATTTCTGAATATATGAAAGTATTTATTCATATTTATAAATACTCATATTTTATAAATAATAATTATTACTATCCTTTCGAACATTTTCTTTTTCGTGTGATATTGTACAGTATGTCCCGTGGATAAAACGCAAGTATTTGAATTTCCCCTACATTTGACTTTGGTAGTGTTTGGAACGGTGCTGTAGTTAGAGTTGGCTTCAGAAGAGTGCGCTGCATTCTTACGAGCCGTGTTTCCGAAACCTGCATGATTATTTCTCATCATTTTTCTACACATTATTTACCATTATTTACAAATTCAGTTAATTTCGAGGTTAGACGCTTCGATCTCCCGAATTGACAGTTCCCGGGAAATCAGACGTTTTACACTTTTCGCTCTCGAAACACGGCTCGTAAGAACGCAGCGCACTCTTCTGAAGCCAACTCTAACTACAACACCGTTCCAAACACTACCAAAGTCAAATGTCAGGGAAATTCAGATACTTGCGTTATCCACGGGACATACTGTATACAAAAATATTTATATTCATTTTGTAATGTCCGAGAAAATAATTATAAGCATTCTACGGCAGTGTGACGTCATCGAAAACCAGAGAGACGCGCTTATGCCAAACAACGAGTGCGAGAGAAATAGTCTTACAACAAGATGATATAGTGCACTTTTAAATATCGTTTTTCAGCTTTTAAATGAGGGTGGAAATGAGAAAATACGAGATAAATAATGTTATCCTAATTTTTCAGATCTGTAATAAACATTTAGAAGAAAAACGAATTATGACCAGCGGGCCCCGCGGCGCCCAGTGACGCGACACGGCACTGAACACAGCTGAGCGCGCTTGCGTCAGCCAACCATTCTATGCTGTACGCAGAAAAAAGTCGGGGATACGTGTCTCTCTCGAGGCTCTCCTCGCACAGCGCACCGCGTTATCGTCACACTGAAAGGCGAGGCCGAGAGTCGCGCGGCGCGGCGCCTGAACGGCTTCGGAAAAAGAATAGGTACGGATCGTTCCGAGCAAGAGAGTGAAATGTCACGCGTTCCCCTTATCCCCGCAATTAGCCTTTTCGAATCGAACGAAGTAACGCGCACGTTCGTCACGTGATATCGGGTATAACCCCTCGCCCGCGCGCATATGCCATACACGCGCCGACAATCGCGAGTCCCCTTGCACGTCCGATCATTGTGTAACGTTTTAACGATGATACGATAGAGGAGAGGTGCGTTCGAAAACGTCGCTCCACGGACACAGAAAGTTGCCCCGACTGATTATCATATAGAGGTATGTATGTGTGATTTTGCCGAGTCTCGAATCAACTGTATCGACGATATCGAGCGTATCTCGAAAACGGGACGAAGCGCGACGAAAGCTTTCCTACGAAAGTTCAACACGAAAACTCGCATAATTTTTGTAGTCGAAGTTTCGTCGTACCTCACTTCGTTTTCGAGAAAATCGCAGACTCCTTAGTTTTCTTTTGATTTCTCGATAACACGATACAGTATATCGAGCGTATTTCAAAAATGAGAGGAGACGTAACGAAAGCTTTCTTACAAAAGTTATTCGTTAAGAAAGCCTGCATAATTTTTGTCAGTGAACTTTCGTCGTGTCTCGCGCTGTATCCGAAAAAATCGCAAAATCCCTAATTCCTTTTCATTTCTCGATGATTGTGTTGGATTTCTAGAAACTGAGCGATTTTCCTGTTTAAACTACAATTACACGTATTAGTGTAATCAATCTAGACTTCGTAGAAGAAGTTGGGCTTCAGGGCATGACAATTACACCAATCGATAGCTGGAGGTCCCAATATTAACATATCAAAGTGTATCATCTGTCAATTCCCGGGAAAATGTATAATTAATTAAAAACTATCGAAGTTTTGGCCCTAAGCCACTTTAATAATTCATTTCTCCTATAGGGGGATTGGGTACTTCGACAAACGTAGCTTTTGTTTGTGTTACACATGTACATATAGAGAATGTACATCCAAGTTTCGCCAAGAAATCCAGCTTGGTGGCGCTGCTTGTACTTACCTTTTGATAACGATTTCCCACGGAAAGAATTTATTTGAATGCTTTGAAATCTACATTCTATTATAATTGAGGCAATATTGATTAAATCTCATAGGTAAAACACTTCAATTATTATCCAAAATAACGTGTAAACAGCGCTTATTCCACGGGCATCTGCTTAATGCTTGATGCGTGCCACAGATGGCACTCTATCTGTTTTGTGCAGTTACCCAATCCCCCTATATTATTTACTCAATCAAAAAAATTAAGCTACCAATCGGTAGCGGGGAAAATTTACCATAAAATTGATGCGAGAACCTACATGACAAAATGCGCGGCTAATTTATAATAATTTTGTGAAAGTCCCGGTGGACGAATGTAATTTCTGAGCATGTTTCGCCAAGCAATCAGCTGTTCCCATGGCGACTACGTGATACGCGCCCATGCGCAGCTTAAATTGTACTTTCGTACACCGCGACTTTCAAAAAATTATTATAAATTAACCGTGCATTTTGTCATGTAGGTTCTCGTATCAATTTTATAGTAAATTTTCCCCGCTATAAATTGGTAGCTTCATTTTTTTGATTGAGTAAATAATATAGGAGAAATGAATGATTAAAGTAGCTTAGGGAAACCTTCGATAGTTTTTAATTAATTATAAATTTTTCCGGGAATTGACAGATGATATATTTTGATATGTTAATATTGAGACCTCCAGCTATCGATTGGTCTAATTTTCATGCCCTGAAGCCCAACTTCTTGTACACCATATATCCAATGTCTAGATTGATTGCACTATATTTGGCTTCTTTTCCGAAACGCATCTACAGGGGGCCAAATTTTAGAAATCGCAATGCGACTTTTCATCCGCACGAAAAAGCATTTTCAAGCTTTCATTAATCCGACGCTATAGAGAATGATACACTTTCTACTTCGAAGTAAATCTGGTTGCCTGCTGTCAGGCGCGACAGCACAGAATTCGACTGTGCCTGACGGACGGTAACCACAAACCCCTTTAACTTTACAGTACAAAACGCGTCACCCTGTATTATAATCCTACCTACCGATTATCCTCATTCTTCGCATGTGTCATCGCCGCAAAGGCTAAGTCCGATAAACGAGATTTAAAAGAAGAATTGACTTTGATTCTAGAGGATTTTTTATAAAAAAATATCCCTCTCACAATTGACCGCTTAAGGTAGTACCTCCACGAGATCGTTGAATTAAGAAATGGTTGAAATTTGACGTATATGTTATTTAATGCATTATCCAAACATCTGTATAATTTAAATAAGTTTGACCACCCCAAACCTGAGATATTTACACTTGAAGTTGGCTTGATTTACACGTATATAGCAGATACGTTATGATGGGCAAAACAGTACGTCATTAATTCTACCGTCAACACTAAAATTAAGAAGTTGATAAAAAACGAGGATAAGGTAGAATAGGATATCACGAATAATGTGAAACAAAATGAAAATGATTCACCATCTAGTTTCCAAGATATAACCATGAGAAGCCCTCACAATGGGCATGTTCACAACTTTTTGTACAACTGTTTAAAGTGCATGAATCGGAAAATTAGGGTATTAAAGTAATGTAGGTAAATAATGGGTCATTAAAAAAATGTTTTTCCAGTATTTTTGAGATGTTAAAAAAGGCATTCGTTTTAAAGCGTCGCATTTTCACCGCCATTTTAACTGACCAAGCAGAGTCGGGCAACAGATTCTCTACCATTCACAAACCCGGGTTTGGGCCCTTGCCAGTGGCTTTAGTGACGTCACTAAGGATTTCGTTTGAATCGAAGTCAAATTTTAAACATTAAAAAAAAAGAAATTAGTGCTCTGAAAAAACAAACACATCTTATTAATAAGCACAAAAAGTATTAACGAATGAGCAAAAAAATCGTGAACATGCCCATTCTGGTCGTATAGCATATATCTGTAAAAAAAGGCGGCATGTTCATTCAGTGCCAACAAAAATTGATACGTAAAATACTCTCCAAAAAAGATTTGAAATCAATTAAGATCGCCATGTTCAAGAGTTATATATAAAAAGTAAAAGGCATCATTTGAAAGGGAAATTATTGTAAATCAAGTGACTACAAAATTCGACTAAAAAAATTTATTAAAAAATTTTAATAAAAAAGAACTTGCTGCGTTAAGTTTTCATATTTTGTCCACTATACCGAATAATTGGTAGTGCTTGGACGGTGTTAGAGTGATTCATAAATTGCACTGCCGAAGTCAAATTCAGAGAAATTCAGAAGGCCCCCGCCTGATCGGTTTCTCGTACGACATTCGGTATACTGGTGGTATCATATAAGTGTATGAATTTATTTAAAATCATAAGTGCATAAACATCAAGTATAATTCTGTGTCTGAATTTTTTATTTTGAAGGGAAATAACGCGGCAAGTTCTTTTTTATTGAAAATTTTTTATAAATTTGTTTAGTCGAATTTTGTAGTCACTTGATTTACAATAATTTCCCTTTCAAATGATGCCTTTTACTTTTTATATATAACTCTTGAACATGGCGATCTTAATTGATTTCAAATCTTTTTTGGAGAGTATTTTACGTATCAATTTTTTTGGCACTGAATGAACATGCCGCCTTTTTTTACAGAGAATCTGTTTTTGTGGGGGGATTTCACTACTTTTTGGAATTTATTCATGAGGAGGATACGTACACATAGGACAATAGCTTTTTATTACTAAGTGTATTATTGCAGAACGAGTAGGTTAGAAGATTTTCATGAAGACTCACGATTTTCTGACATGTCATCTCGTACAGGTGCAACCGAAGAGGATCTAGCTCATGTCCTGTCCGTAAAAAGATGACTCGATGGATCGGAGAATGTCAGGCTTGTCACCGAGCGCCTTTCACCCATAGTACTTTCATTGCAATATGCGATTTTCGTTTAAACTATTCCTGCTCTAAGTAACTTTTACTTCTTTCAAAGCATTTACCTTGTACGAATTGTTGATCGTAGGGGGCAACGATCAATGATTGTGACTAATCGTAGACAAATTATTCCTGCGATGATGTTCCAGTTGCACACCAATTGCCTTTTAGTTTTAATAGACGAACTTGTCTACGACGAGTCTCTATTATCGATCGCTGCCTCCTACCACGAACAGTTCATAAAAGGTTTACCTTGAAAGAAGTAAAAGTTATTTAACGCTGGAATAGTTGAATGAAACGAGAAGCGCGTATTGCAATTAATGTACCGTGGGTAATAGGCGCTCGGTGACAAGCCTGACATTCTCCGATGTCCATCGAGCCATCTTTTTACAGACAGGACACGAGCTAGATCCTCTTCGGTTGCACCTGTATGAAATGACATATCAGAAAATCGTGAGTTCACGAAAATCTTTTAACCTACTCGTTCTCCAGTAATACTTACAATTAATATACCTGGAAGTTGAAGCAACAGGATTGCCGTACCTTTGGTCCAATATTGAAAATAAATCTTCTCTCAAGGCTGAATACGACTTGGGCATGTTTCAGCGTACAATTAGCTAGATCCAGCTCGACGAATGAACTATTGTGACAGTGCTCGGTGAATGTGACAGACGCTCTGACAGCTAGCTATTATCAAATCGTTTGGATTTTTTTTTAATAATCAAGATAGTGCACGGAAGCAGTGTCATTTTTCTCTGGTTGCTGATGCATGAAGAGCAGGAAAGGAGACATCTGTATCTCGGAAGAAGTGGCATCAGATAAGTTACTTCCTAACTGACTGTCTTAACCTCATTTTCATCCCTTATACAGAACAAATATCTTTGTGGTTATTCTATTTTTTGTTTTCAGCGCCATACGAGAACGGGACGGATTGATGGAAATTTGATTTTTCTTCACAGTCAAAAATCAACCTAGGTAGAAAAGAATTCTCTAGAATTGCGGTACAATGCCACGGTATGAATATCAGGTTCTACCGACATGACATGCTTCGACAAGGTCTGTATCAACTTTAGCGGTATATTGGGGGCACTGCACTAATCCTGTGGCACATTTTTCTATCTGGGAAAGCATATTATTATGGTAGTACAGCTGTGCAGCGTTTCGATAATATACCGACTTCCCGTACTGACAGTATACATGCATTTTTTACCTCTAATATGCCGGAATTAAAAATCTCTAGAACTCTGCGGTACAATGCCACGGTAGGAATATCAAATTCTACCGACATGACATGCTTCGACAAGGTCTGTATCAACTTTAGCATTATATTGGGGGCACTGCACTAATCCTGTGGCACATTTTTCTATCTGGGAAAGCCGTGGTAGAAAAGTAGGAGATACGATAGAATTGGATTACAATAATGAAGTAATTATTTTATTATCTTTTCTTTATCGATATATTCCCCCTTTCGTATTATCAAAAGTTCCAATTATATATTATCGGAACGCTGTACAGCTGTACTACCATAATAATATGCTTTCCCAGATAGAAAAATGTGCCACAGGATTAGTGCAGTGCCCCCAATATACCGCTAAAGTTGATACAGACCTTGTCGAAGCATGTCATGTCGGTAGAACCTGATATTCCTACCGTGGCATTGTACCGCAGAGTTCTAGAGATTTTTAATTCCGGCATATTGGAGGTAAAAAAAATGAATGTATACTGTCAGTACGGGAAGACGGTATATTATCGGAACGCTGTACAACTGTACTACCATAATAATATGCTTTCCCAGATAGAAAAATGTGCCACAGGATTAGTGCAGTGCCCCCAATATACCGCTAAAGTTGATACAGACCTTGTCGAAGCATGTCATGTCGGTAGAACCTGATATTCATACCGTGGCATTGTACCGCAATTCTAGAGAATTCTTTTCTACCTAGGTTGATTTTTGACTGCGAAGAAAAATCAAATTTCCATCAATCCGTCCCGTTCTTGTATGGCGCTGAAAACAAAAATTGTTAGATGTGAAACATCGAAATTCTTCTTTGTAGAAAGTATGCGATAGGAAGGATCGACCACGCGTCCGTCGAAAGAACACGTGCGCCAGTGCGCATTTGTATTTATGACTGTGATACTATTAAACAGTACCGATGGTAGAGTTAAGAGAGAGTAAACTAAATGCGCTTTTTGAATTAGACAACGGTTCGTACCGTTTAATAGTATCACAGTCTAAACTTACTTGCCAGCGAAGAAGTTTCAATTACTATTATCTCATTATTTATGAACTTTTGACCTATATCGATATAACTTTTCTATGCATGGTGGGAGAAGGAAATTCTTCGAAACCACCGAGCTGGAGCATGAAAATTGGCGCCGGGAGAGTACGCAGATTCAGCGCCGTTCGGTTGGTGCTATCCCCGAAGAAGTACACGTGCACCGCAATAGTCGAATTTATTGCGGGTCTGCACTTTGTCCGAGGAGAGCATAAAAGGCAGAGGGTTTCTGTTGCCTCCCGCGAGGCTCCTGAAATCTGAGCACGCGGTCGAGGCCCTTCGCTTGCGACCCGGCGCCTATCACTCTCGCTAGACTGAGTTACTATCTATTTAGGGCCGCTTTGACCAACAGGTATAAACGCGGTATAGCGCTATACTGAGAATACCCATAAGGCTTATTGCTGGTTATTCTCAGTATAGCGCTATACCGCGTTTATACCGTGTTGGTAAAACCGGCCCTTAGCCGGTCAAATAGACTGAAATTACTCTGGCAGTAAATTTTTATCGTGTATCCACTGCACAATCTAGCTAGATTTATTTTTCTCAACCGAGATTCTAGACTAACTCTCGCTAGATTGTTCTCAATGCTGTGTCCACTTGAGCAAATCTAGCTGAAAACGAAAGAACACGTTCGCCAGTGCGCATTTGTATTTATAATTGTGATACTATTAAACGGTACAAACCGTTGTGTCTAATTCTAAAAGCGCATTTAGTTTACTCTCTCTTAACTCTGCCATCAGTCGCTGTTCCGTCTCGCGATAAACGGAATTCGACACAACGGTTCGTACCGTTTAATGGTATCACAGTCATAAATACAAATGCGCACTGGCGCACGTATTCTTTCAACAGATGCGTGGTCCATCCTTCCTATCGCATACTTTCTACAAAGAAGAATTTCGATGTTACACATCTAACAATTTTCCTATACAAACGGTATTTAAATGTTATTTTTAAACGTGCTAACCAATGATCAATCAATCCTCATGCTTTCATTAATGAGGGTAAATACTGCTTCGTACACCGATACAGTGAGCGTGTAGTAGTAAGTGGTTAAGTTAGGGCTCGGTGAAAGGGGACCATCGAGTCGTGGCGGAGAGAGCCGATGCGTCCCGAGTTAGGCCAGGCGAACGTTGGGACGCAGTTCAGTGAGGAGACACAGGGTGACCGTCTATCTATATATAGAATAGATATAGATATAGAGGCAATGTTCAACGTTCGCCTGGCCTTAGCGTATTTAGCCACTCCAGCGACGTTTCACGAGCAGCCGGTCTCACCCCCGAAGCGCGGCATAAGATGTTTCACATCAAAAATAGAATAACCACAAAGATATTTGTTCTGTATAAGGGATGAAAATGAGGTTAAGACAGTCAGTTAGGAAGTAACTTATCTGATGCCACTTCTTCCGAGATACAGATGTCTCCTTTCCTGCTCTTCATGCACCAGCAACCAGAGAAAAATGACACTGCTTCCGTGCACTATCTTGATTATTTAAAAAAATCCAAACGATTTGATAATAGCTAGCTGTCAGAGCGTCTGTCACATTCACCACTATTGAGATTCACTACTCCGATTACACTGAATTTTTACTTTTTATTAACAAGCGCGTCCGAGGATCGAAAAAATGCGAGGGAAATCGTTTCGCGAATGGAAATATTTTATTAATTTTAAAAAACAACTACACACATTCAAGGAATATATTCTCTCGCACACTCTCACATACATTTTTGATGGCGTATGCGTGTGGCCGCATCTGTGTACACATTTCCGACCATGGCCGAATACCGCCGAAGACAGACGGAATTTTTGTGACATTTTGACATATATATATCGCCCGAGAAATCGGATTCTCGACTTTTGAGGGGCGAGGGGCGTGGCTTCGCGTTGCTAAGGAAAAATCTCTGTTAATATGTAACTTACAACATTTACTCTGGTCTCTATCGATAGAGAATAGTCGATTTATATGGCGTAACTAAGCATAGTTTTGGTTATAACCGTATATTTATTGAGAAAATTCGATGTTAAAATTGAGGGGTGAAGGGGGCAGACATTTTTACTGTAAAGATACACGGGTGCTCGCGGCAACAGCGCTGGCGGCGTCGTTTTGACGACTTGAATGAACATGCCGCGAGACACTACCGTGTCTCTTGATCTGCAAGGCCTGCAAGCGAACGAGTGCGTGGAGGGGGAACGGAACAGCGAGCAACGATCGTCGCTCATACGCACACAGAAGAGTGCGTCGTCTGTTGTAGGAGGAAGAAATCGAACGAGCAGGATCACTCGCGGTTCGTATTTATTCAATCCAAAAACTACACTATGGATCTGTTCGCGATGGTGTCTTCGAGCGCCGTTTGCAGTTGACTCCCCCGGCAAATGTCTCGAATCTCACTGCCTCTCGTACATCCTCCTGCCTGGGACGTACCCTCGGGTAGCGGGGGTAAAACGGGATCTCTGGAAAATGACCGAAACGGTCCCCAGCTCTCGTACATTCCAATCTCGTTGATTCCCTCATGCGCCTTCCTAACCGTGCGCACTAGCAGGTAGCGAGGGTAAGCGGGTATTCTGATAATACCCGGAATAGTTCGGCTTTCCGGAGGCACCCACTCATCCTGCCTTCCTGGGCCCGTTGCTACGTGCTGTCGATCCTTGCCGGTCCCGTTAGGTGTTTCCCGCTTATGCTCAACCTCCGGCATCGACTCTGCATCGAATATCGTTCTGATATTCATCCATCTTCACTGTATATACAAGCTATTTCGTGTATTGGGGCAAAGTCCGGACAGTCCCGGCAAAAAGTTTACTGGCGATAGTAGATCAAAAACACAATATTGAATATATTTTACGGCAATAAATGATATCCATCGTATTATCTATTAGTACCGAGTTAAAATATTGCGTAGTTTTTAATTTTATTTACTACTAATTAAATCAATTATCAATATTTTAAACATGAACATGGTATGTAACTTTTGGTTGAGATCGTCGCGGAGGAACTACCTCAAAGGTCCCCATACACGTTCAGTCGGCCGGCCGCTTTCCGCTACGCACACAAATTTAAATGAGGAGTCGCTACCTGCCGGGGGCCTGTTGATTAATAAAATTAAACGCGTGTTGGAGCTCACCGACAGGGATTCGTCCGGCGACGGACTGACGGAAAAATTTTACTCCAGTCTGAAATTTTATGACCTTGCAACCACGCCCTTTCTCGGAAAGGTTAATTACCGGACGGGCCGAAATAATCCGTCTCCCGCATTACCTATACCTGTATACCTATTGTAATACATATCGCTATCTTTTTTTATTCTTATTTTATTAATAAATTTTAAATATTACTTTTATTAATACCTATATCCTACGTATCAGTTTAATGTTCATTAATTTTGGAATAAAATACTTAAATATATTTCTATATATTTTTACACTTTATCTTTAAATATTCCTCCTTCAAGGTCAAAAATATATATTTGCAAGTCTCTGGGATAATTTTTCCCAGAGCTTGTGGCGAAATAATTACGCTGAATTTTAAATCCTCCATACTGCGCCCTGTTGCCAAATATCTCAGGGTCACCAAAAGCCGTTCTTCTGCGGTAATTGCTTGCCGCATTACGGTGTCCTTTTTCGTAATATGTGGCTTTACCAAATTTAGCAAGTACTGGAAACAATTCTCGTCCATCCTCAGGAAATTTTTCAAATCACTTGCACTGGATTGACGAAGTTCATGTACGAGCCCCACGTGAGATAAAGTGCGTTTCTTCAACCACTCTTTCATCCAAATTTGTCTCTTTTTTCGTTTCCTCTGCTGGTTTGTCAAAATAACAAGTGTAGCTGCGTATTCTTTTTGCGACATATTTATACTATTAATATAAAATCGTTATGCTACTATCGAAGCCGGCAGAGAACTGACGGACGCATTCGGTGAACAAAATTGTAGGTGTAGTTTGAATAGGGTAAACGATACAGTCATTGGCCATGCGATAGTGATTGGCCCCCTCTCATAACAAATGCATTCGATAGAAAGAGGAAACGATAAGCCAATTTCTGTATAATTTCGTCTGTTTAAAAGGCCAATCACTGGAGGTTTTACCCTATCGATAACCCGCGGCCGGCCAGGACTGACGGCCGACTGACAGTCGGACTGACAGTCCACGGCCGGCCGACTGAACGTGTATGGGGCCCTTAACCCGTGCGATTGTTCCTAAAGGGCCCCACAGATGATCAACTTGGTTGGTGGTTGAAAATTCATGTTAGAAGAATGGTTGAGGTAAGATCGACAACTTTGGATATTTCGTGGGTGCAGCCTGATGTTGGCGACCATGTTGTAGCGTCTGTAGGGAAGTTGACAACAAGGTTGTCAATATCAGTTGTGAAATTGGAGTTGTGCTGTCAAAACCAGAGCCGCTATGTTATTTTGCTTCTACTTTGAAGCTGAAGATGGTAGAAATTTCCGTATATTCCACTTTTAGCTTCAAAATAGGGGCAAAATTTGATGAATGCCATAACCCCTACCAGCCAACCTCTGCATATTATTGTTATTATTATTTCGGGAATGAAAATTAGACTAATCGATATATTGATTTTTATCAATGCAATAATAATAATATTTAATTTATTAATAACAATATTAATCAGTTAATAGCAACTGTAAAGTTGAACGGTCAAAATATTTATGTAGCCACTGGAGATATTCATAGTTGCATAGCAACGAATCCTCACTCATTTTTCATTAATCAAGCTATACTATAACCATCTACTCTACTCCACTCTAGCCGTGAAAGTGATGTTCACAACTTGGTTGCCAACATTTCGTTTCGTCTGTGGCAGGAGTTGTCAACCAAGTTGACAACTAAGTTGACAACCAAGTTGGCCGTCTGTGGGGCCCTTTCGAGAAGAGCGAGGGCAAATAATAGCGCCTCCTCTCGGTCCGATCGGTCTCTTCTATCCTTCTCCTTCGCGCACAAAGGATTCCGGTTTCGAGGATGTTCCCGCAGCCTTTGGTAGGATGACGAGTGTATCGCTTCGTACATACTCGTTGCTACTTTCACGTCTATGTTTTCTCATATTCGTTGTTTCGCAACTTTCGGTCAGGATGAAAACTCGAATCGCTGTTATCTCGCTATCTGTGCACAAGTGGCCCACATTGATACAATACTTTCTTCAAGCCTACATTTTTATCTACAATAAAGTGCTATATCGGTGTTGGACTAAAGTTCGTAGTTAACGAGAACAATCGCTATTAAGCGATTGAAGTTTCTTTCCCAATGAATATATGGTACGGCTATCGGAAAACTCAAGAAAAGTTACAGAAAAGTGCGTACTATCGATTCTACACTCTCCGCCTATTCGAGAAAACTACAGTATATATTCGAGGAAACTTGATATTGGATGTTGACCTGAGGCTGCGACACAATTGGTTCCAAGGGCTTTCAATGTCCGACAATAGCTTCTAAAGAAAAGCCCTAATAGTCTAAGAGCCAGTGACATTTTTCAGTAATTATTTAGTTAAGGCCTATTTTGTGAGAGAATGTTGTGGGGGACATGTCTAATTATTGTAAGTGCCATCCGTGAGTATTAACCCTGATAGCGATATGGGAGGCAGGCGGAACGCCCCCAGCTTGTAAAAAATAGTGCACAAAATTATTATTTAGTTAAAAAAAGCTGTAATTTTTTTCAGTATTCATCTGGTAATCCACAATTATAAATATAATCGAGGCGCGCACAAGGAATGTTTAAATCGTTCCGCAAGGTAGTTAATGCTAATATTGTGTTCCGCAAATTAAAATTTCCACTTGAAACAGTCACCTCAATAACATATTAAAAATTGAGGCTTAACCAAATAATACAACATTTTATTGTTGACACGACGCGTTTGGGATAATCCGGGGTAAAAACCGGCAAATCGATCCGCAAATATTATATTCATAATAGGGAACTTGCACATATTTTTTTAACATCATAAATGGATTGAGCACGTAAAACAATTTGGGACGTGCTTCTTTATTTTTTTTCTGACGCGAAATTAAGCCGTAAAAGATTAATAAAGTTTGCGATAAACTCCACCCACTTGAAACAGCCGGTCGAGCGGCACGCCGCGCCGTGACGTCACTAGCCGCTAACGGTTTGCCTGCGCTAGATATCTAGGGTTAAATATCTCGAAAACTATTGAGAAGTTATCGAGATATACTGCGGAAAAAATTTAGAGAATTTCAAGACGAAACGATTGGTTTTTATCTCATTTTGTTACGATGAATAGTTATCGAGATGCACAAAATGAGATATCTCGAGAACTATTCATCGTAACAAAATGAGATAAAAACCAATCGTTTCGTCTTGAAATTCTCTAAATTTTTTCCGCAGTATGTCTCGATGACTTCTCAATAGTTTTCGAGATATTTAACCCTAGATATCTAGCGCAGGCAAACCGTTAGCGGTTAGTGACGTCACGATAGTGCCGCCCATAACGCGGAGTTTCACTGGGGAGGCATGGCCATGCTACTTTTAAAGTAATGTTTTTGGGGCAGCAGTTTTTTTATCAAGTTTTTAGTATTGGTACTGTGTTTTAAATAACTTGAACTATTATGTTTGCTGTGTTTCATACAAAATAAAATTTTATGCAAGTTCCCTATCGTGGACTACCAGATGAATACTGAAAAAAATTGCAGCCTTAACAAAATAATAATTTTGTGCACTATTTTTTACAAGTTGAGGGCGTTCTGTCTGCCTCCCATACCACTATCAGGGTTAATCCTCACGGATGGCAGTTAGAGATGCCTCCCACAACATTCTCTCAAAAAATAGGCCTTAACTAAATAATCATTAAAAAATGTCACTGGCTCTCGTACTATAAGTGAATTGTTGGGCAGACATAGGGAAACACGTGGCCACGCGGGAAATGTCAAGCATTGGTTTAGGGTTATTGCGTTCCGAAATTAGTGCACTGGTTACCATCACAAAAGTAAGACGCGTAATGATAGTCGTCAAAAGGCAGAATCTTTTAATTTTAAGGATACATATCGAAACCTAATAATTTTATATCATTTCAACAATCAAAGTGCTACGATATTTGACATCGCTTCCGGATGCGACCCCCGCCATGTTTTTACAGCTGTTAGAAGGACGAGATTTAGGGATTTTCTACAGAAACGGTTACCGGATACTGGTAAATCGTTAGAACTAATCATTATAGCATTCTCAAGTCGATAACCTATAGCGTACGGTTTAGAGCGTACTATAGAATATTACCTACAGGGTTATTCACTGGACCTGCAACATAGCAAATATGATGTCTACGATTTGTGGTACTCTAGATGATGAGCATCCTCATTGATTGGTCGTGATGGCTAGGAGAGGTTAACACTTTCACTGCCGGCGCAATTTTTCGGAAAATGTGCATGCCGCCGTTTCCACGATGTATACTGGTATGGCCTTTATGGATATCATGTTCACTATGCCGACATAATTTTTTGAACATCCATAAAGGCCAGACCAGCATTGCATCGTGGAATAGCGGTATGCACATCACGCAGGGTCTGCGTGACCGGCCGCTCGGCAAATCTCGCATCACGCACATGCTGCGTGACCGGCAGTGAAAGTGTTAAGCAAGACCAGGAACTGTAATGAAGAAACTCTTAAACTAAGGTAGCCTGATTCTTACCAGATTTCACTCTAGTTCTAATTAAAATCAGGGTTACCTACCTCAGTTTAAGAGTTTTATCACTACGGTTGCCAATCTTGCTTAACCTCTCCTACCCATCACAACCAATCAACGGCGACACTCATCATCTATAGTCCCATAAACCGTAGACGTTATATTTGCTATGTTGCAGGTCCAGTGAATAACCCTATATGTCAAGCTTCCTCAAATATGAGTACCCACTATACAGGGTGATTCGAAATGGGCGCACTTCCTTTCGTAGAGAGATTCTTCGCAAAAAACTGAACCGAAAGTTCCTGTACAAAATTTTTGTGCTCCGCCTAGTTTACAAGATAATCCAGTTCGAAAATATCCAATCCAAAGTCAGATTCAAGGGACAACCAGGGCCGTGATAACTGGGGCCAACTTCATAAGATTAGTGAGTAAGCATTCTATAGTTAGTCCTATCTGTTTCGCATTCGACTTTATCGCGATACATAATTTGTCTGTCAGTCTTATGAAGTTGGCCCCAGTTATCACGGCCCTGGTTGTCCCTTGAATCTAACTTTGGATTGGATATTTTCGAACTGGATTATCTTGTAAACTAGGCGGAGCACAAAAATGTTGTACAGGAACTTTCGGTTCAGTTTTTTGTGAAGAATCTCTCTACGAGAGGAAGAGTGCGCCCATTTCGAATCACCCTGTATATTTAGACGCGTACTGTAACGTGGAAAAATTAATATAGAAAGTATAGCAGACAAGAAGAACAAAGCTACGCATCAATAAGCCTCGTATCTAGATCTCGCCACGTATGTACTTTTGGCCTACGTTCGTAGAATGCTTTTTTAAAGATTACCTTTTTATCTACAATAAAGTCCTATATCAATATAAGTCAAAATTTCGTAGCTAACGAGATAATAACGATTGAAGTTTATTCCCCAATGAAACTACGCATCAATAAGACTCGAACCGCTATTATCTTGCTACCTATACACTTTTGGCCTAAGTTCATAAAATACTCTTTTGAAGCTTACATGCTTATCTACAATAAAGTCTTATATCGATGTTGAACTAAAGTTTGTAGCTAACCCTTTGATAGGCGCGTGAGGTGTATCTTACACTCTAGGCAATTCTTTTCATTGCCAAAGCCAGATACAATTTTTTTAAACGCTGTTGCCTCCAGTACCTCTCCAAAATTATTTTGGACAGCTGATCCACTTATTTCAGTGGACAATCAGTGGTAGATAACGTACTGTTTTTGCACGCATTCAGTGGCTGCGATACTACTTCTGCGATTGTTTACTCTACCTCATGGTGGTGTGAAAACGAGTATAATTGATTACTAGTAGATAATCCGTAAATAATAAGTGCAATTTCCTGTGAAAAGGGCGCGTTTTTGCGATTTTAAGAAATATGCCCCACTTTGATATAATATAACTCAGAACCCATTTGTTTAATAGAAAAATGTTTCAGACAAAACTTGTAGAGAATTTGGTCCTCTACAATTTTTGTAAGGTACTTTTTTGATGGAAGCAACCAAAAAGGAGATAATGCCAAAAAACTGATTTTCGCAACAAAATGGCGGCGTTTCCCACAACAGTACGATATCGCAAACTTAATATATTGTTCAGGACGTAAAACTGAACTAACATGCCAAATTTCAAAACTCCCCGATTTAATGCAAGGTAAAACTCCCCATTGACTGGACTACAGGTGGTGTGGAAAAAAGTGATTTTATGTCAATACTACTCAATAATAATACTAATCGTAGGTACTTTGCCACAGCTGTTTACATTGAAAAGCTGTTATACTTGTAACAAGTTAACAGCTTGTGCACCTGGAATGCTGACAAATATTTATAACATGTAGAAACTTTGATATGGCATATGATTTCCATAACTTTTCCGCAAGAATCAAAAAGGACTCCACTTTGAATGGTCGTAGCATCGCAACGGTTCACATTTAGAGACAAACGGTACAGAACTTTTTTGTAGAAAATTTATTCTAGATTATTTTTTATAATAGGTATTTTGTTGATAAAGTTGATGGTTTGGAAGATATTTGCAAAAAACCGAAAAATGGTACCTTCTTAGGACCAGAAGGGCCAACGCCGACTTCGCCCGAGGGGGAAAACTTGGGAGAGTAATATCTGGGTCCAAATAAAGCGATTAAAGCAATTTCCAGCTTTCCACTAATTATTTCCTTATTGAGGCTTTTTTTCCGACCTGTCGCCTGGCCTATAGGTACATGTGACATAATATTTTCACCGGATGCATATGTATCACTAATTCGAATGCTTTTATTTCTTTTTCTATACGAAAAATCTCCAATCAATTGCTGAGCTAAACGCATTCTAAATTATTTACCGTCTCGGATTTTTTAAAATTATTTTCTATAAAAAATAATTATTTAAACGTGAAAAACCTTATTAAAATATTACAAATAACGTTAGGGGCCAAACGGATCCACTTAATCGCGTGATGTTACGAGCCTGGCTGTATGCGAAGCGGCCTTAGGCCCTCCGCCCACGAGGCTACTCAAAAGAAACTGGAACTGGTAAGTAACTGGAATCACTAGCAACTAGTCGCCTTGGTTTCGCACACGAAGCAACGCGAAAGTGACGTGATTTCGACCGGTCGCTACGCAATGACCAATGTCTGCAGTTTCGTTTCGTATCCGTGAGTTTGTTTTACTGAATCTACCACGCACAACATCGGCAACTCGGCAACTCTAATCACTTGGCGACCAGCAGAACGAGTCGCTAGAAACCAATTGCCAACGCATCACAAACTAATCACTTTGCAGTTGCGTCGTGAGCAGACTTCTATTTAAATGCATTGGCGGAAACTTGCATGCGACTCGTTGGCGATTTGGGTTCCAATCGCGTCGCTTCTCAGTAGTCTCGTGGGCAGAAGACCTTAGTTGAGTAGTGGGGACAATCAGCGCGTATGATTGGAACATCAGTACTCTACGGGGTGAGGCGAGAGGAGGGAAAGAACAAAGCTTCCGACGCGTTTTACCAATATCAGATAATGAAATTTTAATTCATTCAAAAACTATATATACGTTATTAATGTCACAAAATGTGGCTTATCATTGCACTATTATTGATTTGAAATCAATGTAATATTTATTTAAATTTATTACTGTTAAATTTTACATTATTTATTCGAGTACGAAAATGAGAAAAACGTGGCAACACCGCAGTTTTTTACCACGAGGTTGGTACGAGATTTGTCGGTAAAAACGGTCACTTGCCGACAAAATTCTACGTGTGACAGCTGTGCGTACATATTTTGATATTCATAACCTCAAAGCTATATGTTTACGTGGGTTCTATCAGTAGCCAAATATTGCTTTCAAAATGTATAATATCACGGCACAATGTTATCGTTGGAAAGGAAATTACTCACCATAATTCACAAATTCACGATTTCGAGATTAGACGCTTCGATCTCTCGAATTGACACCGACTCTAACTACCGACTCGACTTCTACCGGTATAAATGAGAGTACCGACCAAGCCCGGCCGATGGTAAATTTCAAGGTCCCTGCAATTGTACGGTGCTGCGCGGGTCATGCTGTAAGATTAGGCAAGGCGCACATTGAGACACATGCGACGCAACCCACGCAGGGCGACCACGGGTATAGGTATAGAGTCAGTGGTCGCCTTACGTGGGTTGCGTCGCATGTTTTTCAATGTGCGCCTTGTCTTAGTCTCAGATTTGAATCCTAGCGCACCGTCTGACCTCTCCTCTGACGTCACGCGCTATTGCCACGTTTTCCCCTATTCGTTCTAAAATTCCGTTTTCTCGAAACCTGTTACTAAATTACGTAAAAACTACTAAGTGAAATTGGTTTAAACTGTGCTGGATAGAAGTTTATAACTACATGCAAAATAAAACGTTTTCTTTTTACCATTTCTTCCATTTTAAGAGCCAATATTATGACTATCAAATCATCGGTCCATAAGGCTCCATGTTAATCAGTGAGTTTTGAAACATGAATTTAAAAAAACGGTTAAGTGAATTTATTTCAAATTTTGACAGTAGCGTTCTGATGAAGTGATGATTATAAGAAAAAGAAATCTTAGTAATTGGTCCACTTTCATTTCACTGATGTTCCTCAGTTGAATTTAAAGGGCCGTTTGCACGGTGATAGTTTCTGCGATAGTTGCTGTCACGATAGCCATTATCACATGAACTAGCACCATGTAAATAACCCGAAAGTAACTGTCATGCTGACGCGACAGTACTCTCGCGCTATCTAGCTTGACGAGATAGCGCGAGAGTACTGTCGCGTCAGCATGACAGTTACTTTCGAGTTATTTACGGGCTATCATGACAGCAACTATCGCAAAAACTATCACCGTGCAAATGGCCCTTAAGGGTAAGGAGTTGGGTTAACTTCAAAGGTGCCGACAGTCAGCTGCAACTTGTAGAAAAAAAAAATATTAACTTTAAAAAATACAATGATTCTTACGGAAAACCTTCTGAAATAGTTTCTTTCGATTATCATTGAGTTTGGCACCCTCGATTTTATTTCTCCAATTGTCAAATTATTAATTCCGAATTTTATAAACGATTTAGATTTCTTGAATAAACTTGGCAACCACGCTTTTTTGGAATAAGTGGTTGGTATTGCTCCGGTCGGTAAAATCGGAACGTTACCATCGAAACTTGCTCGGTTGTGATGACAAGTCGTATGTTAATGAGGTTATGTCCTGTGTTTACGAGTGCAAGCAAGTATCATTTTATGAAGAGAAAAATTTGAAGAAAGCGATGGAGCATCAAGGACCGTCACGAGTAAAAGGAAAATTTATTAAGAAAAGTGCCTGTAAGTGTCTGTTCAGTGTTCCAGCGCATGCGCGAAGCGCGTCAAGGTAGTCTTCGACTGAGCCGTTGCCAAGTCTCACCGCCATTTCTATTTCATTCAAAGTAAATTCTAGGTTACCTGATGGTTTTTTCATTATTGCTCAAAACTTAGAACGGTTAGTGGGCATTTTTATTGTGGAAATATAAAATTTAACTTTCTAAGAATGTATTTCTAAATCAAGTTTTTCTGTAAATCATTGCAATTTTTCTTTCTCTATCCTGGAAGTTTTTATTATTTTTTTTCAGAAAATCTGTACGGTAAATGTTTTTGAAATTTTGAGGATTTATTGAGAACTAATTAATGAATATATCCTCAAAATTTCAAAGCTCTACATCATTGTATTCATTTTTCGTAAAAATACTGAGGACCCCCCTTAACGCGCTTATCGCCAATGTAAACACCCCCCCCCCCCAAACTATCCCAAAGAAGTGAGGGGACTGCCGGCTCTCCCTCCTCCACAGTAAGGGTCCTCTCGCAACTAAAAACAGGTTCTCGCTTCGTATCGCGGCGACCCTTTCGTGTCCCCGGATCTCTCGCGTGGAGAGAATCAAAGTTTAAAAAAAACCGATAAAGTCGCGAGTATTACCTCTGGTGCGACGGATGGCAACGGATCCGATCTCGTAGTATGTACGCAGAGCCGTTGAACCGGATCGGTCGAAGCGACGGTTAAGGGGGGAGGGGCAACCTTGGAGTCAGCTGATTGCTCGCTCGCTCGGACGCCTGGATGTTTTCCTCTTCACGCCGTCGTCTTCCTCGAGCTCTCCTCTCTCCCTTTACGAGGAAGGCGAGAGCGGTCGCGATAACCAAGATAACCCCCGAAAAGAAACGAAAAGCGTGCGCACGAAAGAAGTGGGGGATTAGGTACCGCACACGAGGATCGCGAGAAAGGCGAATTAAAAAGCCGATCTCTCGATCGGTCTGACGCGCCCGAATAACACGACCTCCCGCACTTGCCAGCAAACAGCTGACTGCGGCTCCGTAGCCGGAGCCGCAGAGTTCGGGTCTGCCGCCATCGCTCGGCTCGACTCGGGTTCGCGGCGCCGCCATTTGTCTCCATGGCGACTCGTGCCCCCTCCCCCCCACTCGGGACCCCCTCCTCACGGTCATAGCAATCCATGGGCCCCCCGTCGGCGTTGCACTTTGCACCTGATCGCCGTGCGGAATTCTTCCGAATCGAAGGGACCCTTGCCTCGACTATTATCGCAAAGCGATCGCCCGTGTCGCAGTTAGTACACGTCAGGAAGAAAGTTACGCGGGGAAGGAAACTTGGGGAGAGAAAAAAAGGAAGGTCAGGATTCTCAAATTTCGAACGTTGAAAAATTACGAGCGCTCGGTGGGGTATCTACGGAGCAGACGCTAGTGCGAGTGAGGAGTGTTTCATTTTGAGTATGAATGTGTGCGGATGGGTACTATACATTGGGGCGGCCTTGGGCGGGTAGACGGGTTATGGCGGGTGGCAGGTAGATATTACTCATCGTTCGGGAAAGAACTATGCATTTTGTCGCCGTTATCTCGCTTCTATGCACTTTTGACTAATTTTTGTGCAGTATTTTTTTTTGAAGATTATTCTTTTATACACCATGGTACACTACGTCGTTTTGCTTTTCAATAGCAGTAATTTTAAATGTAAAGTTAAAAATAGATTCTTTGTTTAAAAGAAAATAAGGAATGGTTTGGAAACATTCTTATCATGTCACAGCATAAAAAAATGGATTGAAATTATGTGTAAGCATAAAATTAATTCCAAATACACAGAATATCATAGGAGTTATACTCAATTATTATTACGCGTAGGCATAAATTTAGTTACCTAATTTGTATTATGTTCCAACGTAATATTATAATATTTTTATTATACTATACCATAATATTACGATGAATTAAAATTATATCCCGGCATAATAATAATTCCATGAGAATTATGTATTGACATAATTTTAATTCATCGAATTATTATCTATTATATCGTGACATAATATAAGTTCGAAGCTAACATTATGTCCTGACATAATTTTAACTCCCTGAATTATTATTATGTCAGGGCATAATTTTAATTCATTTTCATAAATTATAATTTATATTTGGTGAAATTTTTTTTGTGCCAATAAAAAGTAAAACGGCGTGCCATAGTTTTCAATAAAGACCCGTATAGATGTGGTTCGAAAGTGCGCGGATAACGAGATAATAACGATTGAAGTTTTTATTGCGATCGTACGATGGGCTTTCTCGAGCTTATCGCAATTATGATTACACAGGGTGGCTACTAATTCTGATAAAAAAGACTCCCCCTGACATTTCTCTGGCAATCTCGAAAAATTCCAAAATGAAATCTTCAAAATTAGGAGAAAATAAAAATAATTTTCGGCTGACAAAAATTGGAAAAACTTAATTAACGGAAGGCATAAATGTATTTCGATCAAATTTCGAAATTTTAATTTACAAATTTTCCCTTACAAATATTTCCCCGATACCCCTAACGCATTTAAAGTTCTATAGCATTTCCATGTTTTCACTGAGAGTTGCCACCCTGTTACATAATATACTGTATAGTCGCGTTCACCTCAAAATTATGCTTCCCCGATACCGTTGGTATAAGTATTCGAGATATTTCGAGTGAAATAACAGTAGAATCTGTGTATCCTGGACACCTGTGAAAAGGCCGCTCAGAATACGCAGGGGTTGCATTGAGAGTCACTGCTACTGCGAAGTAGTGAAGAAAATAGGGGACGCCCAGAGAATTCAACGCCCATAATAGATAAGTACAGTCGAGATTTTGCCGCATTATGTATTTTATATCCGAATCTCCAACGCCGTGGTGATGCATTCCCAGATAGACATTTGACGACATATTGCCTACATTATGACGGCATCGTATACTGAAAAATGATGGCAGAATTTTGCATCGATGCGTCCGCGTATTGTATATTATACATTTTTTCGGACTATAAAGGAAGCATGAAATGCTTTGAAAATTACACCAATATGCGTAAAATTATAGCCAAATTGCGCATCATGCTTGCATTAGTCAATTGAGGGCTTCCACTCCAAAACTCGCCTTATTCAGTTTAAAAAAAAATTAGGTAGCAGCTTCTATGGCATCTGTTAATAGCCATCTATGCGTTAAGCCACCTAAAACGTGTCAAAATCCACCTTATCTTATGTTAAAAGCATAATAAAATCCAAGCATCATTCCATAACTTGCCTTATCCATCACTTCTATCATTCCAAAACTCGCCTTGTCCGGCCGACCAATAGAAACTCAGTATTTGTATCGCGTGACTGTACAATTTATTGCACATCATACGAACGAATTCAGAACGTTTTGATCTGTTGATCAGTAAACAAGGATTTTAGAACGGTGTTTAACAAAAATATTAAATATTTATTAACAATATGTGTTTCGACAAACCAACGGCATACTGCCAAAAGAATTATAATTGAAAAAAATGGAGACACGATAAAAGTTAGAGGCGAAGAAAACTACAACAGTGATATAGGTGAGTCAAAACCAATCTTTAAACGTGGGAAACGAGCAACCCAGATGGAAGTAATTGAGATTCAGAAAGGAGTGGCAGTGAATGAAAAAAAAGTTGAAGGCGTTAGCAAGTTGTTAGTCTCCCATTTTGGGGAGAATTGGATGGAGCGAAAAGACTTAATTTTCTTTAAGAGAGGGTCGGTATTATAAAGCCCGTTGACCGAAGGTTGAGCTTCAACCGGCGCATAGGAGTATTTGTACCAGAAACGTGGCCAAAATTATTTTATGTAATTTATCATATCGGAATCCATTCTAAGGCAATTTCATGTACTTTTCGAACATTTATTTTAGTAAAGTAAGGAAAAGAACACAGTTTTTTAAATAAAAAGTCAAAATTGTTAAGCCATTGTTTGTTGTTTTTCAAAAAACGTTCTTGCTTGTAACTCGCAGCCACCCACTTTTGCTTAAAGTCAGACTTGAAATGACTTGAAGCATGTTTTAACCTGCCAAATTTGCAGTCTGGACATTTGGTCAAGTCTCCAACATTTTTCTCAACAAATAAAATCTTTTCATCCAAATTCTTACTTGGACATTCTTGCATTATATCATAATATAATGACTTTTTGGTCATTTTCATGAACCTTTCGGAAGGTCCTTAAAAGAAGAGAGAAAATATTCAAACTAAAATGAATATTATTAAAACTAAAATAAATATCATTAATATCATACTAAATGTATCAGGCGCGTGGTGCGGTGGACCTACATGATCGACTTGTCGTACGGAAATTTGGCTTTGTAAAATCGTTTAGGAACAATCAAGTAACGTATTGAAAAGTTCAAAAACGATACTTTCAAATGCTGTAAGTGCAATTAGGAAACATTTTTAGTTTCATTGTAATAGACCCGTGAATATGGCCAAAATCGCCCGTTTTCGTATAGGTATTTAACCTCAAGTATATATATTTCGAAATCCTGACGTGTGTGATACGCAAATTTGAGAGTCAGATTCGTTTTTAGCGCACATAAATCTATAAGAATCACCTGGTCTGGTTCGTGTAACAGAAAAAAAATGTAATTTTGTTGACCAGTGCTATCAAAGACTCGACCGTCGGCAAATACTGTCGTAGTCAAATTTCAAGGTGTCGGCCATAGGTATCGGCTTGATCGGTTTGGGCTCGGACATATGGATTTCCGTAGTTCTAGTAAAACGTTTTTTGCGAATTGTGAAATTTTATGTAAAGTGGATAAGGCGAGTTTTGGAATTGAACCCCTTAATTACGCAATTGAATGTCGAAAGTATGCTGTTTATTATTTCAGTATGTTCGACAATTTAGCAACACTGAGCCGTATCATAACATGTTATACTCTTATAGTAAGATCTCAATGCGGGTATACAATTCCTAAATACTATTTTCAGTATTGCTGTTTATCTCAGTTGACTTATATTGCTACACATTTCGCAGATATTATAAAATATGGAATATTATTTTACATTATATCTCGCTATATTTCCTAATGTACGATGTAATAAATTGTGTCTGTCCCATAGGCTAGATATAGACCCCTATTTCCTTTATTTCCCTCTTTTTTTAAGTTTCCCTTTTTTTTACTTTGAGACTTGCAATTTTCCCCTTCTTCCGCCATAATTTGATATTTGTCTTCTAAAATTACCTATTATTCAGCTTCTCGTTGAGTTTGTCTTTTCATTGTTTCAGGTTACGTGAAGAGGAGCAAAATACTCAATTTTGGTTTCCTTTATTTGCCAAAATGATATTATAAGCCCTACTCTCTATATCGATTTGCATCGATATTTCGTTTAAAATATAATAACCTTAATGTATAATTATGTAATAACCTACTTTCTTATATGTCATGTTAAAAATACTAAATAACATAAGATTTATATGTAAAATATATAATCTTTATATGTGTAAAATTCATATCTTTTATGTTACATAACATATTTATGTCTCATGTTATATAACATATTTATATCTTATATTATATAACATAAGATATGAATTTTTAAGTTACAAAAACATCCTTCATTCACTTAATAAACATTGATGCTTCATTGTATATACAAAAAATTATTCTTTTTAAATCACTGAGCATTTCTAATTTCCAAAAAATCTCCTTTTTTAATCAAAATTTTCCCGTATTTTTGCCAAAATCTCTCATATTTCCCGAAAATATAAATAAATAGGTGCTATGGAGCCTGTAGATATTACGGAGAAAGATTACAAAAATTCCAGCAAAATGGAAGGTTTCATTTTGTTTTCAGCGAATGTTGAGGACAGGATGGCTGGTCGTAGAGAGGGTTGCGAAACTCTCCAAGACTTCCAAGACTCTTCAGTTTGTCGGAGCAGGTTAGTAAATCGGTCGAGAATTACGATATTTCCTTACAAATTCCTCCAATTCTCGCCTGAAAATCGAATTGAATTGTTCGAATCGAGAGAGAAGCGATTTTATATAGGGTGTAAATTTAACAAGGGAAGATCCATTTATTTCCGTTATTTAACATTTTATGAACAAATCTTTCGAATAAAAATTATTTGGTGTCGAGGGGAGTGTATGATACACGGGTGGGCCATCTGTTGGTTTTTTTTAAGCACGTGTTATTTGGACATTGACAACATCGCCGCGCTTGATTTATTGACAGATATGTATGTAGTGTAAAGCCTCCGCTGTAATAAATGGATCGTTTTACTCTTAAACAACGCTGGGAAATATTGAAAAATTATTTCCAAAGTGAGTGCTGTGTTGCAGAAACTGTACGAAAGTTGAGACGAATTTTTATGGATATGAATTTGGACCAACTTTGGTTTCAACAGGATGGCGCAACCTGCCACACCAGCCACGAAACAATCGATCTTTTACGCACTCAGTTTGGTAATCGTGTTATCAGCCGTTTTGGAGATGTTCATTGGCCAGCGCGCAGCTGTGATTTGTCGCCGTTGGACTATTTTTTATGGGGAAATCTTAAGGACTGGTGTTACTTCAACAATCCACAAACAATTGACGCACTTACGGAAAATATCGATGAAGCTATTCGTGAAATAGAGCCACAAACAATTGATAGTGTACTGCAAAATTGGGTTAAGAGGATGGACTACTGCCAAGCCAGCCGCGGCAGCCATTTAAACTAAATTATTTTCCATGTATAATTGGAAGGTGTACTCTTTTGAATAAAGCAACAATCACTTAAAAATATTTAAAGCTGTAGTTTCAATATCAATTTCAAAAAGAAACCAACAGATGGCCCACCCTTTAGATGGTTTTTAATAACATGCGTTATCTACGAGATATTAAGGTTACCTAATTTTTTTTAAATGGTCAAATAGACGGGAAATTAATGAATCGAAGACAAAAAATGTTTAGAACCTTCAGAAATCCCTTTCGAATGCTTTGCAATTTTTAATCTTTACGAGCACGAATGATTTACCACGGCGAGAACACTGTTAGAAGTTTCTATTAGGAAATCACAATAAATGTAATGGAAGCATTTTTACAAACACGAGTGTACATTGAAACTAATGCGTAATGGTGTTAGGAATTCCGAAATCGTTGTATTTTAAAATCACAATACTTTGTGTGGAAAAGTAAAAGCGCTTCGGTACTGTGAAATTCGAAAGATAAGATGTTGTGAAATCACAATACACTACTACTCAGCCTAAAAATGGAACGCACGCAGTGACTTTACACTGCTACCTGCCGACCCGCCTAGTGGTGTCGGTTTTTTTTTTCATACCCTACCGGGACTCGAACCTGCGATCTTTAGGACGAGCTGCATCGCACTCTACCAATTGAGCAACTGACTCTTCATCGACTCCAGTCATATATAGAAACCGAACATGACAGTGACTGCTCTCGAAGGTTCTTCTCATTAAATTTTATAAAATAATTTGATACTTTCTTTTTCAAAACAGTAGCGATTATGATTATAATATTAATCATTCATTATTTATGGAATAATTCGGTACAATTTGCACTGTTTGAAACATCATTATTATATCACACGTAGACGCAAACTGAACCGACGACGCTATTGAAACATCACAATGTATTGTGAATTCAAAAGAGACGTTTTAGGTTTTTCCCATACATGTTTTAAAACCAAATATGGGTATTGTTTTTTTCAAACGCTGTTGTGAAATACAAACACGATGTTAGGAATTCAGAGTGAACGTTGCCTATTTAAAGAGACAGTGATTAAATAAAAGTACAAGTTTTTTATTTCCTAATATGTGTTTGGAAATCAAAACGAAATTTGTGATTTTAAAAGTTTTGTAGTGAATTTAAAGTTTGCTTATTAAAATTAAGAATGTATTTTTGAATTCTCTACACATTCGTATAGCGTCATATTATGAAATCAAAAACACTTTTAACAGTGAACATGTACGTATACGAGTATAATACGCTTCCCTCGGCACTAAACAACATTTATTCGGAAGATTTTTTCGTAAAATGACAAATAACAAAAATAAATACTATCTTCCTTTGATAAATGTACCTATACCCCTATATAATACAATAAGACAAACTTGTTTAAACAATTTTATTTAAGAATTTTAATCGTTTAACAACAATTTCTGAATTGCTAACATTATTGATGCAAAAAATGTTGTTAAGCAATTGTAATTGTTTAACAATATGGATATTGAATGTACGTAGTCATGCAGTATGGTAATGAGAATACGGTACTAGGTACTGAAGGGTAGACTGGGAACGCGTAGCCGCACGCGAGAATCGCCAACCGACCTGCCGAAGTGACTCGTTGAGCTACTATTCAAATAATTATAACAAATTTGTTCATTACAAAGTGACTGTAGTTTCGAATTGACGACTGGAAAGAACAAGAATGTGGCTACATGGTCAATTTTTTTTCTTCGGATTTTTAAAAAGTTGCGAAACTCGGAAAACAGGCATTTGAAAAATTATTCGTTTAAGAAAAAGCATTGATTATTAATTTTTATCTCGTTTCTTATCTTTCTTATAAAGTCCAAGCCTTTCCGCGTAAGCGTGCCAAATTTCATTAAGCTGCGATTTTACCTTTCAACGCTATCATTTATTGCATCCAATCGACTCGAAAACTTTAGTATTATAACTTTTACATTTTTCAAAATTTTCAAAAACCGTTTGGCATACGTACTTGCAATGCAATTGACAAAAACATATCCAATATTGAAGAAAATTGAAATTTTACTCCAAAAAGTGATAGATTTGGGGTGGAATGACCCAACCAACATTGTTTCCAGGATCCGCTGTAGGAGCTACTGGTTACGCGCTGCTCGATCCACGCGAGAAGATACTGCTGCGCTCGATGGCCGGCAGCTCCGTCCGATTCGTCAGGTCCTTCGCGATCGGCTTGACGATATCGGTGGATTACTGGATAGCGCCGATAATGGGCCACGAGGACGAGGCGATTCACAAGAGGGCAGCCGATCGACTGGTGAACGGCTGCATGCAAAACGGTGGTCTCTACGTGAAGCTGGGCCAGGGATTGGCCGCGCTCAATCACATTTTGCCTAAGGAATACGTAGTTTCGCTCACGGCTCTGCAGGCGAGTGTAGCGAATGCACGAATTGATCGAACGCGGAAGGAGAGATAAAGCGATTTTGAGTTGCCGGTATCTGAAGGGTTCCAAGGTTCGGAGAGAGTCGAATGTATCTCGCACGAATTACGTATTCCCAGGGATTACGCACCACGGCTTCCTTGAAGGCATCCCCGCGACTGCATCTCGATTGATCTCGACTCAATAGGAGTAGAAATTGAATCGGGGACGAAACGTTACGAAACCGAATCCATATTATGTATATGTAACTCATTTGAATTAGCGTAGCTTCTTTGGACCCGAGGAAACGTCGTTTTGAATAGATTAATAAAGCTTCAGTTTCAACGTACCATTATGTAACTTGAATGCGTGCTTGAATTGGCTGAAAAAGAGCGTATGGTTTCGAGTAAAAAGCGATAACTTTAAAGTCTCCCCCCCAGAACTGCTTATTTTTTGTCTGACCGGGTGATACCTGAATCGGTAGCTCACCAACTACAAAATACGCGATTTTTAGCCAAATTCACAGAGAACCTGATTTTACATGATTATTTCGATTCAATAGACCGTATGACGGAAAGCAAAAAGTATGAACTTTAAGGTCTCAAAACTGAAAAACTGCCCATTTCCCGTTGTTGCGGCAATGATAACTTTTGATCAGAACATCAAGATCTACAACATATGTGAAGCCCAGCCAAATCCACCGGGACCCAGTTCCCGTAAGGTTTGTTTGTATTTTTTTTGGCACGTGCCACCAAATCAAAAAATCTGAAAAAATTAGAGAATAATAATGATGCGAAGACGCGTTTATAAAAAAAAATGATGGTAGCACCTTTTCAAGAAGTGGTGGAAAGAGCACTTTAAAAAATCTTATTTTTTAAAAATTTGAATTCGCGCCAAATACGACACAATATTTTTTCTGAGTTCTCTTTAAGGATCCCCATGTTCCAGAATTTTTTCCAATTTTTTGGTCCATTACGTGAGCAGCAAGACATTTTTAATGTTCAACTACATTTCTCGAAAAATCTCAGCTCCTTCTTGACTTTTTGGAATAGTAAAATTGCTAAAATTTTTTCACGTCCGAGAGAGTGTTTTGGTACCCATTTCGTGTTATTTCCTTTATAGGCGTTTTTCAAATGCTTACCCGCGGCTAGACCCTTTACATGGGGATTCTGTAGAATTTTTACAAGCTTTCTATGAGAATCTCTCTATGAGGATATCATATTTTTTCAATAGGGTCGTATCCAAATGCTGATCAAAACTGTCCCCTAATTGTAACTTAGCAGTTGCCGGCATAAAATAGAATAAAAATGCGTCTATCGATCACTGCAAAAAATGAGCTTTCTTCTGGTGTATCGCTATAGCGATTACACTAATCATCCGGTTATTGAACATGTCGAGAAAAATCGTCGGCCCAGAAATTAGTATTTTAAACCCTCTTCGAATTTCAAGCATCTCTTCTTTCTCTTCAGGATAAATGCTTGACGCGAGACGACAACGAGTTGGAGAACATCTTTCTCCAGGATTTCGGCAGGCCGCCCGAACAAGTATTCGAAACTATCGAACACGAACCCGTAGCGGCCGCGAGTTTAGCGCAAGTACGACACTGAACTCCTCTTTTCAATTGATAACATTATCCGATTCAATCGTAATATGGAGTAGAGTAGTCGAAATCGGACTTGCGTCAAAGTCGAACTTTTAATCGTTAGATATTCCTTTTATCAGCTAATTAACTGGTAGAAATATAACGAATTTCTCTGATTGATCGCAAATTAATCCCGTCTCGAAGATAGACGACTAGAATTTAGGCGCTAGCAGAACTTCGACTTTTTTTACATCGCGTAATGATTGTCACCAAAAAACCATTCCCAGGTTTACAAGGCCACGATGGCCGATGGTAAGAACGTTGCCGTCAAGGTGCAGTATATCGACCTTCAGGACAGATTCCATGCCGACATAAAGACCGTGGATTTTCTCCTAAAGATCATTTCCATCATGCATCCTAAGTTCAACTTCCACTGGGTATTGGACGTAAGCTTCCTTCGCTGAAATGAATTGAAACCCATTAAATATCGAATTGTCCTAGATACCTACTCGACACCCCCTCGGATAAAAACGACAAGCTTCCCTCCATGTTTCAGGAGCTGAAGGAGACTCTTGCCCAGGAGTTGGACTTCAAGAACGAAGGGACGAACGCAGAGCGGTGCGCCGAAGACCTGAAGGCGTATCGTTACGCATACATTCCCAAAGTCTTCTGGGATTACAGTACGAAGGTATACGCGCGCAAATCTCGTCGTTCGCGAAGGTCGCCGCGAGTACTTTAGTAGAGAAAATCCTCGCGCATCTATTTCTCAGGCGAGAAATAGATTGTAACGAAATGCGCATTCTGACGCAGCGAATTCTGACCACCGAGTGGATAGACGGCATCAAGATAAACGACAAGGAGGCGCTGAAGAAGGAAGGCTTGAGCCTGGCCGATGTGGATTGCAAGTTAATCACGATCATGGCAGAGCAAGTCTTCCACACGGGCTTCGTCCACGCCGATCCGCATCCTGGCAATGGTAAGAAAACTACTCCATTGGAGAAAGGAAACTTCCCAAGGGAAAATCTCATTTATTTCTGTTGTTTATCAATTTATACAAAAATCTTCCCAATAAAAGTTGTTTGGTGTCAAGGGGGATGTACAAAATACATGCAACAGGTTTTTGATGGCACGCATTATTTATGAGATGTGGAGGCCACCTCTATTTTTTTTAAAAATGGAACTCGATCTTTTCGTTCTTATACAAATTTTAGAGCTCGTTGTGATTAATAAAAAAAAGTGTGAAGTGAAATACTCATCCATTGAACCGTTCGTGAGATATTTCTACTCAAACTACAGGAGTAAGTTACGGTGCACGTGACTAAATTTTCTGGACTTGAAGCCCAATTCACATTAGACGTGCCGGTCACGGTCAGGTCACGAGCAAGATTTTTCCAAGGCATTCACACTTGCCGGTCAAGTGACGATCTTAGTACGATCGCAGAGCCCACAGGGATCATGTATTCTCGAAATACGTTAGTGAAAATGGCGATTATTTTGGACGAGGAAGAACAAATATTACTTTCCAAATATCATCGGCGATATTGGGTTCATCCTATATTGATAAAACGTAAAAAAAAGGCGAATTTGCAATACTGTTTTCTGTATGTAAATAAACAAAGCATATTTACCTGTACTTAAAGTTTTTCCAATTTCCTCCCACACTTTCATTTTATGCGAAGTATTCATACATTTTTTATGGGACATATCGTATATTTCATCATGTCCCCGCACCAATTCTATGAGTTGCTCGTCCATTCTTGCCTGCGACATGACCGTTGGTTAATTCATACTGAACAGGCAGGGGCAAGCAGACAGCGAGCTCGACGGTTTTGATCGTACCAGAAATGATCGCCACGGTCCTGACCGCGTCTTGACTTGACCGTGCCCGTCTAATGTGAATGAAAGCATTGTTTTAGATTTAGGCGATCCCCGCGGTCTTGACTTGACCGTGACTGGACCGTGACCGGCACGTCTAATGTGAATTGGGCTTTACTCTCTCTTACTCTTATTTACTGTTGTAGTTTCAGCGGCAATCTCTCACAAACGGTCCAACGAATAGGTCTTTTACCTTACATATATCTTTTTTCTTCATCTCGACGAGCTTTACAACTTTTGTAAGAGTGAAAATGTCGGGTTCCATTTTTAAAAAATATAGGTGACCTTCATGTCTCGTAGATAACGCGTGATCAAAAACTCCTTACATATCGTCCCCTTCCTGCAAAAAGTCACTAACTAACATTTATCATCAACTTACTTAGGTAGTTTCTGCTCTATAATATCGGTATTATATTTCGGTTAATGACTTTTTATGATGCGCGCATGCTCACTTCCAACGCATTTAACACTTAGTGAGTTTTACCATTTAAAGATTTAATAAAATTAAGCGCTACTAGGTCCAGTTAGGTGAATTTTACAAAATATGTTAGTTAGTGACTTTTTGCAGGAAGGGGACGATATATCATACGCTTCCTTTTCGACACCAAATAACTTTATTCGAAAGATTTTTTTCGTAATACGACGTATAACAGAAATAAATGGATCTTCCCTTGGTAAATGCATACCTACCTTGTATGTACATTGAATCGTCCATTTCTCCGCTCGCAGTTTTCATCAGAAAAGCCAACGACGGCAAGGCGCAGATAGTTCTCCTCGATCACGGACTCTACGAGCGCGTGCCGCAGGAAACGCGCCACAGTTTGTGCAACTTTTGGGAGGCCATGATCCTGCGAGACGAAAATCGCATGCGACTGCACGCGCGGGAGCTCAACGTCGACGGTTAGTCCAATTCGGTTCGCTCCGGAGCAGAAGCGTAATCCTAACGCAACGCCGTGTCATGTTCTCGCCGCAGATCATTATCTCCTGGGCGAATTGTTGACTCAGGCTCCGGTGTTCGTCGGTAACGTCAACCTGAACAAACCGAGCAACATGACGGCCGACGAATACATGGTTCAGCAGGCTCAGATGCGATTCGATCGAGTGATGGGCGCGCTGAAATCAATGCCCAAGAACATGATGCTAGTCATCAGGTGAGACGCTTATTACGAACGATTTCCCGCCGTCGCGCATGTACGTCACATCGAGAGCGTCACGATTGTAGAAACTTGAATACGGTGAGGTCGATCGCGAGGGAACACGGCGATCCCGTGGATCGGTATAGAGTCATGGCCAGGATGGCCGTGCGCGGCAAGTACAGAAATGCGCGCTCATCCTTGCGCGGTGGATTTCGAGCGGCGCTGAACAGGGTGCGATTCGAGACGCAATTGTGGTAAGCTTCGCGATTTCTTCATCTTCTATCCGTCGAAAAGAGGGACGTGTTCCGAAGATCGAACGTGTTTTCAGGTCGCAAAGTTTCGTCTTGTGGCTCTTCGGTCTTTACTTGAAGATCCTACGTTTGCTGGGCCATAGAATCGATGAAGTGATCGACAGTTTGTGATGAAATGATACATATTACGAGGCCAGCGACTAAGTTTACACGCGCGAGGTATATTTTAATCCCCGTCGCGTAATACGAATACTCCGTTAAAGGCGTCCATTACTCTTCCATCCCTCGCAAAGTCACTCAAAATCGCGCGTCTCCTACAACTGACTACGCGAGACGCGGGAAAAGTCGTAAGTAAGAAGAAAAAGAGTGTAATAAAGAACAAACAATTACGATTAATACACTTGTGATATTGTAAATATAAACTTTTTCCATCGAGGAACGTGCATTCATCTCTATGAAGAGTGATGACAAAATTTCGCTAACAAATTTCTTTTAAAAACTGAGGTATTTTGACTTTTCTCTGACTTTCTGTAATATAATTGGAATATTTCCAAACATTTTCAGGCAAGTATCAGAGTTTAACAGAGGAAGTCGGAGAAATATCTGAAAATATGCATTTTTCTTTCATCTCTCTATTCTATAAAATGGTTTTTCCTCGCTCATGCCCATTTCGAGGCCTTTTCCAGCCTATTTTTAGACCGTAAGATGGCGTTTTCCCCGCGTGACACCGACCGGGAGTCCGCGGCTGTCAAACGATTGCTTAGTCCGAAGTGGGTCCTTTTTCCAAACTGATAAACACAACGTGAAATGAGCTATGTATACTTCTGTTTGTTTTGTTTTGAGAAATGGGCATTCGTGAGAAAAAAATAGTATATGTCATTCGGCTGAAATCCTCGGATTTTTAAGACTGTGTTTAGGCCGTAACTCGCCGAAGGCGAGCTTCGTCCCCTCACCATGCCTCGTATTACGACCTAATTAAACACAGTCTGAAAAAACCTCGGATTACCGCCTAATGACATAACATCAGTGTCATGACATAGGTATATGTCGTATGTCGAAAATTGTCACTTTTCAAGAGAGACAAAAAACCGTATGAATTGTACTACGTTAAATTGTTAAACGTTGGTATTCGTGATTTGTCGTGCACATTCGAAGGAAATTTGCTAGTTAACCAATGCGCAGCGAGATAATCTGTTAGTCAGCGCGCGAATGTCATTTTGAGCAAATTCGGAGATACGACATATTGTCACGACACTGACGATAAGATACTATTTCGGATCGACGACCGACCGACCGACCCGAAACCTCCTCACCACCAATCGCCTACCGGGGCGTCCCCCCACTACACGTCGGCCGCCAATGGGATGCAGTATGCTATCAATCGTCGATCGGTGCGTTCCAAGCCAGTCGAGCCCGTCTACCCGCTTGGCCGGTATTTTATCGAATTCGAGCGACGCGAAGCGTCGCGAGATATTCTGTTGACTGGCCGCCGTCCCCTACAGAGTTGGGGGAGCGCCGCGAAAGCGGCTTGGAGGCGGTAGCCCTCTGGGGGTTGGTGAGCGAAGCGAGCAGGGGGCGGATGCCCCCAAGTATAGAAAAACTTCACAATCCCTTGATATAAATTTTACGAGGACTCGAAACTAGTTTAGAATTAATACTTATATCGAAATATGAGTTTCTAAAAGTAATAATCACATTTACCCCAAGAATTCTAATATCTTAAAATTAGTTTTCTGGAAAACACTAGTTTTTGACTTAGAATAGAATTGATGCGCAGAAGCCCACTCACCCCGATGTCCCCAATATCGACGTCGTTAACAGAGGGGGCCCCCGAGATAATAGTCCTGAGGGCCATCAACCTCTCGCAATGCGCCAATACGTGTAGAGGAGTCTCCTCCTCATTTCCGCACCTGGGGCACAGGGTCTCCGTACATAGGCCCATGTTCCTCAGGTGCTTCCTCGTAAGCCAGTGTCCAGTGACCAGCCCCACGACTAAACGAAGCTGGGTCCTATCCAGGTTCAACAGCCTGGTGCCCAGATTCCTAGAGGGTCCCCTGAAAAGGGTCCTCGTATGTTCCATACCCGGAGCCCGTGCCCAAAGGTCGACGAAGCGTCCCTTAATCCATTTATGAGACGCTTCCCCCACGAGCCCCATGGAAATACCTATATTATGATAGGAATTAAGCCGCGAAGAGCCTAACCGAGCCAGCTCGTCCGCTTTTTCGTTGCCAGTAATGCCGGCGTGACCCGGCACCCATAGCAACTTTACTCGATTCTCATTTGAGAGTCGTTCCAATAGATTTCTGCAGTCCCGGACCAGCCCCGACGTAACCCTCACTGAGGAGAGCGCTCCGAGCGTGGCCCGGCTATCACTGCAGATATAAACGTGCTTGCCCCTGTAGCCCTTGTTCAGCATGAGTCTGATACAGGCCCAGATGGCGAACACCTCCGTTTGGAAAACTGTGACGTCTCGACCCAAGACGCAAGATAGTTCCACCCTAGGCCCGCCGCACCAGATTGCCGCCCCGCTCCCGTCCCCATCTTGGACCCGTTCGTGAACCAGACGAGTCCCTCCGGAGACAGGTCATTTTTGTCCCCCTCCCAGGCCGATCTGTCCGGAAGGAGAACTTGGAATTGACGCTGAAAGAAGAAATAGCTCTCCTGGCATCGATCCCCCTTCTTTGAGGCGAACCCTTCCAGCACTCCGTTCCCCCGAAAAATCGCGGCGTGCCCCCTAGCCGCCTGCCTCCAGTGTCCACTGAAATGCAGGCGTAGAGCCGACTTCTTCGCCCCGGCCTCCACCATAAGGTGCGGAGGTGCCAGGTTGAGGAGGGCCCCCATGGCCAGGGTCGGAGTGGTACGCAAAGCACCGGTGATCCCCAGGCACGCGAGTCTATAGACTCTTAGTAACGTCTTTCGGTTAGTGTCCCTTGCAAGAGAGGGCCACCATACCACTGACGCATAGCAGAGTTGAGGTACCAGGATGGCGGTGTAAATCCACGCCACCACCCTCGGCCTCAATCCCCATGTACTACTAAACATCCTTCTACAGGCCCAGATGGTAGAAATTGCCTTCTGAGCCTGCTTATTGATGCGGTTCCTCCAAGAGAGTTTGCTATCCAGAGTCACCCCTAAATAGCGCACTTCACCAGAGGTCTTAAGCTTTAAGCCGAAGATGGAAGGAGCCACAAATGTGAGGCTCCTCTTACGCGTAAACAGTACCATCTCCGTCTTGCTAGGATTAACCTTCAGCGACTGAGACAGGCACCAGTTCTGCACAAGGACCAGCGCACGCTGAATCAGCTACGCTAGGATCCCGTGGTCTTTCCCCTTAACAGAAATAGCCAAATCATCGGCATATCCCTGCACGGTGAAGCCAGCCTCCCTGAGTCTAACCAGAAGCCCGTCCACCAACAGAGTCCACAGGAGTGGAGAAAGTACACCCCCCTACGGATAACCCCTGGCAGCCCGGGCCTCCACCTCGGCATCCCCAAGACTGGCCCAAATCATCCGCGTTTGCAGCATGTTTTGGATCCAGCTGATGATAGAATCATCGACGCCGAACCCTCGCGCCGCTTCGCGATAGCTTCAAAGGAGGTATTGTCAAAAGCCCCCTCAATGTCCAAAAACACACTCAGAACCGATTCTTTCCTATCAGGAGACCCCTCTATCTCGCGGACGAGACAGTGAAGAGCCGTCTCTATGGATTTACCGGTCTGGTATGCATGTTGAGTCCGCTCTATCGGTCTTTCAACCAGAGCGGTATCCCTGATATACCTATCAACCAGTCTCTCCAGCGTTTTAAGCAAGGAAGACGTGAGGCTGATAGGCCTAAAAGACTTGGTCTGGTCATAGCAGCTCTTACCTGGTTTGGGTATGAAAACTACTCTGACTTTCCTGCAAGCCCTAGGGTTATAACCCAAAGCCAGACAGGATCTAAAGATGGTACAGAGGCGTTTTAATAGGTCCTCGACTCCCTCCCGTAGGAGAGCCGGAAGATCCCATCCACCCCAGGGCTCTTATATCTCTCAAAGGAGTTAATGGCCCGAATGACTCGATCCTGCTGAATGTGACCACCTTCGTGGCCGTCTTCCAGTCCCCTGTCCCTACTCCACCGTCGAGTCTCTTCGACAAGGGGCATCCCTTGCACCGTGGGAACGGAGCCTGGAAAATGCACCTCCAAGAGAGGGGCGTTAATATATCTTCACGGCACTCCGCACTCCTACCATCTGGGAGTGTGAGTCCATCAAGACAGATGCGTGGTCCGGATACAAAGACCCTGTGCAGTCTGGCAACTAAAGGTAGTTTTTGACTTAAGTCCCTATTGCCTAACGTTAGAGAATTATCTGGAGAAATTTGTAAGATTCTGCAACATTTTTGAACATTTCTGTAGGGATGTACTTTTTACAAGTTATAAATTTCCACAAAAAAAATCGAATTTCTTTAACTTTTCTAAAAAAATATGAAAAACTAACAAATATCTGATAAATTCTGATAAATTTCTGACTGCCTCTGAAATTCAGTCATTTTATTTAAATTTTATAACTTCTGTAAACAAATATGCAGATATTTTCAGAAATTTTCAAAAATGTAGAATTTTACAGATTTCTCCAGACATTTGCCAGTGTTTATTAGACTTTTCCAGACAAGTTTTTGCATCTGAAAGAAAAAATGGATATTTTGGACTTTCAGATTCTTTCTAAAAAAAACTGATGCTTCTCCGAAAATATCTGAAAATGTTCCAAGTACTAGAGAAAATCAGTCAGAATTTTTCAGAAATTTATCAGACAAATTTTTTCCATTAAGGTCTGCGTCCCTTTCTGTGTTCCAAACTGAAAATAGATATATGTAGAATTACGAAGTTCTTTTAAACCACATCACGCAAAAGTGCTTTCACGAAAGGTTTACGCGAAAAAAACAAGGAGAAAACTTTCAGATGAATTTATTCGCTAGTAAATACAGATGTATAAATTACCTAAGAAATGACAAGTCTCATTTCACGATTTCAGATTAATTCATCCTATCTTATATTGCAACCATTGGGTACTTCTGTATATTATAATAAAGTACAACTTTAACTTTCCCACAACGAACGTCGGTTGTCCTGACTAGTCGCAACTTAATGCTACTCCCTTAAAATCGCGTGTGGTGTAAGAAAGGGAGAAAAAATGTGTAAAACGGATCTACCTGGATTTTCCACCGATGCTTCTTCGTCGCATCTTACGATTATGCAATGTACACACATAAATTATACGTTCGACGGTACATGCGTTAATTTATAACTAAATCGCGAGTAATCGAGGACAATGCGATGCGTGGGCAAAGCTATACCTGATTATTATTATTATTAACACATCGCATACCGTTAAAATACGATTACGTATCGTGATTCGAAAATTAGTCACGCGTACCGTGTTATTTTTTACAGACAATCGTCGAACGGGGCTTCGGTACTTCGCGTACCGCAAAGTCGATCTCTCGGCTGTTTCTCGAGTGCGCGGAGTGACGTAGCGATTAAATGCGCGCGTCCGTACTTTCAATCGTTCGTAAAATATGATTAGCCGTTGTCGAGGAAGAATTTTGCGCGGAAATACGACGCGTCGTTATTGCCAGCGTCACCCGCAGATCGCGTTATGACCCTACATCGTTCATGCGTATAATCATACTTTAATGAATATTGATGCCTTCTTTAAAATGATGCCTCGATATCGACGTAGCAAAATAAAAATCCCTTAGGCAGTCTTTGCTCGAATGGCAGCACGCTTGCCAGTGACAGCCTGAAAATATGAGTTGAAGTGTTAGTTATATTCGAGAGGGCAATCATTCGATATTCCTCGTTAATCGAAGCGTTTCGAGTGGGTAATTGTAGCGATACGAAAATAATTGAGGTCGAGCTGAGAAATGCCGTTTATCTCGATTTATTACGCTAGCTGCTTCATCAATCAATGCGCTGCATGATTAATGTAGCCCCTAGACGGTCAATATATTGATCAATACGTATTGAAAAGCTATATCGAACGTTTAGGAGAGCTTCACACATATTGACGGCATATTGAAGCATATTGATGGAAATTTATATTGAAGCGTATTGATGGAAGCTCTATTGATGCTCATATTGACGTCTATGAGGCATATTGATCAATAATTGCATCAGTCTTGTTTGAGATATCGAAGAGCGAGCACCTAGGCATATGATGGCTGACGCAAGCGAAAAAGCAGAATCCGAACACGATTTTGTGACTCGAAGATAGTTCAGCAAATGTTCGTGTGTAAAACGATTTCTCAGCTTGTACCATTCTTTTGACCAGCGTCTTTGTCTTTTCTTCTTTCGTTTTTTCATTTCACACACAGCCAAAGTCAAAGTAAGAAAAGCTAAATCTCTATGGGACACCATTGCTTGATATTGGAAAAAAAATAAGTAATAAAAATAAAAACTCGCACAACGTATCGCGAACTTTCCAAGCACAACCAACAGTCAAAGTGAGAATGGCTAGTCGTTGTATTGAAAGAGCTATATTGAAGCTATATTGAAGCATATTGATGAGACCTTCAATATATTGATCAATACATATTGAATCAATATATTGACCGTCTAGGGGCTACTTTAGATTCATTTCGTCGTTACAATTCTTTACTCGATACGCTTTTAACGAGGCCTCTCGTTATTCCGAAATAAACGAGAAGAAGAATTACCTGGAAACCAGATTTTATGCTGGCTACGGAGCAGCGAGAGCCGCAGGTCTCGCACTGCAGGAAAAAGAGTCGAGTATCTTTCTGAAGAATGGTATCGGGCGAGCGACACGTGTGGCACGTGACGTATTCCTTGATATATCTCCTCAACACGTTTTCGATTTGTTTCTGTTGGAAACGGCCCTTAATGATGAGCTGGCTATTGCCGTCCACGGATCCGCTAGTTCCCAATTCGGCCAGCAAAAAGTCTAGCAAGTGTTTCGGTTGTCTGTGTAGGGTTTTGCAAATCTGCGAAAAAAAACGACGGGATCGACGGTTACACGCGTCCGTAAGTCGCTCGCGATTGTGATACGCGCGATACGAGAAACGCACCTCGGTGAAGTTGGCGAAGGAGGTCTTCTTCGTTCCGATGCGCACCACCTGGGGCGGCCGCATGACGAATTTCTGCTTCTTACCCGCCACCATGTCGGGATTCCTCTCCCGCATGATATTGAACACTCTCACGAGCAACTCATCGTAGGTGTAATCCCTGTCCGAGCCCACCCATAAACTCGTGTCCTCTACTGAGAAATAAAAGTGCGATTAGAAACTCCCGAACGGCTTCCCGCGGCTTCGTTAAAGTAGTATGGTCACTCTCCAAAGTGATCGTTGAGTGTCCGTAAAAAAAGTCATCAAAAAACTATGATATATAATTGAAAATGCTCTTTGTGAATTATAAAATTTATAACCATAAGAATTAGTCGATTATTTTGATTATTTTTCACTTATTATTCAAATAATGTGCCTCCCTTGACTAGCGTCTTTTTATGTGTGGCAACGCATATTATCAATGGGCTCGTGAGCCAGTAGAGAAAACCACGATACAATCAAACGTTTGAGTGTATCGTGGGGAAAACGAGATCTGAAATGAACGCTTGAACCCACTCCACTGACGCGACGTTGCCGCATCTACTCGACGCGCTTTTCCGAACACCGAAAAGCAGAAATTAGTTATAACTAAAGTATCAAACGGTCAATAATTTTCATCAATGGGTGTACATTTTTGTTTTTTTTCCCCCCCCCGTTTTTTGGTGTATTTTTTATATTTTAATCTTGGATTTTACATACAAACCCCAAGAAATGTGTCTTGCCCATAAGACTCTGGGTTATTTTCTACTCGGTAATTAATTTTTATCAGACATACTAAACGGTCAATCTACCCCAAATTGAACCAGGAGGTTTTTATTGATATTAGCTTGCATATACGTAATTATTTCATATTTAAATCTTGGAAATCGATTCGTGACCATACTACTTTAAGTCAAAATCGTATGGCGGAAGCAGGGCTGGTAGCGACTTATCCTAGTCAAAAAAGTGAATTAGTGACATTGTAATCGGGAAAATGTCACTGGAAAGTACCACGGAGAAGACCCTTTTATTTGATATAATTATATGATCAGAGTGACTACCAGGAACGAATTGCAAATCAGTGAATCAGAGTGGCTACAGAAACTTAATTATTGAATTCCCTGACGTTTCCTTGATTATTTCATATCAAATTTTGTAATTATTCCCTAATATTTTTTTTATCATATTAAGAGTTTGGCATAATCAACAAAGCTATGAATAATCGTAATACAAGAATACGAACGAAACCCAATATTTAGAGATTATGAGAGTAGCTGGAAAGAGGTTTATATACTAAGAAAGGTACGTTGATGGTAAAAACCCCAATTCTAGTCGATGAGACAAACGTGCGCTACTAATAGAGATATCTGAAGCAGCAGTGCAAATTGCATCGTGAAATATTTCAAAGATGAAATTTCGACAAATTAATTCCACTTTATTTATAGGTAATTTCCAGAAAAAAATCATAAATTTCCTGATATTTCCCTGACTTATCAAATTCCCTGACATTTCCAAGTTTTTCAGGTCTGCAGCCACTCTGCGAATGAGGGCCTTATGAATCACTGCATTGAAAATTAATACGCTTCTATATAACTCGAATATGTTAATTCAAATACGGATAGTGATATATGCATTCAAGCTGTATTCTAGAACTACATAAGTTTATAATAATACGGCTAGGTACTTATATGGTTTAATAAAGTATAAATGTACCTACCACATACTCTACGCCTCAATTAAATATATTTTAATAAGAAGATTGAAATAAATATAATAAGAAGTTGAATAAACACAGTAGAGAGCTAAAGATAGATTCTCTCTAGCTCTCTTTCTCTGTTTCCCCAATAGCTAATCGTTAGTCATAAACTGAAACGTGTGCACACAGAGTTTTATCCTTGAAACCGGACACAGGACGATATGCAGTAAAAGGATAGGATATACGGTCGACACTTTCCGGTGTGCAGCCAATCGTATAGCCTATCCCTTTACTACATATCGTCTTATGTCCAGTCCCAAGGATAGCATTCTGTATAGTGCCGTCTTAGCTGAAATGTAAAGGTACCAACTGTACCTACCGCCAGCATGCGACATTTCTTGTAATAACTATTGAGTAACCATCAATAATAATTCAGTGATCGTGTAAGCATGTATGCAAATTCTTAAATAATCAGAAAAGAAAGCAGATCGTTAGATTGTAACAATGAAAACGAAGAGACGCAGAAGTGAATGAAAGTGAGAAAAGTAACCCGCTATCAGCCCTGCGGAAGTAGAAAAGCATCTAGTTTCGTCCGTGGTGACAACGACGACGAACGATATAGCGACGAGAGACAATACGAGTCTTACCGTACTCTGCACTTCGCTCGGATTCGGTGCAGCATGTTAACAGATAATTATACAACGATAGAAACGCGGCGCGCATCGAACGAGGTGCGATCGTCGCGCATAATATCTACCATTCTCCTTGTCCTCGGTCTCCTTCCGTTCTTCCTCCGCCACCAGCTCGTCAAGATCCTTCTTCTTCTTTTTCTTCTTTTTGGTTTTGGAGAAGTCCATGTCGAGGTCGAAACTATCATCCACGACTCCATGCGCGTCCGTTTGTTCTTCTATTTCCATGACCTGTTGAGAAATGGTGCTTTTTTCCTAGCATTTCTCTCGAAATTATCACTTTCTATGATTCCGAACGCTGGTACGAGTCACCCACCTCCTTCTTGCTGTCCGGCAACGCCGTGTCGAGCTCCTCGAGGTTGAAGGCCTTCTTCTTTTTCTTCTTCTTCTTCCCAAAATTCTCCAGGTCCAACGTCTCGTCGTCGTCGAACCCGGGTGGCTCGGGCTCCTGGTTCTCTTTGTCACCCGCATTTTCGGCAACGTCGCTGCCGTTGCCACCCTCGGCGAGAGCCGCGTCGAGGTCAAAGGTGGTCTTCTTCTTCTTTTTCTTCTTTTTAAGAGTGGGATCGAAAATCTGCAAGTATCGAAGCTCCGTTAGTCTTGGAAGTTCTTTTGGTCGGTTGGAATCAATGTTTTCAAATTCAATGGTTTTTCCAGGTTCTTCAGGTTTTAGAGTAACCATTTTTCAAGTTTTTATTGAGACTGAATATCTCATCTCGTTAAAAGAAGTAAAGTAAGTGGGTAAGACCAAACTGGAAGTGAAACTTCTTGATGTAATCGTATAGTAGAAAGTAAAATTTTATTCTCCTTTCAATATTCATCTTTACTGAACTTTCGACATTTTGACTTACAAAATAACAATTTCAACATTGGAATGAAATCTTGGCAAGAAGCTTTGAATTATAAACTCGTTTAAATGAACTCATCATCTCAATACACAGCATTCATTTGCCTTCACTTTTTGGTTTAGGCGTGCTTTAAAAAATTCCAGGTTCTTGGAGTAAAATCAAGGGTTCTTCCAAAATTTTTAAAAGTTCTTTAAAATTCAAGGGCTCTTCCAGGTTTTCAAGGATTCAAGGATCGCTGGTCACCCTGTTATAGCATTCTAACGTGCAGTGGCAGTAGTGAAAATGTGTACCTTTTTGATTAGGCTACCGATATACAGGGTGTCCGAAAAGTATGGAAACAATTGAATATCTCGAAAAGTACGCTTCAGATCGGGAAACGAAAAAATACGTATCCGATATTTTTTTTAAAAACTATCAAATGATACCAAGATTGATCCCACACCCCAACCCCTGTGGGTGGGGCAGGGGGGAAGCTTCAAAATCTTAAATAGGAACCCCCACTTTTGATTGCATATTCGCATTCTACATTAAAAACTACATAACTTTTATTTGAAACATTTTTTTCGATTCGTGGCAAATGGTGCTATAATCGACGAAATTCAATTTTTTCGGTTTTTGCAATTGAGAGTCGATTTATTCGATTCTGCAATACAATTGCGATAGAGATTTACATTTTTTATTCTCATACTTGATATTTTTGTTAAAAATTTCATTTAGTTTTGCAAATTTGAAGTGCAGATGCGTTCTGTACCTGGAATTCCCTGTGACGCACTAAGTTCCGTTAGCGGAAATAAGCTAATTACTCAAGGATAATCCCTTTCGGAATACATGGAGGTTGGAGGGTCCTGAAAGGCCCAGCAATTAGCGGTACCTGGTTACGTGTACTCAGGTTAAGGGATATCATTAAAACCGACTACTAGTGAAAGAATAGCTACGATTCCCGGAATATACCATCCGCCTTATTATCGCAATTAACCCTTCCTCGCGCTAATACTGATTGCTAGGAACTGATATCCATACCTGAATCAAGCACTGGGATGGTGAGAGGCAAGGGGACTCACCTGAATCAAGCACCCCCAAGGGAACAGAAAACTATTACGTCCACGTCGTTGCTTTTGGGTTACGCTAAAAGTAGTGTATTTGCCAGATTTCTAAACGTCTAACGATGAAAGTTTTACTGTAAATTCAAATTTGCAAAACTAAATTAAATTTTTAACAAAAATATCAAGTATGAGAATAAAAAATGTAAATTTCTATCGCAATTGTATTACAGAATCGAATAAATCGACTCTCAATTGCAAAAACCGAAAAAATTGAATTTCGTCGATTATAGCGCCATCTGCCACGAATCGAAAAAAATGTTTCAACTAAAAGTTATGTAGTTTTTAATGTAGAATGCGAATATGCAATCAAAAGTGGGGGTTCCATTTAAGATTTTGAAGCTTCCCCCTGCCCCACCCACAGGGGTTGAGGTGTGGGATCAATCTTGGTATCATTTGATAGTTTTTAAAAAAATATCGGATACGTATTTTTTCGTTTCCCGATCTGAAGCGTACTTTTCGAGATATTCAACCGTTTCCATACTTTTCGAACACCCTGTATGTACAAACATTAGGTCATACGCTTTTGACGTGACAATTTTAAAAATGCAATGCATGGAGCAAAGAATGTTGTAGTGGTAACGTCTATTCAACTCCAAGGTAAAACAGAAACTTCTCTAAAAGGCTTGTAGACTACGTAATCGCTAATAGAGATGGGGAAGGTAACAAAGTCGTAGTTGAATCAAAAAAACAAGTTCACAATGATAAATACGAATAATAGAGAGAACAGAGGTACTGAAATGAATTCCAATATTATTACTGCTCAATTTCTTTTAAAGAAAAAATACATACATATAACTAGTCTGATTATAACAGACTACAACATATTGCGTTTATGGGAATATTTGCTAGAAATATACAGTGATAATCAGACATTATCTTTATTAAGAACTATTTGGAAATAATTATTTTTAATTAAAAATCTAAAAAACGAGATCTTTTACTGCAAATTGTTCGAAAATCTCTGATGAAGATCGATTATACTTCTTCAAAGCCAACCCAGTGTTATTTCTTCTTTATAAATTGAGTTTTCTAGAAATTGGCAATAATAAACTTACGTTAGAAGTTGTATTTCATTAAAAACCACTTGGAAATAGTTATTTTTAATCAATAAGGGATATACAAAGAGAGATATACAAAAGATCTTTCACCATAAATTGTTACAAAATCTCTGAAGAAGATCAATTATACTTCTTCAAAGCTAATCCAGTGTTATTTCTTTTTTAGAAATTGAGTTTTCTAGAAATTTGCAGTGACAAACTTGCGTTAAACAACATTGTATTTCATTAAAAATTATTTGGAAATTATTATTTTTAATCAATAAGTGAATTAAAAAAAAAGATCTTTTATTGCAAATCATTAGAAAATCTCTAAAGGGGATCAGCCATACTTCTCCAAAGCTGACCCAGTGTCATTTCTTCTTCAGAAATAGAATTTTCTATAAATTTGCAGTCATAAACTTATGTTTGAACATTGTAAAAAAGTTTTGCTATTATTTTTCGAAAACTACCTGCAACTTAATTATTCTTAAGCAATCAAGAAACTAATAAGAGATATTTAACTACAAATTTTAAGAAAATCTGAAGAAGATCGATTATGCTTCTTCAAAGCTGACCCAGTATTATTTCTTCTTGAGAAATTGAATTTTCTGGAAATTTGCAATGTTAAAGATATTAAACGTTGTAAAAAAAAAAGTATTGCTATTGTATTTTCTTTTTCAAAAGCTATCTGCAAACAATTATTTTTATACAATCGGGGATCTAAAAACGAGATTTTTAACTGCAAATTATTAGAAAATCCCTAAACAAGATCAATTAAACGTCTTTAATAGCCAATCTAGCATTTTTTCTTCTTCAGAAATGGAACAAGAAACATATGTTTATCAAGATAGACAACAAATGACCAAATTTCATTCTTTCTTCTTCCCAAAACCAGCTTTATTATCAGCAATTTCATCATCCGAAAATCGCCTTGAACAATTTCTTCTTTTGACACGGATTCCTTTGACGAAGTGACTTTAACCGGAACAAAATGATGGCATCATTTCCTTCGTTTTACAAAAAATTAAAAAATACGTGATGGCAACTGGCCAAAATCCCATATGTGCGCTGCTGCGCTCAAAGACGCACACGCGAATTGAGGTTGGGTTTCAGAAATGTCTCAAACGTCGAATTTCTTCGATACGCCTAAGTAATGCTTCGATAAATAAGCGGAAAGACGGATTTTTAACGCGCTTGCTGGCGGGTTATACCGGGAAAAAATGCGAAAAACTGTGACCAAGAACACGTTGCCATGCATCACCGCGATACATCTCTCCGTACGGTTTTCACGATCGCTCCGCAAGCACGTACCGAATCCTCTTCAGTCATCCTTTGGCGCGGCACTGGATATCCTCACTTCTTCACGGAAAATGACCACTTGCACGGACTTTACGGGAGATTTTGCGGATTTTTACTTCTCGGACGAATATTGCATCAGAAATCTCAGTGCAAAATGCAGGTGCTAGCTATAGAGATCAATCATCCAATCACAGCACAGCAAATGTCAACATGACTAACTAAAGTGCGTAGAGTGGAAACTCGAATGCATAGCCAGGCATGAGCTAACACCAGCCCCCTGGGGCCCCTTTCTCAAACCACTCGCAAGAGAAATGCCGGATTCACACTGAGTCCGATGTCCGTCGTACGACGGCCCGTAGCCAATCAGAAAGCGTAACTTCGTCGGACGACTCGAGCGCCCGTCGTCGTACGACGTCGGATGAAAAATCGATCAAGATTCAATTTTCGTCGTATACGATAACACATCGGACGGTTCATTTGGACAAATAATTTGGAACAAGAACGACTGAAGAAATGGAAGCCTCTGAGGATACCGTATTTGAAGTAAGTATATCATACGTACATACATGTATGCATAGAACTAAGCGCATTAGCATTGTACCTATTAGTGATTGCAAATGTAAATTATTAAATCGATGAAATACATTCATTTAAGAATGAAATGTTCCATTCTTGAAGATAGGTTAGATGAGAAGCTTTATAGTTTCAATAATTCATTGTAATTATTAATACTGTTTTAGTAGTAAATATTAAAATTGTTATAGCTTATACAGTATTTGTGGAATATGTCTGCAAGACGACTTGTAGAGTTCTTTTAGGAATTTTGTTATCTGAAATATTACTATTTCTGATTTTGTTTTGTTTCTTTCAGTCGAGATGTGAATTTTGCGATGAAGCAATAGAATACGAATCGGAGCATATTTGTTGCGTGTTAAAGTTCAAGCCTCCAGCAGAGGAGGGTTACCAAATGGAAAATGGTGACGCAATAAATGACGTTGAAAGTTTTATAGATGCTATACGTCACAAACGTATTTTATGGGATTCCACACTACCCTACACAATGCGCAGTGCAGCAAGCGTAAAACTTGTATGGGCGGAGCTGGATCATATTTTTAGTAACTATTTTAACATCTTTCAATTTTTCTTCTTAAGAAATTTTAATATGTAAATAGCATATACTTGTAGAATATTTCTCAGTTTTTATATATTCTAATCTTCGATAACTACTTATTAGAAGAAATTATAAGAGATAATAAATATAATTTCAGATGTAACACGAGGAGTATCTCAAACGAAATGGAGAAACTTGCGTGATACATACGTTCGCAAGTGTGCTGAACAAAAAAAATATGTAAGAAGTGGTAGTGGAGCGATAAGTCGTCCAAAAAAGGAAACGTGGCCATATTTTGAACTCATGGAGTTTCTGCGTCCAGCTGTAGGCTACAAACGGTAAACAATATTTTATTCATACTAATTGCATTTGAATGTAATATTTGGTAATTTGACAGTTCATTATATGTATATGGTGTAATAACGGTGTAAAATTTGTAGAACCCACAGTAACATTGAGGTGCCGACGACAACCTGCAGTAATTATAAACCACATTTTAAAAAACCATTATTGGAAAAAAAATGGAATGAAAACTATAATATATCACAAGGTATGTACGAAAGTAAAAAAGAAGTATGTAATGTTTTTGTTGCATTTTATTATGTTAAAAACAGTACTGTTGCGGTATATATGTATTGGTATATCTATATTATTTCATTACAGATTCTGAAGAAACGATTCAAGAAAATAAAAGTCAATCCACTAGTTTTCCAACTGTGGCGGGACCAAGTTCTACAGGTATTATTGAAAGATTTCAAACACACCGAGAATTTGCCCTATGCTTACTGAAAATTAGTATTCAATGACATTATACTATTTACTATACTTTAAAAAATCGATTATACGGTATAGGTCATCGCTTAAGTCTTCAGTATAAATTTATTAATGGCACTATCGACAAATTTATGAATATAAGATATTAATATAATTTATAATTACTATTACAGACTTAAACCAAAGAGATCTCAATTTGCTAACGCCCAGCCCTACCTTCACGATCGTCAGCACTGGTAGCACCAGTGACTCGTCACAAACATCAATAGGTATGAATGTACATATTAACATCGTTAATAACTATTATCTTCCTAGTTTCGCATCTAATTCATTTTTATTTCAGTAAAACGTAGACGCACAATTCCCAAAAATAAGCAGGATGACTTCGCTGCAATGCAGAATAACCTAATGGAGCAATTAAAAACAACCGACTCTGCTATTAATTCGGCTCTAACTTTGGACAGCCAAAATCCAGTTTTTGCTTTTACAAGTTATTTGGCATGTCGTATGAAAAAATTATCTGAGGAGAAATTTGAGATCCTTCAAAGGAAAATTTTACAAGACTTATTTCAAGTTGAAGACGCATAAATAATAGTCTTACTCATTAATGTATAAATAAATTTGAAATCGAAAAATGAATTACGCGTACAAAACATTTTTTAAATGCCTTTACATCAGTCCTAGATAGTTATTATTGTAAATCCACAGACAGCACAAGGGTTAAAATAACATTGTGCTATTAGTGATTTCAACTATTGGTGAAATGTTTATCGACATCTTATCTTATTTAAAATTTTGAATTTCTTACAATAAAACCACATATATGCTTATATACATTACAGTTACGCTACTTGATTATATTGCCAAGGAATTGCGCCTTCATTTTCTAAGTATAATGCAAATGTATCTCTAATTTTGGATGCATACCGAGAATGGGCATTTCCTCCAGCCATTGTTATATTATTTAAACCTACAGCAGGTTCTTGTTGCCTCCACTGACCTTCTACTATATTACCTTCTTTATTAACAAAGTCTCCATATCCCGCTGGACTGTAACCGGTTTTGTGCATCAAAAAATTATGCAGACATACGGAAGCTTTTACTATTGAAATTGTAGTTTCTAACGAGGTATTCATGGGTCTTCGAAAAATTCTCCACCGTGTAGCCATGATACCAAAAGTATTTTCAACAACACCTCTTGCTCTACTAAGTCGATAATTAAATATTTCCTTCCTTTGTGGTAATTGTTTACCTGGATATGGGCGTAATGTAAATTTGTTTAGTTGAAAAGCGGCATCTCCTACTAAAACATATGGTACCCGTTGTGGTATATTAGGATGAAGTAGTGATGGAGATGGCAAACTCATTTCGTTGTTGGCAAAACGTTGTCCCATAATGGAATTCCGAAAAGTTCCACCATCACTATGTCGACCTTGTGCACCTATGTCAACCATAAGGAAACGGTATGAAGCGGAAGCAATTGCCATCAAGACAATACTGTACTGGCCCTTGTAATTGTAATATGTAGAACCTGAATGTTCTGGTGCCTGTAAATATTATAATAAATTCATATACACATTTCTCTTCTATAGTAAAAAGGGTAACTGAAAACTAATGTACCACATAAACACTTAGCATAATTTAAAATAACAGGTTTATTTGCAAGAACATTACCTGTATTACAACATGCTTTCCATCTGTTGCCCCCACACAATGGGGGAAATTCCATCTTTCTTCAAACTCTTGTGCTATCTCCAACCAGCCTTTTTCTGATGGTTGAAACAATACTATTGGATTTAATACATTCCAGATTGATTCACAAGTTTCACGGATGATATTTGTTACCGTGCTTCTGCCTACTCTGTATGACATTGCCATCGATGCCATGAGATCTCCGGAAGCTAAATACCTACAACATACATATGTATAATAGTAATCAAATTATACAGAGTTAAATTATATTAACATATCAAACTTACCGAAGTGTTAGACTTAATCTTAAATGAGGTGGAAGTGGCTCTCTACAATTAGTCGTCTGTTTCCCAATTAATGGTGACACTAAGTCTAATAATTCATAAAACGTCTCTGGTGACATACGCATGTAGTTGAAATACCATTCCTTATCATTCAGAGACATTTCTAGTACGAGATTTGTACCTGCTCCTTGCTCATCTCGTCTAGTGATAGTTGGGCGAATCCAATACTTCCTTTTTCGTTTTCTAGCTTGCGCTCGTTTAAGAGAATAAGGTTTAAAGCAGCAACTAATAAAATTCGCTTCCTGATCAATAATAGTCTACGTATATCCATTTTTGATCACAGATAATATTAATTCGTCAATGTATCTGAATATATCACTTCCCTAAAGACTATCGACATAAGCCTCTCCATAACCCTATCATGTCTCAAAAAATGCTAACTGATCATTGAATGTCATTGATACCCTCCATCCTACACTAAAATTTATTACTGTACTTTGTTGCCATCTGCAGTCCTGTAGCCGTACTAAAGTTCAGTGTGAACAGGATATCGTACGGCGTCGTACTATCGGATGACGGACGTCGTACGTCCGACCCAGTGTGAACGCGCCAAAACGTATACGCAACTTCGGACTTGTGCGAGCGCTCGTAACCGAAAGTGGCTTTCTCGAATTCGCGTTGCGAGCGCTTTAAGAAACGTATACGTATCTTTATGAGTGGTATGCTGCGAGTGGTTCAGACCACTCGCAACATCGAAACGTATACGTATCTTGTATAATATTTGGCGGGAAAGTGAAGTTTGTAAAGTGAGTTGAAAGAGTTGAAAGGAAAGAAAAATTGGCGAAGGTAAATAAAAGGTAATGTGGATGATGAACGATATAATTCATAGTATTAAATGATAAGGTTCGCCAAACAATTTAGACTGAGCAAAGCTGTTGTACATAACTTCCTAAAATAACCTAAAATATTATATTTGCTTATTCTGTCAATTGTATATATATATATATATATATATATACCGTATGTCCAATGGCTAGTCGAGCAGGTGCAGCGACCTGAATTTTCCTGAAATTTGACTTCGACAGTGTTTTAGTTAGAGTTGGCTTTGGAAGATGGCGTTACGTACGAGCGAAATATTTGAAATGGTAAAAGCGGGAGGTAGATAAATGCGGGAGATCGAAGTGTAACCTCAAAATTGTGAATGTTTAAATAATGGTGAGTAATTGTTTGAAATGATAAGACATAATAATTATGGTTTCTTTTCGATGTTCAACCAAATAACACGACTGATACCTAATTGCAGAGAGAAACTGATGCGACTGGCAGTCGTGGAGGAAGGGGCTACCGTCGACGTGGTCCTCGTCAGAGTGGTCTAGCTGTGCCTCGGCGACGAAAGGTGCAATTGAAATGAAATTAAAGTCTGAGCAAGGTGAAAATTGGAAGGCATGGAAAGAAAACGCGGCAGAGTCGTTGACAGAAGGAGTGAGTGAAGTGCGAAAGAAAAGTGCAGTGACGCCAAAAAACCATGTGGAAGACGGTGACGAACAGCAGCAGCAGCTGGTCGATACTGCTCAATTCCGCACCAGCTCCTGAATGATATCTCGCCGATCGCGATACGCAGCCGCTCCTGTGGGCAATGATTCCAGATACTCGAGTCGTAGTCGCAGCAAGGACAGCAGCAGCAGCAGCAGCAGCAGCATCGACGGCAGGGGCACTATTGTAAAGCGAAGGCAGTCCAAGACCGACCCGGATAGCTGTAAGAGAAAGACGCATCGGCGGAAGCAAGACTTGCAATGAGAGTGTAGTAAAAGGAAGAAGAAAAATAACAGAGACGAGACGATGAGACGGAGGAGGAAGTCGTCACCACGAAGAGTTCCTGAAACGTTACCAGTACTAGCAACTTGCGAAGAGTTCAAGAGAACGGGCCGTCTACACCCAGTCTCAAATCATGCCGAGTTCATGTAACACCCGACAGCGCCATCACGTCAGGAGTATGAACGGTGGAGAAGAACGGGAGCCTCGCTGAAAAAGGAAGGAGCAGTGTTGGCGGTGGCGGTGACAGCCCGGATCATGAGCAAAGGCTGAAGAACCTTGAGCGTTTTGGATAAAAAGTGGACGTGACTCGAAGCAGTTATCGTAATCGATTTACGCCGACACTGGTGCCGCAGCTATTCTCGATCACAATGAATTCTTCCAACTAGAGGCGGTTTCTGTATCATTCGTCGCCGTTGATACTTTCCCTCTTAATCCTTGTACATAATGCATCTGTGATTCCTTGAAGTAAATTTTTATAATATTAAGTTTGATCTCTGAAACCCTTTCATCTTTCCTATTGTAACACTCTCGTAACCATACGATCCGATTATTTTATATTCATAAGGTTTTATCAGCTTTACGTTATTCCTCGTTATTTTCGTTATTTAACCTTGCATTTATAAATTATTACTGATGGATTATTAATAAATTAATTAATGAAACTGACTCTACTGGCTTGTGCTATTTTTCTCGTCTCGTATTTCCTTCCGTAAGATATTTTAATAAATGTACCCCTTCGATCTTTAAGAGTTTAGTTGAAATAAGCAAGACGGATAGTGGACAGAGTTTAGGCATTAGGAGGCATACTCTTAGACCTCGATGTCGAATAACATAATAACAGAATGAACGAAATCGGCGAGATACATCTGAAACGGTTTTAAAGCTAATTTTATGAATGAAGAAATTCTAATAAATCATGATTACACGAATTCCTGTCCCGCTGATTGTGACATCTTTTATGCCTCCTAATGCCTAGACTTTGTCCACTATCCGTCTTGCTTATTCCAACTAAACTCTTAAAGATCGAAGGGGAACATTTATTAAAATATCTTACGGAAGGAAATATGAGACGAAAAATAGCGCAAGCCAGTAGAGTCACTTTCATTAATTAATTTATTAATAATCCATCAGTAATAATTTATAAATGCAAGGTTAAATAACGAAAATAACGAGGAATAACGTAAAGCTGATAAAACCTTATGAATATAAAATAATCGGATCGTATGGTTACGAGAGTGTTACAATAGGAAAGATGAAAGGGTTTCAGAGATCAAACTTAATATTATAAAAATTTACTTCAAGGAATCACAGATGCATTATGTACAAGGATTAAGAGGGAAAGTATCAACGGCGACGAATGATACAGAAACCGCCTCTAGTTGGAAGAATTCATTGTGATCGAGAATAGCTGCGGCACCAGTGTCGGCGTAAATCGATTACGATAACTGCTTCGAGTCACGTCCACTTTTTATCCAAAACGCTCAAGGTTCTTCAGCCTTTGCTCATGATCCGGGCTGTCACCGCCACCGCCAACACTGCTCCTTCCTTTTTCAGCGAGGCTCCCGTTCTTCTCCACCGTTCATACTCCTGACGTGATGGCGCTGTCGGGTGTTACATGAACTCGGCATGATTTGAGACTGGGTGTAGACGGCCCGTTCTCTTGAACTCTTCGCAAGTTGCTAGTACTGGTAACGTTTCAGGAACTCTTCGTGGTGACGACTTCCTCCTCCGTCTCATCGTCTCGTCTCTGTTATTTTTCTTCTTCCTTTTACTACACTCTCATTGCAAGTCTTGCTTCCGCCGATGCGTCTTTCTCTTACAGCTATCCGGGTCGGTCTTGGACTGCCTTCGCTTTACAATAGTGCCCCTGCCGTCGATGCTGCTGCTGCTGCTGCTGCTGCTGTCCTTGCTGCGACTACGACTCGAGTATCTGGAATCATTGCCCACAGGAGCGGCTGCGTATCGCGATCGGCGAGATATCATTCAGGAGCTGGTGCGGAATTGAGCAGTGTCGTCCAGCTGCTACTGCTGTTCGTCACTGTCTTCCACATGGTTTTTTGGCGTCACTGCACTTTTCTTTCGCACTTCACTCACTCCTTCTATCAACGACTCTGCCGCGTTTTCTTTCCATGCCTTCCAATTTTCACCTTGCTCAGACTTTAATTTCATTTCAATTGCACCTTTCGTCGCCGAGGCACAGCTCGACCACTCTGGCGAGGACCACGTTGACGGTAGCCCCTTCCTCAACGACTGCCAGTCGCATCAGTTTCTCTCTACAATTAGGTATCAGTCGTGTTATTTGGTTGAACATCGAAAAGAAACCATAATTATTATGTCTTATCGTTTCAAACAATTACTCACCATTATTTAAACATTCACAATTTTGAGGTTACACTTCGATCTCCCGCATTTATCTACTTCCCGCTTTTACCATTTCAAATATTTCGCTCATACGTAGCGCCATCTTCCAAAGCCAACTCTAACTAAAACACTGCCGAAGTCAAATTTCAGGAAAATTCAGGTCGCTGCACCTGCTCGACTAGCCATTGGACATACGGTATATATACCGTATGTCCAATGGCTAGTCGAGCAGGTGCAGCGACCTGAATTTTCCTGAAACTTGACTTCGGCAGTTTTAGTTAAAGGTGGCTTTGGAAGATGGCGCGCATACGAGCGAAACGTTTGAAATATCTAATTTCCCGATAGGTAAAAGCGGGAGGTAGATAAATGCGGGAGATCGAAGTGTAACCTCAAAATTGTGAATGTTGGAATAATGGTGAGTAATTGTTTGAAACGATAAGACATAATAATTCGGGTTTTTTTTCGATGTTCAACTAAATAACACGACTGATACCTAATTGCAGAGAGAAGCGACTGGCAGTCGTGGAGGAAGGGACTACCGTCAACGTGATCCTCGTCAGAGTGGTCGAGCTCTGCCTCGGCGACGAAAGGTGCAATTAAAATGAAATGAAAGCCTGAGTCAAGGTGAAAATTGGAAGGCGTGGAAAGAAAACGCGGCAGAGTCGCCAACAGAAGGAGTGAGTAAAGTGCGAAAGAAAAGTGCAGTGGCGCCGAAAAACGTCGCATGTAGAAGACAGTGACGAACAGCAGCAGCAGCTGGTCGACACTGCTCAACTCCGCACCAGCTCCTGAATGATATCTCGCCGATCGCGATACGCGGCAGCTCCTGTGGACAACGATTCCAGACACTCGAGTCGTAGTCGCAGCAAGGACAGCAGCAGCAGCAGCGTTGACGGCAGGGCCACCGTTGGAAAGCGAAGGCAATCCAAGACCGACTCGGATAGCTGTAAGAGAAAGACACATCGGCGGAAACATAAAATATCGAAGCAAGACTTGCAATGAGAGTGTGGTAAGAGGAAGAAGAAAAATGACAGAGACAAGGCGACGAGACGGAGGAGGAAGTCGTCACCACGAAGGGTTCCTGAAACGGTAGCAGTACTAGCACCGTGCGAACAGTTCCAGAGAACAGGCCGTCTACACCCAGTCGTAAATCATGCCGAATTCCTGTGACACCCGACAGCGGCATCACGTCAGGAGTGTGAACGGTGGAGAAGAACGGGAGCCTCACTGAAAAAGGAAGAAGCAGTGTTGGCGGTGGTAGTGACAGCTAAGGAACCCTTCGTGGTGACGACTTCCTCCTCCGTCTCGTCGCCTTGTCTCTGTCATTTTTCTTCTTCCTCTTACCACACTCTCATTGCAAGTCTTGCTTCGATATTTTATGTTTCCGCCGATGTGTCTTTCTCTTACAGCTATCCGAGTCGGTCTTGGATTGCCTTCGCTTTCCAACGGTGGCCCTGCCGTCGACGCTGCTGCTGCTGCTGTCCTTGCTGCGACTACGACTCGAGTGTCTGGAATCGTTGTCCACAGGAGCTGCCGCGTATCGCGATCGGCGAGATATCATTCAGGAGCTGGTGCGGAGTTGAGCAGTGTCGACCAGCTGCTGCGGCTGTTCGTCACTGTCTTCTACATGCGACGTTTTTCGGCGCCACTGCACTTTTCTTTCGCACTTCACTCACTTCTTCTGTTGGCGACTCTGCCGCGTTTTCTTTCCACGCCTTCCAATTTTCACCTTGACTCAGGCTTTCATTTAATTTTAATTGCACCTTTCGTCGCCGAGGCAGAGCTCGACCACTCTGACGAGGATCACGTTGACGGTATTCCCTTCCTCCACGACTGCCAGTCGCTTCTCTCTGCAATTAGGTATCAGTCGTGTTATTTAGTTGAACATCGAAAAAAACTCGAATTATTATGTCTTATAGTTTCAAACAATTACTCACCATTATTCCAGCATTCACAATTTTGAGGTTACACTTCGATCTCCCGCATTTATCTACCTCCCGCTTTTACCTATCGGGAAATTAGATATTTCAAACGTTTCGCTCGTATGCGCGCCATCTTCCAAAGCCACCTTTAACTAAAACACTGCCGAAGTCAAGTTTCAGGAAAATTCAGGTCGCTGCACCTGCTCGACTAGCCATTGGACATACGGTATATATATATATATATATATATACTTGGGGCTCGCGAAAAAATGTAACGCTGTTAGTACCTATGTATGCATATGCATACATCAACATTCAGGCACATGTAATACTGGAACAATTTTTTGTTCATTTCTCTTGCCCAAACAATTTTCGTTCTATTTCACGGACAAACATTTTTAAGGGATCTTACAAAAAAAGTTTATTTTGAATTTCGACCCCGAGGAGATCTAGTCTTGATCGCATGGTTTCAACGAATAATTTTATTTATATATATAGGTATACCGTATGTCCGCGATCATTTGAACCATAGGAAAATTGCGAGTTTTGCATGAGCACCCCTTTGGGTCTCCTCGTCCAATAGAATCACCGGAGAAGCGTGAATGCGCATGCGTAGTCATCCGCGAGTGTGGCGACGTCAGCAAGTTCAGATCGATTATTTCGATAACCGATCTGAACTTGCTGACGACGCCACACTCGCGGATGACTACGCATGCGCATTCACGCTTCTCCGGTGATTCTATTGGACGAGGAGACCCAAAGGGGTGCTCATGCAAAACTCGCAATTTTTCTATGGTTCCAATGATCGCGGACATACGGTACACAATCCACGGAATTATGTTCGAAGTGGTAGAATAACACTACATGACCGTTATTATAATGATCTATTAACATCACGTGTGAGTGGCGCCACGAAGCGGAATTGTTTCCAGCGGCTTCAATAGTGGGGACAAAATTTATACCGGGTGTTAGGCTATGTTGTGGCCATAGGACGATATGGTACGTAGCGATTTGTAGACTCTAGGTTGTACGCTATTGGTCGGAGACGCAAGCACGCCGAACGATTGGCTCTGCTATCGTCAGCAGACGGCAATCGTCGCGAGAGAAGTTCCTTAAGGCGTAGGCACCTAGCAGACGAGAAAGTATGGCGGTTGACACATACGTTTGTTTACAAAGTGGAATTTTCGGAGCAATTGTATTTTTTGGAAATAAAACGTGATTTTCAAAGTTAATAAAATATTTCCATTCGCGAAACAATTTCCTTCGCGTTTATTTCGATCCTCGGACGCGCTTATTAATAAAAAGTAAAAATACAGTTAAATCGAAGTAATGAAGGAAGGGTGATAAGTCTTAGGTTAAATGTAAAATAATTAACGAGTTGTAGAGACAAGTGAACCGACGTGGAAGATTACAGTGACCAGGCAGTTCTCAAGATTTTTGAGTAGGGTAAGTGTAACGATAAATCAAGAGGAATAACAAAAATGAATTGTTTTGGAGTCATTCAATTTCTTTATACTTTACAAAGGCAATAATATTACAAAAATTATTCGTAGAATTAGAGAAAGTGATGAATTCTTCATGGAAATGACTTCGATTATGGACGAAGCAACACGACGCAAAACCAATGGATGACGGAAGAGTTCGACGATATGCATCAGCCTCCACGGAGAAATGTGCCAAAGACGAAGGACGATTGGTGTGCCGCTCATGAGTTTGAAATAAATGAAACGTAAGATATTATTCATACAAAAAAAGAATGTATTGCAGGTATTTATTTACCAGTACGACTCACATTACCATCCGCTAACCAACGATATGGAATTTTTCAGCAAGTATCGATAACCAGGACCATGGTGAAAGACTTTATGTTTTGCAAGTGTGCCTGCGATCGGCAACCTGATCGAGTGCTTTGTAAGAGCCTGGGTTGGTGCCTCACGCAGTAATGTCAGATTGCTCCCAACTGAAATCCTCCCTCGTTTCACTCTGTCATTCAACAACGAGCATCAACTCCCCCGGAGGATGCGAAAAGCTGTAATATCCATCGGCGTCAGGTTGGGCGATCGCGGCGGCAACGGAATTGGACCCCTTTTCCTGACTAACGGTTGGGGAATTCCCCGTCCAGAAATCGCCGGACTCGTATCGTCGAGTGCGCGGGAGCGCCGTCATGTTGAAAATACATCTGGGCTCCGATCTGTAAGTAACAGTAATTAAATTGTCGATTTTCAATAGCTTACCACGGGACTGTAATAACGTGACTGCGTTCTACTAATACTTACTTCTTCTTCGATGTTTCGAAGCAACGGTATTACTAAATATCTCAGAATGTCGAGATACATCTGACCGTTCAAATTTCAAGGAGTTTTCCACAAAATGTTATGAAAAGGATTTGCTTACATTCGTGGTATCGCTTTCCATAATTTTATTAACCTTTCACGGTCTTCCTGGTGTTACAGCTTTTCGTGTCCTCCGGGGGAGTTGATGCTCCTTCCCAGGTAGCACATCAACGTCGAAATGACGTTTTTTGAAGGTCAGTTCTGACGTCAGATGACGAAAAATATGACGTCATTTTAACGTCGCAAAGACGGCTTAATTGCACATCCACACGACGTCAGAAAAATCACGTCATAATGACGTTCTACCGGACGTTGTGATGACGTAAAAAATAACGGTTCTAAAAGGTTAGGGGTCTGACGTATATCTTTTCATCGTGAGCGGTCACCCATCCAACTAGTGTCCGCACTTTTCGCTGCTTAACTTCGTTGATCGGTCGGTGTCCTCGAGTCCTTATCTGCTGCATGCTCTTATGGTTAAGAATATTATTACTATTGGTGTTCTTATGAAGTTTGATGAATAAATGTATATGGCTTTTCCTGTCAATAAGAAAGAGCTTGAATAAATAAGATTTTATAATTGTATTATTCTTTTCTCAACATTTTTTTAAATTTATGATTGTCTTTTGATAAATATATAAGATATAAATAATAAATAAATAAAAATAAATAAATAAATAATTATATGAATACTTATTCATCCTACATTAATTTATTGTCTTTCATTTACTTTAATAATCTGTGCTTTTTAATAAACAGTATATAGTTTATAACTTGCTCAACATACTCTGGAGACTCGAAATGAAATAATTTATTGATTTAATAATTGAACAAATTAGTTTTTGTCCATTTATTCACAAATAAATTTTCAAGTCCCTATACCTATATGCAGGAGATCGAAATTTTTCTAAGTCTCGTTCGTCATTAAAAATGACGGAAAAGTTCCGTCAAGAAGACGTTGAATTTTGACGTCCAAAGTACGTCGTAAATATGACGTCCTTGTGACGTTAATATTACGACAATTGACGTCTGAAACCCTATACTGACCAAAAAATGACGTCTGAGACGTTATTCTAACGTCAGTGTGCTACCTGGGTTGTTGCGACCTCAGCATTCCACGATCGTTTGGATTATTGCTCGGCTGAGCAAGGAAATCATTTAGAACGTCTCCTGTAAAGATGAAGTAATGGTGAGTTTTCTACAAAATGTTATGAAAAGGATTTGCTTACATTCGTGGTATCGCTTTCCATAATTTTATTAACCTTTCACGGTCTTCCTGGTGTTACAGCTTTTCGTGTCCTCCGGGGGAGTTGATGCTCATTGTTGAATGACACAGAGTGAAATGAGGGAGGATTGCAGTCGGGAGTAATCTGACACTACTGTGGGAGGCACCAACCCAGGCTCTTACAAAGCACTCGATCAGGTTGCTGATTGCAGGTACACTTGCGAAACATAGTCATTCACCATGGTCCTGGTTATCGATACTTGCTGAAATATTCCATATCGTTGGTTAGCGGATGGTAATGTGAGTCGTACTGGTAAATAAATACCTGCAATACATTCTTTTTCTGTATGAATAATATCTTACGTTTCATTTATTTCAAACTCATGAGCGGCACACCAATCGTCCTTCGTCTTTGGCACATTTCTCTATGGAGGCTGATGCACATCGTCGAACTCTTCCGTCATCCATTGGTTTAGCGTCGTGTTGCTTCGTCCATAGTCGAAGTCATTTCCATGAAGAATTCATCACTTTCTCTAATTCTACGAATAATTTTTGTAACATTATTGCCTTTGTAAAGTATAAAGAAATTGAATAACTTCAAAACAATTCATTTTTGTTATTTCTCTTGATTTATCGTTACACTTACCCTACTCAAAAATCCTGAGAACTACCTGGTCACTGTAATCTTCCACGTCGGTTCACTTGCCTCTACAACTCGTTAATTATTTTACATTTATCCTAAGATTTATCACCCTTCCTTCATTACTCCGTAATAACTGTATTTTTACTTTTTATTAATAAGCGCGTCCGAGGATCGAAATAAACGCGAAGGAAATCGTTTCGCGAATGGAAATATTTTATTAACTTTGAAAACCACGTTTTATTTCCAAAATATACAATTGCTCCGAAAAATTCCACTTTGTAAACAATCGTACGCGTCAACCGCCATACTTTCTCGTCTGCTAGGTGCCTACGCCCTAGGGAACTTCTCTCGCGACGATTGCCGTCAGCCGACGATAGCAGAGCCAATCGTTCGGCGTGCTTGCGTCTCCGACCAATAGCGTATAACCTAGAGTCTACAAATCGCTACGTACCATATCGTCCTATGCCCACAACATAGCCTAAAGTGGCCCGGAGACGGTCAATAATATTGTCAATAATATTGTCAATGGTACTCATTGATGCATCCAATTGATCGTGTAGGAAGCAATTGATGCCATTGTCAATCGATGGACGGAGATTGATAGGAAATTTGATTGAAGCACATTGACGGGGACCATTGACGCATCCCAATTGATCGTGTAATCGAGAAATTGACAATCGTTCGGGCAGTTGCACCAGACGGCCACGCGATGACGGATCCCAGGTAGCACACTAACGTCGAAATGACGTTTTTTGAAGGTCAGTTCTGACGTCAGATGACGAAAAATATGACGTCATTTTAACGTCGCAAAGACGGCTTAATTGCACATCCACACGACGTCAGACAAATCACGTAATAATGACGTTCTACCGTACGTTGTGAAGACGAAAAAAATGACGGTTCTAAAAGGTTAGGTCTGACGTACACCCGGCGTCTCGGATTATGTCGCTGGTGACTTTTTTTTAAATGTTATTTTTAAACGTACTAACCAATGAACAATTAATTCTCATGCCCTCATTAGCTACGGTAGTGTCTACTCTCGTTAATAAAAGCATGAGAATTGATTAATCATTGGTTAGTACGTTTAAAAATAACATTTAAAAAAAGTCACCAGCGACAGAATCCGAGACGCCGAGTGTATATCTTTTCATCGTGAGCGGTCACCCATCCAGCTAGTGCCTCCACTTTTCGCTGCTTAACTTCGTTGATCGGTCGGTGTCCTCGAGTCCTCATCTGCTGCGCGCTCCTGTGGTTAAAAATATTATTACTATGTATTAGTGTTCATATATAAAGTTTGATGAATAAATGTATATTACTTTTCAATAAGAAAGAGCTTGAAAAAATAAGATTTTATAATTGTATCATTCTTTTCTCAACATTTTTCTAAATTTATGATTGTATCTTTTGATAAATATTCTTGTATAGACGCAAATTGATACTAATATCAATTTGCGTCTATGCAAGAAATAAATAATAAATAAATAAAAATAAATAAATAAATAAATAATTATATGAATGTTTATTTATCCTACATTAATTGATTGTCTCATTTACTTTAATAATCTGTGCTTTTTAATAAACTGTATAGTTTATAACTTGCTCAACATACTCTGGAGACTAAATGAAATAATTTATTGATTTAATAATTGAACAAATTACAATTTTTGTCCATTTATTCACAAATAAATTTTAAAGTCCCTATATATGCAGGAGACGGAAATTTTTCTAAGTCTTGTTCGTCATTAAAAATGACGGAAAAGTTCCGTCAAAAAGACGTTTAATTTTGACGTCCAAGGTACGTCGTAAATATGACGTCCCTGCGACGTTAATATTACGACAACTGACGTCTGAAACCCTATACTGACCAAAAAATGACGTCTGAGACGTTATTCTAACGTCAGTGTGCTACCTGGGATACGCCATCTAATAAAACTTAACTAATAAACGACTCGACTCGCGAGAAATTCACTTCCACTAATAAAACCTAACCAATAAAAGACTCGACTCGCGAGAAATTCACTGCCACTGATGAAATATTGACGTATTCATTGGATCTCCATCAATCGCAATTGCAATTGAAATCATCAATCTTATTGACAATATTATTGACGGTCTATGTGCTACTCCATCAATCGCAATTGATCAATTTCATTGACAATATTATTGACCGTCTCCGGGCTACTTAACACCCGGTATAAGGCGTATTGGTGTAGTTTCATAGGGCTGGCTAACACCCTCGAGCTGAGATTAGGTGCTTTCCATTTATGACACAAGTCGACACACTTCTATTAGAACCACCAACTGATTGGCAGGCGCCAGCAGAAAGAACCAATGGTTTAATTTTGTGTCGACTTGTATCGACTTGTGTCAGTTAAATGGAGAGCACCCAATGGGGAATTTTCAAAATGTAATTTTTAAACGTAACAGCCAATTAGCAATTAAATCTCATACTTTCATTAGCTAATGCGGCCTTTGCCCTGGCTAATGAAAGCATGATATTGGATAGTATGGGTACTGTGGTACCACCATCGGTAGTGAAAATCGCCAATATTAGGTTCGTTCCAATAAGCATTTTAGGACAGTTCTAGAACCGTCCTGGAACTAGTTAAGAATTATTTAATGCGCATGCGCCAGTCAGATGCGTTCTAAACTGAATTCATGGGATGTGTTGGAACACAGGATCGCACACAGCACAGGGAGGCTTGTCCACCTTTTGTATACATTTTGCGGAAAATCACGGGTTATCCTAAGAGAATGTGTGAGTTCAACTAATTGTTGAAACGTAAAAAACATTACAGTTTTCAAGAGCTTATCATGCACAAACATTCAAAAAAGCAGAAAAAGAAAGATGAGTCCAAAAAGAGTACAAGAGAGAGAGAGTGCATACATTTTTTCCTTCTATAACTTGGAGGGGAGTGATTTTTTCGGATTTTTTATTTTCAATTATCATTTACCTAAAAAGTTATCATAACTTTTATATCATGGCCATTAACTCATTGTGAAGTTATTATGTTTTTTCATTTTTTCTCGAAACTATCTTTATGCATTTGTACTGTTCTTGGACTCACCGATTCAAATAGAGCGCGTCTCGCGCCTTACTACGCGTGGGCTAGAAAATCGTCCCAACTCAGAACTAGGGACTGAAATTACCGTTCTAGAACCGTTCTGTTACAGTTCGCAGTTTAGTTGGAACGCTCTTTGGAATCGTTCCAGAACCAGTTCTGTGTTTGTTGGAACGGCTAAGTCAGACTGCGCACACTCCGCCGAGTTCAGAACCAGTTCTCATGTTAGTTGGAACGAACCTATTATGTGTGACACGAAATATACCAAGAACGGCAGTTCAAGCTGAACCAGCCTTGAACTTACGTTGAACAAGTGGGCCTTTAGGCCTATTCTGTAACTCGTTACGACCCGTAACGACGGTTGTCGTTAGTATTAGTCCAATCAGGATCAAGATTCCGTTGTGGTGGGGGTCCTGATTGGACTAATGCTAACGACAACCGTCGTTACGGGTCGTAACGAGTTACAGAATAGGCCTACTTAAGCGGATTCAGATGGGTGCGGAAAGGCCTGTGTCCACGATGCTAGAAATCGGTCCGAGTTCTCGGTCCGAGATAAAGTTACTAGAACTCGGATCGTGGACACAGCCAACTCGGACGGAAAACTTGGATGAAAAACTCGTATGACAAAATGCATCCGGCCCCATTTTTTCATACTAGTTATGTAATGCTTTACTGCCAACTTTAGAAAGAAAGCTTGCGGTTACGTTTGAAAATGGCTAGGTTATGTTTGAAAATGTACGTTAGCACAAGCAAGCATGCAAAAGATAATTCGGATCAAACTTCGGTAAATAATAGTTACAGTAATGTTTAGAATTTTTGGTCATTGAATAAACAAATTATATTTAATTATTTTATAATTAGCTAATTCTGTTTAAATAAAAATTAAAATAGGAGATACGTGTAATAATGGAGCAGTTACGCGTAACACTCTACTGCCTCTAATTTTTACGGCTCGGGGCTCTGTAGCGGGGAAATCTAGATTCGTGGTTACTTCTATTTTAGCTAAAAGGGAAGAGTCTCTCTCAGACCGCCCTTTTAGCTAAAGTAGGAGTAACCACGAACCTGGATTTCACCGCTATAGAGCCCTGGGCCGCAGAAATGAGAGGGAGTAGAGTGCATTTTTTTAATGAAAATAAAAACAATTATATAGATTTTCTAGATCAAAATGGATCAAACCAAGGATAATATCCGGACGCTAGTAATGCTATACGAACAATATCCCTGCCTATATGTGGTTAAGTCGGCGGATTATTATAATCGGATGAAACGCGACAGGGCGCTTCAATTAATTTGTGATCAATACGAAGATATCACAAAACTCCCAGTAACGCCGGAGATGGTGAAAAAGAAAATTAACAATTTAAGGTCGCAGTATTTAGATCAGCTGAATAAAATAAAGAAATCAAAAAGTAGTGGTGCATCAGCCGATGATGTGCATAAACCGTCGTGGTGGCTCTTTGATGAATTGAGTTTTCTAGACCCTCATGTTGGACAAAGAAAAGGAGAATCCTCGATAACAGTGAGTAAAAATGAATGATTGGAAAATTATAAAAGTATCCCAGACAACACGCTTGTCAGAAAGAATTCTCATAAAGAGGCCTTTAATGCATTTGAAATCTTTACAACTTCTTAGAGATCTCTTCCTGATATGCATGCTGTTTGGGATTTCAGCTAGAATCCATTTGATTTGCAGATTTTTAATCATTCTGCAGAAGTTTCAGACAATGAAGAGCTGCAATATGTGGACGTGCAAAACTGTCTAAAGTCACGTAATGATGAAAAAGGTATTAAGCAGATATCATATTAATATTTAGCAATTTTATGATATTGTAATGTGTAAATATGAGTTTCTTCACATATAGACAATATTCGTGGAAATGTGTCATCAACTCTGTCGAGCAGTCGTTCAAATACATCTTACGGTATAGCACCGCCATCAAGAAAAAGGAGAAGTGACGCATCAAGTAGCAGCACTGATGGGAAAAAAGATTTCTGGGCAATGGCATCCCACACACTGCAGACGATTAAAAGCGAAGAAGAAGAGGATGGTATACGCTACTGGATCTTATACCTAGAAAGTGAACTACGCAAAATAAAAGATCCGAAAAAATTAAAACGACTCCAGAAGCAGATTATCTGTTTGGTCGATGCTGAAGACAGCGAATAAGAATAAGAAGTCGCAGAGGTGTATACAGAGGCATGTCCCTATACATAGTTATATATTGTTCTGTTTTTATATATTTTTTATTGTCTTTAGAAACATACATTTCTTTTATAATTTTCGATAATAAACATAATTTTAGCACAGATTTATAGCGCATTCATAACAGTTTACACCTACATCTACAATAGTTTACAAAATAAACTTCATACTATCAACTTGAGTCGAGAAGTTTGTGAAGACTTTTGGACTTCATTTGATTTATAAAGGAAGCTTCATTTTGGGTTTGAAAATGAACTCGCATTTGGTAATATAAAAGTGAATTCTCTCATTAAGCAATAAGAATAAATTTGGGACTATATTGATGCATGTAGAAGAACTCATTTTAAATACAAGAATTGAAAAGAAACGCTTTTAGAATTATCTGTGCCATCTGGGCAAACTTTAAAACAAATGTACATAACTATTATGTTAATTGCTTTAATGACAACTCAATAACTCAAAGTTAAATCATTGCTTCCTGCCACTCAACTGCTCCAACAGTATTAAAATATTGTTTAAAAACATTACGAATATGAATTGCTTCTCTACAGGGTCTAGCATTTAAAACTTCTAAATTGCGTAATTGTCCATTATCATTCCTCCATTCTGCAGGTACTACGGTTTGATTTTCCAAATTTTCAATATCAACAGCTCCATGTAAATAAGCAGCATTTTCCTTGCTAAGATAATTATGTAAAACACAGCAAGTAAGCGTGATATCCTGAACTGTTTGCACGGGTAAATATATTTTTGTTAAGAGAACTCGAAATCTATTAGCTAATATACCGAAAGAATTTTCAACAATTCTTCTACCTCTACTCAGTCTATAGTTTAATATTCGCTCATCGTGACATAAATTTCGTGATGGGTAAGGTTTCATTATATGTTTTTGTAGTGGGAAAGCAGAATCGGCTAAAACTACGTGAGGAACGGGTTCATTCATATGAGGTAATGGTTTATCTTGTGGCAGATGAAGTGGATTTAGTGGATTATTAAGAAGTCTCGCAAAATCACTTTCACGAAAAACTCCTCCATCACTTACCCTACCATTAACACCGACGTTTACATATATGAATTGATAATATGCATTGACTAATGCTAAGAGAACAATACTCCTAGTACCTTTGTAGTTATAATATATCGATCCTTCATTAACTGGTACTTTGAATTCTATATGTCGTCCATCCATGACACCTATACAATTTGGAACATTCCACATCTGAAGATAATTCATTGCAATTTGTTCCCATTCAGCAGTTGTAGTTGGTGCCTATTAACAAAATAATTCAGTTATTTAGCAATGATGTAAATACTTTTGTCTAAAAAGAAGCTGTAACTTTCCTCTTTCCTCTTCACATGTTTGCTATGGTGTATATTTCTCACCTGTAAATAGTCTTTACGAAGAACCTCATAAATAATACGACATGTCTCCGGAATTATGCGAGAAATCGTACATGCTGGAATTCTTGTCGAGTATTCTAAGCTTCTATAAGTCTCACCAGTAGCTAAAAATCTGAGAGTGAGCGAAACTCTTTCTCTTGCAGATATACATTCCCTCATTACAGTATTTTGGCGTTGTATATACGGAGTCACCATTTCCACAAGTCGGTTAAATAAATCTTCACGCATCCTGAAGAATCTTTGGAAACATTTAATATCTTCAATTCTCAGCTCCGTATGTGCTAAGTTGATAGTTCCTCGTAATTCACGCGTTCTACGAAGAATCCATTCCCGAGTCCAAATTGATCGACGTCGTCTTTTTTTTCGTTCTTCCTCTTCTACCTCTATCCTCTCTGCAGCTTCAGCTATTACTGCGATTGCTACCAATTTTTTCAATCGACGAGCCATTTAAAAAATTTCGATCAAATTCACTTTTCGACAAATATTATTTATGCACGTTTATTGGAAAAAATACTGAAAATTGAAAAAAATTAATAACTATTATCCCACTTTTCTATACCAATTGTACACTAAGGGCCGGTTTTACCAACACGGTATAAACGCCGTATAGCGCTATACTGAGAATAACCTGTACGCAAGCGTTTTACCACGATGGTATAAGTCTGGAATAGGATAAACTTTGGAATAAATGCAGGGATAGCTTATCCGGCAGTTTCAGCGCTGGATAAGCTAGCTATCCTCGGGATAACCTAACTTTTTGTTTGCGTCTATTATTCCGTGACAGAATCACAACCGTGACAGAATCATAATAATTGTTATTAGTTGTGAAATAGAGTGGATTGATGTGCCAGTTGTCAAATCATCATCTGATGATGAAATTGACGTCTTACAAAGAATGAGAAATCCTAGGAAAATACGTGCCCGGTAAGTAAATAAAGGATACCTATACCTACTAATTTATAACCAATATCTAATACAAAACTATTCCAGAGTTGACTATTTCGAAGAATACAATGGTTGTAGAATTCTTCACTTGCTTTCGTTTGGAAAAACAAACCTGTCAGAGATTATTGGGACAAATACGACATCGCATTGCTTCGAGGTCGCCAAGAAATGCAGCAATTCAGCCAGCAACAAAATTATTGCCGACTTTAAGATTTCTTGCTTCGGGATCAATGCTAATTACTGTAGGTAATCGTTTTTATCATAATGTTAAAACTTTTAATTAGTCATTATTATATGCCGCCACCTCAGCAACCTCCAACGACTCCTAACATCGCGAGGAGAGCTAGTTTACAGGGCTACAAGTTCATCGATCGGCATAAACCGCCACTGATCTCCCAGAAATCAATGGGCGACATACTGAAAAACATCAACAAAGTCAAAATGAAACTCGTCACAAGGTACGATTAAACAATTTTATCGCGGTAAACTTTTAATTCACCAGGAACAAAGAGGAGTTTCGCATTGTCAGAATGTCGTGGCTGCGAAGGATTGATTTTGTTCACAGTGGGCTTTTAAACGTGTTTTTCAGATCGCCGGGTGGGAGACCTTTGCGAGCCAAACGAGAAAATAGCTCTTGCAACGACCTTCAAGAGATCTTACGGAAACGATATATCGCAATGCAATCGCCGGACAGTAGAAATTCCACCGCGACGTTGACGTTCGATAATTCGTTCTAGATTAAGAACTCGATGATACTCAAGTTCTCTGGGTCGCAGCAATCGCGTCGGACGGTGCTCCGAGGAACGGCTATTGTAGCCTTCTTTTATAAATGAGTCTTTCTCTGCGAGGTAATTTCGCACGACACATTTTAGATTATAGTTCTTTTTTAATAGGAGGATAGAAGCTCATAGAAACGTCGGGAAAATTTTGTTTTCTCTCTTCACTCTTTTACTCAGAAAATGCAAGTTTAAATTTAAAATTGACGCACGCGGGTCTCTAATCGCGAGAATCTCAACGGTATCCAATAATATCAACCAAAGAAGTCATCTACCATTGCATTGTCTTGTATAAGTAACATTTAAATTTATCTAGGTAGACATTATACCTTTCTTCAATTCGCGTGATTGCAGTTTTCAGGAGCAGAAGTGATACATCCGTCGTACGATGTAGAATATGAAAAAATTTTAGATTTGCATTGATACACTTTTGTAAGATACCTCGGCATTAGACATCAAGTCGTACAACGCTCTTTGTATACTTTTTAGATAGGGTCGCGTATACTTAAAAAAACGATAACATTGTACCGCTCTATGTAATCTCAGAGTAATGTCACCGCGTGATAAATCTTAAGTTGTAGCGATTTAAAAGTTTATAGATTTTAGAATATATTTTGTCCGATACGAGATTTGGATCAAATGGTGCAATTTTACGTTGTAATTACTATTATTGTGTGACGACCCTTATAGTTTTTTGAGACTGAACACATTCTTGTTGGTGAGATATCGAATGTTTGGACGTGTTTTGTACCTGATGCTTTTATCGACGACTCGAAAATAAAAGTTATTGTTACGAAAATATAAATATATTGTTATAGATATCTTTTATTTACCGGGCACGTATTTTCTTTGGATTTCTGATTCTTGGTAATACGTCAATGTCATCATCAGATGATGATTAAAAAACTGGTACATCAATCAACTATTTCAAAATTAATAACAATTTACCACAACGATCAGGTTATGATTATATCATGAAAGAATAAAGACGTCAAAAACAAAAAGTTAGGTTATACTGAGAATAACAACTCCGAATTTCATTTATCGCGCCGGAACAGCTGTCAAAACGACCAAATGTCATGCGCAGTACGTACTTCTTACTACCAACCTAAAAATAATTTTAGATGGCCAACGCTTATACCTGGAATAGTTATCCCAGGCAAACTTGGAGCTGGTAAAACGCCTGCGCTTTATACCAGGTATAAAGAAGAGTATAAATTTATCCTCGGTATACTTATTCTAGGTATAACTTGGCTTTGGTAAAACTGGCCCTTATTTGTGTATATCGTACATACCTAACACTTATTTTAAGGTTAGGATTCAGTACCACGGTGAAAACGTACGTAGTGATTGATTCGAATGTTGGCATCAATGAGTCGTTTGGTTTCAAAATCGGCCACCTCCAAGTGAGCGAATTTTTCAGGACTTCAAAAAATATGTATCATAGAAATACAAGCATTAATTAATGCGATTCTTGGTACATATATAAGCATATTGCTTCGGAACAACTAATCCATATGTGTATACAAAAAATTCTTGGAAGTTTTTGCTGCATTATAATTTATTTAATGGAGATGGCCGATTTTGCAACCAAAGCATAATATAACTTTACTGTCGTAAGTAAATAACAAAAATATTTGTTGGTGTGTTTATTTTAAACGAAACAAATTAATTACTTACAAAATATTTCAAACAATAATACATTATTGTACTAATTTAAACTCGAATGGCAGTTTCTTCAGGGGTCTCCTTACATAAAGTTTCTTCATGAACAACTACTTCTTGTCTAACTTGGTTATTATTAATAATATCTTTGTACATCTGTAGTGAATCGAGATTCTGCCAGTTTTTACCATAGTGTTTTTTAAGAAGATTATCGACATCTCGAACTTTTAGCGCATTTACTGGTTTTCCCATAGGAATAGATTGTGCATTTAGCATGCCTATATTTTTTCCCTTCCTGCATACACCAGCATAGTTCTCTAGCTCAGATTTATATGCCCATTCTCCCTTAAGAACAATGCCACCGTTTTTTGTTTTCTTAATAAAATAGCGTTTCGCAGCTCCAAATTTAAAATGCCATTGTGCCGGTGGTTTAACAATAACACTTGTTTCAGTCTTCCAGTCCAAGTCAGGAAGGTCTCTTCTTAGATGAAAAATTTCTGCATGTTCTTTTAATAGTTCATAAAATTCTTCTGGCTGAGATAAAATTTCTTTCTTTTTTATAACTTTCTCTATTCGTGCAAATAGCCTATCTGGGGGAATATACGAATGCCCTGGCACTGGAAAGATGCATTCAATTTTCTGAATTTGACTGGGTGCGTTATGGACTAACCACTTACTTAACATGGATATCAAAATAGAATTTTTGTTCTGGCCTCCGCAACCGTCGGCCATACATCTTATAGTGGAAATTCCTGACAAATCAGAGTTATTTAGTCTGTGATAAAGACATGAGGCTATCTCATTAGCACCCTTCGGAAATTCATGTTCAGCCCATGTGTAAATGAATGTATTTCCCTTTAATGGATCTTTTGACGTTCCCTGTACTATCGTAAAGTTATATAAATAAAGCTGTCTACTATAATAAGTTGCTTGATCTGGAAGCCTTGGAATGGCGAAATTCTTTTGACAGTCAAAACTAAAGGTCAATAAACCAGCCTGTTTTTCTTGAAGCAATTCGAAGAACGCTTTGGCACGAAGTTTATGTATTCGTTTCTCAGTCCTTAATGTTTGTTTCTGTTCTTCATTATTTTCATATTTTAATTTTTCATTTAATTCCAGACACTTGGAACAAACATCGGTCCGCGGCATCCCAAATCCAACATTAAAGCAAGATACAAATATTTTTCTGAAATAACTTTCTTTTACTTTGAACGTAGAATCTGTGGTTTCAGAATCATACATTCTCCACATTTTTCTTATTGATAATTCACTACACAGGTAAACTCGTTGGCTTTTCCCTCTACAATAATGTGACTCTAAACATTTAAATTTTTTAATGAACTGCTTTACGGAACGTCTTTTTCCCTCAAAAGCTGTAGATTTCCTATCACCACCCCTGCGTTCTCGAGGAGATAATCCTGTAGCACAATAGCGACGCACTACACCTTCAACCCTATGCTTAGTAATTCCCAATGCATTGAGGAATGTTGATCGACACACGGGTACCTTATCTTTAGTAATATTGTTACAAATTACATATTTCAGACTGAAATTTTTTTCTGGCCTGCTACTGTCCGTAGATCTACGCCGCTTCACTTTATTAATCTCGATATGCTTCAGTGTGAAATTGTCTTGTGATATTTTTTCAGGAATACTGTAGTATCTGGCATGGAAATTTTGTATGACATCCATTGTCAACGAAGTACATCTCAAAGCTGCACTATTGTGCCTACACTTTGGCAACTGTGGTTGCTTTGCCGGACAATATCTAAATGAAATTGTAATACTCAATTTATAGGTTAGAAATCCAGGAATGTTTATTTACCTTTCACGTTTTTCACGAGCCCTTTTCCATGTTTCTTTTGCTGGCTGACGTTTCCTTGGCACATTAGTTTCCTCAATATTTCTTTCCATAATGTGTTTTCGGAATAGTCCTTACACTACGGTATAATTCACCACAATAAGGGCCAGTTTTACCAAAGCCAAGTTATACCTAGAATAAGTATACCGAGGATAAATTTATACTCTTCTTTATACCTGGTATAAAGCGCAGGCGTTTTACCAGCTCCAAGTTTGCCTGGGATAACTATTCCAGGTATAAGCGTTGGCCATCTAAAATTATTTTTAGGTTGGTAGTAAGAAGTACGTACTGCGCATGACATTTGGTCGTTTTGACAGCTGTTCCGGCGCGATAAATGAAATTCGGAGTTGTTATTCTCAGTATAACCTAACTTTTTGTTTTTGACGTCTTTATTCTTTCATGATATAATCATAACCTGATCGTTGTGGTAAATTGTTATTAATTTTGAAATAGTTGATTGATGTACCAGTTTTTTAATCATCATCTGATGATGACATTGACGTATTACCAAGAATCAGAAATCCAAAGAAAATACGTGCCCGGTAAATAAAAGATATCTATAACAATATATTTATATTTTCGTAACAATAACTTTTATTTTCGAGTCGTCGATAAAAGCATCAGGTACAAAACACGTCCAAACATTCGATATCTCACCAACAAGAATGTGTTCAGTCTCAAAAAACTATAAGGGTCGTCACACAATAATAGTAATTACAACGTAAAATTGCACCATTTGATCCAAATCTCGTATCGGACAAAATATATTCTAAAATCTATAAACTTTTAAATCGCTACAACTTAAGATTTATCACGCGGTGACATTACTCTGAGATTACATAGAGCGGTACAATGTTATCGTTTTTTTAAGTATACGCGACCCTATCTAAAAAGTATACAAAGAGCGTTGTACGACTTGATGTCTAATGCCGAGGTATCTTACAAAAGTGTATCAATGCAAATCTAAAATTTTTTCATATTCTACATCGTACGACGGATGTATCACTTCTGCTCCTGAAAACTGCAATCACGCGAATTGAAGAAAGGTATAATGTCTACCTAGATAAATTTAAATGTTACTTATACAAGACAATGCAATGGTAGATGACTTCTTTGGTTGATATTATTGGATACCGTTGAGATTCTCGCGATTAGAGACCCGCGTGCGTCAATTTTAAATTTAAACTTGCATTTTCTGAGTAAAAGAGTGAAGAGAGAAAACAAAATTTTCCCGACGTTTCTATGAGCTTCTATCCTCCTATTAAAAAAGAACTATAATCTAAAATGTGTCGTGCGAAATTACCTCGCAGAGAAAGACTCATTTATAAAAGAAGGCTACAATAGCCGTTCCTCGGAGCACCGTCCGACGCGATTGCTGCGACCCAGAGAACTTGAGTATCATCGAGTTCTTAATCTAGAACGAATTATCGAACGTCAACGTCGCGGTGGAATTTCTACTGTCCGGCGATTGCATTGCGATATATCGTTTCCGTAAGATCTCTTGAAGGTCGTTGCAAGAGCTATTTTCTCGTTTGGCTCGCGAAGGTCTCCCACCCGGCGATCTGAAAAACACGTTTAAAAGCCCACTGTGAACAAAATCAATCTTTCGCAGCCACGACATTCTGACAATGCGAAACTCCTCTTTGTTCCTGGCGAATAAAAAGTTTACCGCGATAAAATTGTTTAATCGTACCTTGTGACGAGTTTCATTTTGACTTTGTTGATGTTTTTCAGTATGTCGCCCATTGATTTCTGGGAGATCAGTGGCGGTTTATGCCGATCGATGAACTTGTAGCCCTGTAAACTAGCTCTCCTCGCGATGTTAGGAGTCGTTGGAGGTTGCTGAGGTGGCGGCATATAATAATGACTAATTAAAAGTTTTAACATTATGATAAAAACGATTACCTACAGTAATTAGCATTGACCCCGAAGCAAGAAATCTTAAAGTCGGCAATAATTTTGTTGCTGGCTGAATTGCTGCATTTCTTGGCGACCTCGAAGCAATGCGATGTCGTATTTGTCCCAATAATCTCTGACAGGTTTGTTTTTCCAAACGAAAGCAAGTGAAGAATTCTACAACCATTGTATTCTTCGAAATAGTCAACTCTGGAATAGTTTTGTATTAGATATTGGTTATAAATTAGTAGGTATAGGTATCCTTTATTTACTTACCGGGCACGTATTTTCCTAGGATTTCTCATTCTTTGTAAGACGTCAATTTCATCATCAGATGATGATTTGACAACTGGCACATCAATCAACTCTATTTCACAACTAATAACAATTATTATGATTCTGTCACGGTTGTGATTCTGTCACGGAATAATAGACGCAAACAAAAAGTTAGGTTATCCCGAGGATAGCTAGCTTATCCAGCGCTGAAACTGCCGGATAAGCTATCCCTGCATTTATTCCAAAGTTTATCCTATTCCAGACTTATACCATCGTGGTAAAACGCTTGCGTACAGGTTATTCTCAGTATAGCGCTATACGGCGTTTATACCGTGTTGGTAAAACCGGCCCTAATGCTGCCGTAACGTATTACTGTTTCGATTGTACAGAAATATATCACAATATGACCGCGCATGCGCTCAGGAGTTGGCCGTTTATGAAAGTGGACGCTTGCTGGAGGTGACCGAATTTGATAATTAACCAAAAGTTACACACGATTTTATAGCGGGATGTGGTCACATTTGAAGGTAATATTTCAGACAGTGGTAGAATAGTGATTAAATAATGCTCTACAATAAAAAAATGCAATTTTATGAAACATGGAGGTGGCCGATTTTGAAACCAAACTACTCAAATACAGCATTCAACTTCACACAATACACTCGACTATCGCGCCATCTAGATTCATTAGAGGGCGAAAAGCTAGTAACTAAAAGTGTGACCAAGAACTCGGACCGATTTCTAGCATCGTGGACACAGGCCTGAAGGCATGCGGAGTGCGGCATGCGGATCGGTGCGGATTGGCAGGCAGTACGCACGCGGAAGAGCTGATTGGCTAACGGTGTTTCCGCATTCCGCACTCCGCAAGCCTTCCGCATCCATCTGAACCCCGTGTTAGTTAAAACTAAAAATTCGTATACGAAAATTTATCGCAGGAGCTCGAGAATTGCGGTCCTAGTTTGGGAGTTAACAACAGTTTAACTTTGAAATCCCAACATTTCAAGAAATGAGAGAGAGAAAAGCATTTTCGAAATGAAACTTACAATTGGCCAATGAATAATGATGGTTGTGTCAGCCGCTAGTCGCCACATGTGAATCTACCTTTACACATTCGCTCTTCCCCCTGCCCTGATTTATGCACGTTCGTAGTCCCACCGGCCGCTGGGTGGTATTATACCTATTATTTGGGATACATTTTTTCTATGTAAATAGGAATTTACAATCGAGCGAGCAATTACCGCAAAAATGTTGGTGTTATTCGAGACTCCGGCAGGCTATGCTATTTTTAAGGTAACGTTTCTTCAAACCCTTTTTACGAACATAACCTCGTAGCCACACTACACGTGTCTGCTCTTGAGGTCGTCAAACTTGTGTACACTCGGCTAGCTCTACATTTATCCCAGATTGTGGACCTAAAATATTGAATACCGCAAAAATTTAAATTCACAGCTCCTAGACGAGAAGAAACTGAGCAAAACCGAAAATTTATATCACGACTTCGAAACTGCGGAGGCCGCCAGTAAAATGTAAGCGAGCTTTGACTCCTTGCTTTCGCTGCAATCCAAATTCCCGCCTCGTTTCTACGTTATTTTTCCTTTCAGCATAAAGTTGAAGCACTTTGAGAAATTCGAGAACACCACCGAAGCTCTCGCGGCGACAACAGCAGCGGTGGAAGGAAAACTTGGCAAGTCCCTGAAAAAGCTCCTCAGGAAGCACTGCTCCGAGCTTCAAGAGCAATTGGCCGTCGCAGATGCCAAGCTTGGCAATGCGATCAAAGACAAACTCAGTCTGCCCTGCGTCAGCAACACGGCGATTCAGGAGCTCATGCGATGCATTCGCAGCCAAATGGACAGCCTCCTGGCAGGCTTTCCCAAAAAGGAGATGACCGCAATGGCTCTGGGCTTGGCGCACAGCCTGTCCCGCTACAAGCTGAAATTCTCGCCTGATAAGATAGACACTATGATTGTCCAGGCTGTTTGCCTGCTGGACGACCTTGACAAAGAGCTCAATAATTACGTGATGCGCTGTAGGGAGTGGTACGGCTGGCATTTCCCGGAGCTCGGTAAGATAATAGCTGACAATGTCGCGTTTGTCAAGACCGTGAAGGTGATCGGCACGCGGGAGCACGCCGCCGCGGCCGATCTCTCCGACATCCTGCCAGAGGACGTAGAGGAGAAGGTGAAGGAGGCGGCGGAGATATCGATGGGCACGGAGATCTCGGACGACGATATCGTCAACATACAGCACCTCTGCGACCAGGTCGTGGAGATTTCACAGTACCGAACGCAGCTCTACGATTACCTCAAGACGCGAATGATGGCCATGGCGCCAAATCTGACCGTGCTGGTCGGCGAATTGGTGGGTGCGCGGCTGATCTCTCACGCTGGGTCGCTCATCAACCTCGCCAAGCACCCGGCGTCGACGGTGCAGATTCTCGGCGCGGAGAAAGCGCTGTTTCGCGCGCTCAAGACGAAGCGCGACACGCCGAAATACGGATTGATTTACCACGCGCAGCTCGTCGGCCAGTCCTCCACGAAGAACAAGGGAAAGATGTCGCGAATGCTAGCGGCCAAAGCCTCGTTAGCTACGAGGGTGGATGCGCTCGGCGAAGACGGCAGCTTCGACCTCGGCGTGGAGCACAAGGCGAAATTGGAGGCGCGTTTGAAGGTGCTCGAGGAGGGAAACCTGCGGCGTATCAGTGGGACGGGAAAGGCGAAAGCGAAGTTCGAGAAGTATCACGCGACCAGCGAGTTCGTTCAGTATCCGGCGGCGGCGGACTCCACGGTGGCGAGCGGCAAGAGGCGGCACTCGCAGATCGAGGAGAAGAAGTCGTTGATCGAGGAGATCGTACCAGCCGAGGCGGTCGAGGAATTGCCGAAGAAGAAGAAGAAGAAGAGAGAGAGTTTAGCGGAGGAGGCGACTGTGGAGGAGACTGGCGATGCCGAGCAGGAGCTGACGTCTAAGAAGAAGAAGAAGGCGAAGCAAGAAGCCGCGGCGACGGGAGTCGACGCGTCCTTCGAGGAGAAGGAACCAGAAGTTGCAGGTTGGTCATTGATTTTTTTGGGCAAATTGTTACATCGGTAGTTTTTTTTCGTGCTTATAAGCACGTGGGGATACTTTAATAGAGCGGAACGCATCGATAACGACTGAACAGAGTAACAGAGTGGCCCTGTGGCTAAAATTCCCTGACATTTCCCGGTGTTCCAGTTACAGAAGTTTCTTTAATTTATAACAAATTGTTCGATGGTCAGATAAAAAAACTGCGCAGAGTGGCCTGGGAATAATCAAATACGATCAATTAAAATTTATTGCAATGCATAAGACTAAGTAGAAAAAGAAATATTACGGTCCTACTAAATCGTGCCAATTTTGCCAACTTCCAACAATATTTAAAGACGGCTTAAAAGCCTTGTAAGGGGCGTCCTTTCATTCTGGGGATTTTAAAAATAGCTCATGGGAATTTTCCAGATGATAGTCAGAGCATACGGATTGATCAGATAAAAATCGCTGAATCAGTATTCAATCCTCACTGGTTAATTATTTAATGCCATAAAAAATGATCCTACTAAATCGTGTCAATTTTGCCAATTTTCAACAATATTAAAAAATGGCCCTTAATCAATGAGATACACGTGCACTGAGAGAAACAATTGCTAGTAGGTACCAAAAAATGTCTTTAATCAAGAACATAATATGATCTTATACATTTTTGAGAATATAGATTTAGAGTATCTGAAGAAGAAGTACCTTCGTTGGAACAAGAAATTCTTTTTGTGCGGAAAAAATAATTATTCAAGCCTATCAAATATTTGATTATTCCTAGGCAGCTACCGCGCGGTTTTTTTGAACTGATCGTTGAAAAATGTATTATAAATTAAAGAAACTCGCAGACGATGACGACGATTTCAAAGGGACTTGTTGGGTAACAATATTTCGAGCAATATTAGACTTCTTGGGTACCTACAGTAAATTTGAGCGCGATAGCGGACTTTAAATTATTTCGCTGAATCTAATACAATTTTCTGTAACGTCATAGCTGCTCTCTGCGTGGAGTTATTATAGTCCGCGGGACACATAAATGATGTATTTTTTATTTTTTGACTTAGGAAATATTATTTTTTCATAGTACACTAGTGCAACGGATGTGGTTGCTCAATGAAACTTCAATGTTTATTGGATAACATTAAATAATTAACCAATGAAGATTGACTGATACAGCGATTTTCATCTGTTCCATTGGTATGCTCTATCATCTGGAAAATTCCTATATATATGAGCTATTTTAAAAATCCTCAGAATGAAAAGACGCCCCCTTAAAATTGAAGTTTCTACCGTCAGTGTTATTTTCTTAACACTTTTGTTCACGACTTTTTTTAATTCACGATAAAATTCTGAAATTAAATTTTATGGCTAGATAATATTTTTTTATAATTTTTGAGCAAGAGAAAATTTTTTAGTTTGTTTTTATAATGTATTCAATAAATTGAAAATATTTATTTTTATGGCAGATTTACCAAAAACCAGGAAATTGTATTGTTCAATCACTAAATTTAATCAAATTTATTATGCTTTCTAAACAAAATATATCAATCACCACTCAAAAATATTACAGTATATTTTAGAATTATGTGGTAATCGCACGACACATGTCTGACCTCAAACGGTAATAAAGTAAATAAACTGAAATTTTAAAATCACAGTTATGCTTCCAAGTCGACAACATAAATGGCCACACGGAGTTTCACTTGATAGCAAAAAAGTGAAATAACGATGAGGAAGTTGTTAATGAAGCAAATAGTTTTCCAGATGGCGGTAAAAGAAGGTTTAAAACTAGTGTATTCATTTGAATACCTCATGAGCAAAAGGGTTAACGTATTAAACGTTTTTGCAACCTCGTGTTCTTGTACCGTAATTAATTATTTATAGCTTTGTTGATTTGGTTATATAAAACTCCTAATACGAACGAAACTGTTAGGGAATACTTATAAAATTTGATTTGAAATAGTAACGGGAAAATCAGTGAAAAGACAGGGAATTTTATAATCAAGTTTTTGCAGCCACCCTGAATATTTTGTTTCAATAAATTCGTTTAATTAGGAATGTATTCTAGTTTTAACATGTGTTTCCAAAACCTGTTTCAGAGCTAGGTAAGAAGAAGAAGAGAAAGAAAGAGAAAGCGCAGGCCGCTGCGCAAGAGGAAAACGTAGCCGTGGAGGAAGTGGCGAGCGTGGTGGTCAGCGAAAAGAAGAAAAAGAAGAAAAAATCGCAGTCTGATGCTTGAGCGAATACCTGTATTAAAAAATAGCGTCAACGTTATGAGCAGTCCGCGAAATTCGTGTCCTTCGAGAAAACAAGAAAAGGCTCGCGATGTATAATATGTAACGCCCAGGAAATCGCAAACAATTCACGACGTTCGAGCGGAAATATTTTTTGTAACTAGTTTTGCAGTTACAAAGATATCACCCGCGATTCATCCTTTGTTATCTGGTAAATGGGTTGCAAGAATCGAATTATGGCGCTTTCTTTTAATTGTGTATAAAATATCGTCGCAAAGATGCGGAGCGCGCAGAATGACGTAGTAGACTCTAGTTATAGTAGAGGCTACGATAAAGGTCATTGGTGTACATATACCGTTTCACGTGTTAAGAAACTTCTTAAAGTTGTTAACATTAAGAAGAAATAATCGCTGACCCCATAATGGTATAATCTCTATTTCCTTCTACATTTTTTAGATATGTAGCTTTAGTATAATCGATGATTCGGATGATTATAAAACGTAATAAAATTATCAAAAGAACAACTTAAAACAGGTTAAATAACATTCCCGATGAAAAAATTTCTCTAATACATTTCAATAAAACTCGAAGATATTTTAACCTTCTGTAGTAATTGAAACATTTTTAGACAATGTCAGAGAAATGTCTAAAAATATTAATTTTTCTTTTACGTATAAAAACTCCTAAAAAATTCTGCTAAACTCAGACAAATTATCTGACAAAATTTTGACGAATTCTGACAAATTTCTGACCAGCATTGAAATTCGGTCATTGTTTGAAAATTTATAATTTCTATAAAAATATCCAGATATTTTAGGAATTTCTTTCTGAAATTTTGCAAAATTTTACACATTTCTCCCCAGATAAAATTGTCAGTGATAGAAGAAAAATGGATATTTCTAGACAAACTGACACTTCCCTGAAAATGTCCCAGTTACTACAGTCAGAAATTTTCATAAAATTAGAGAAATTTTTCTATCATAAGTCAATCAAGAAATCGTTCAATTTCTTAGCGATATCGTATTAAGAATGTGTCCAGCGACTCGTCAGGTTTCGGATATCGAGTAGCAGTGATACTTGCCATAAAGTGTCATGAATAAATTTAACTAGTTTATAATTATCGTCATTTTGTACATCCCCGATCCACCGCGTATTTTACACGATTATGAGAACGTTAACTCGCGCAAGAGAGCATAGGAATACCATTAACGTCGGCTGGAGAATAAGTAGAGTCGCGACAATGTGTGTACCATTAATTTTATTAGGCATGATGGGATAATATGCGTCGCTATATTTATATAAATCAAATCCATATAAAATGTTTATTGATAGAACGCGTCACGCTACATTACGCTGAGAGACACGACGTTACATTTATACTTTATAATATTATAGTCTGTGTGATTTTATAACATTTATACGCGCAGACTTAACGGTGCAAATTAGATGCGAATAAATATGCTTGGCTTCGGGGATTGAAAAGCGATCGGGTGACGGATATATCTCTTCGAATGACTTCAATGGAAAAAAGAGAAGTATTACTGCATGGAACGACCGCAATATGCAGTTTTGCGAAAGCTCGGGGCATCGGGGAACGGAGCTGCGATCGACTCGATAAGCGAATCGCGTTGATAATGATTGCACTCGAAGATTTCCCAGGCTTCATTCTTTTCTTTTCAGCCATTACAATTTCACGCTATTATCATTAAAAATCGATTTCAATTTGAAATTACAGCTCGATACCTAGCTACTGCTCGATTGAATCCCCGATGGAAAAAATTCTCTAACAAATTTCTCAAAAACTTGTTTTTTTTTTGACTTTTCTGTAGTAATTGGAATATGTTCAGGTATTTTCAGGGTTTCAGAGTTTCTGAGGAAAAGTCGGAGAAATATCCAGAAAGATTTCTTTTTCTTTGATGCATAAAAACTTTTCCGAAAAAGTCTAATATACACTGGCAAATATTTGGAATGATCTATAAGATTATAAAAATGACTGTCTTACCAAAAATTATAAATTTTCAAAAAATAACCGAACTTCAGTTTGTCAGAAATTTTTCAGAATTTGTGAGAATTTGGTCAGATATTTGTTTGTCAGAATTTTTTTATACAAGTTTTTACGCATGGAAGAAGAATTAATATTTTGGGACATTTCTCTGACAAACTGAAACTTCCCTGAAAATGTCCGGAATGTTCCAGTTACTACCTACAGTCAGAAAAAAAGTAAAAATATCTGTTTAAGAAATTTGTTAAGAAAAATTTTCCATTAGGAATCGTTTGACAGATATACATTCGTATAGTTCATATATAAATTTAACTGATTTTTACATTTTTCGATAGGAAAAACCTCGACGATGATTCTTACAGCCCCTGAATTGGACTAATCGTTGCGAAATCTTACTACGATAAATAACGATTGCATGCAGTCCGGTACTACGTTAGTATTTGCAAGACTGTCGCGTTTGATATCTCGTAAATCTCGCTTCCAAATACCTAATTTTCGAATCGTACTCGAACTTGAAATATGTACTAGTTTTTCCATTTAGTCAAAAATAGAAGTGTAAATCGAGCCGAGAAGCAAAGGCGTAAGCGAAGGTAAAATCGGCATTTCAGGTCAGAAACCCAACGCAGATCTACCCCGTTTTCCATACAATCCGCAGTTCGCATCGATGCGGAAATTAATGTTGAAGATAGAAAAGATCGACGCAGACGAATGTCGAGTGTAGTTCACTCCGCGTACGAAAGAGCAAGGCGAATTATCGGACTTTAGAACAAGTATGGCATACCTAGCGCGAGTAGCAAACTACAGAACTGAATCATCCATATCTACGGTATGCGCAGGATTTACAATCAGCCCAAGAGAAGTTCCAGGAATTTTAGCTTCCGTCGTTCCTACGATAAATCCTCGTCAGTCGGAGCTTTGTAATTGAAAAGGCCGAGTTCGCGTGAACGAGGGATTTACCGTATCTCAATCCCCATCTCTTTATCTCGGTAAATTAGATAGTTAATTACAATATATATTAGTTCTTTATATAAATTAGTAAATTTACTCCGTAAATCGCGTTCGACTTATATTTGTACAAATGACTGACTGCAAAATATTAACTCTTTATCGTATAAGATTATTTTTAAGAAAGTAACACAAATTCCGTCTCGTTACGGAGTTATACTCTTTTTTTTTTTCTTGAACGAAGATATAATTTACGATAATTTAGGATTCGCTTGCAGCGATAGAGCGGAGGAAAAAGACAGCCTTTCAGGACGCGTATCAATTTTCTTCGAGCGCTCGACGGACCAGCCTGCAAGTACCTATCCGAGCGTACGCGCGACAGTTAACGACCTGTCGACTGTATCGCGCGAATAGTTGCGGATACGGAAAGGATCGAATTGACAGAGTTATACATCATCCTCTCGTCCCCCTATTGAAAAAAATATAATAGATTCTCATGCGCTTGAAATTTCGAATGTTCATTTCAATGAAAAATTGCGACTTCAAATGGCCATGAACAGTGATACTGAATTTATTGATTACTTTATTTTCAATAGTCGCGCTGTTCGCAAAAGTGTCTCTACAGGCCAAGTAATCAATGAACTCAACATTTTTCGTTCAAGTGAAAGTTCGAAATTTCAGGCACATAGATTCTCATAGAAAGCTTCTAGAAATCCCATAGAATATCCATGGGAACTTCATGTGCTTTTGACACAACAATTCCGGATACCTACTGATAAAAATCTGAAAGGGATAAACAGGAATGTTTTGGATTCCTTGTTGTATCCGTAAAAACAAATAAATTAAAGGGCGTCTTTCAATTCGGGGAATTTTTCAGGTTATAGTTAGTCAGGGTACATCGATTCATGGGGTGAAAATTGCTCAATTAGTATTCAATTCTCATTGGATAATATTTAATATTATCCAATAAACATTGAACTCTCATTGAGTAACCACATCTGCTGAACTAGTGTGCCTTGAATAAAACTGAATACTTCCTAAAAGTAAAAAAAAATCGAAAATACGCCATGTGTCACGCAGCTCGTAATAACTCAATAAAGAGAACAGATACGACGCTGTAATACATTGTATTGGAATCAGCGGAATAATTTACGGGCCGCTACAGTATCTGAATTTGCTTTAAGGACATGATAAATCAAATATTGCTCGAATTATCGGTGCCTGTCAAATTTAACTGAAATGGCGTTAGCCATCAAACTCATGGCTTGTGAAGTTGAATGAAATGAAAAAAAAACTGTATTGTAACAATACATCAAAAATTAAATAGGACCGATTAAAATTTATTTTAGTGGATAAAAGTATTCAGAGACGAAGATATTACAAGCCTACTAATTTGAGTTAATTTTACTTACTTCCAGCAATGTTAAATACGCACCTTTTCAGATTTTATTAGTAATTACAAATAAAATGGCGTGTACAAGTTAATAAACTTTATGAAACTTCATTTGTTACGAATATCTGAGAGGGATAAATAGGAAAATGTTGGATTCTGCCTGTTTGTAAAAACAACATTTTCTAAGGTTCTATTAGTAGTTACAAATAGAACGGGGTGTACAGGTCTTCATTATTTTTGTGGGATTTTACTTGTTTTTACGGATATATTATATATAACATTATGAAAGTACCTAGTTTATTATAATTTTGTAGAAACACATTTTTACTGCTCGATAACTTTTCTTGACATAAGAAATTTTTTAATGTACGTTTGGTCAAAGCGCACTTCATATGCTTGTTTTGGCAATCGATATTTTTATTATCTATGAAAAGAGAACTAATTCGTAGGAAATTCCTACTTCCAAAATCTATAAAGCTTGATTATTTTTGAAAAATTCCAAAAAAATTCTTAAATTTCCATGATTCATATCATATCTTTTAATTCCCTGACAATTCCAGGTTTTTCAAAATTTTCTGACTACTGGACACCATGACATAGAATCCAATGAATTCCTATCAGTCTTCAAACTTTTCTAGTAGATATTTGAAATTGTTGTGTTCAAAGCACATCAGATTCTCATAGAATCTGTGGGATCTTTTCAACAGAGCCGTACGTCTTTCGATAAGCGCGTATATTTGAGAGCTGCTCTAAAAGAGTGCGCACGAAAAAAAAACCCATCAAACGAACCAGGGGATTGCACGAGATCGCGGAACGTAATTTCTCCTCGGGAAATAAAAAGTATCGTTCGGTAGAAAGAAAAAGAGCTGTAAAGGGCGCGTAGGAAAATAAAAAAAAAATATAAAACAATCGCAAAGGCCTTCCCGAATCCACCCGCGCGGCGCGACGCTATTGCACACAAGGCTCGATACGTTGCAGCTGGCGCACTTTTTCCTGGGGGGACTTACATTCTATCGCGCGCAGCTTATGTCGCGTATACGCTTATCTATACAGGCCCGTATTTCAATATATATATATATATATATGTATTCTAGTACATATCTATATATATATGTATTCTAGTACATATCTATATATATATGTATATATATCTCTCTCTCTCGTATGAAATTTAGTCGTCGCGAAAACTCCACGTTTAGCCCCCGATTCTCAAGTTGCTGAGAATTTTCTAATGTGCGACATTCGGTGGAAATTACTAGAAGAAGAATAGAAATCTCGTAACTCCCAATGAACGTCGCACGTAACAAAATCCTTAGAAACTCAAGAATCAAGGCCTTGGTTGCACGACACCACATATACGCATTATGTACACTACATAAAGATAGATTCCCTAAGTCGCTTTTTACCGGATGCTGGTAAATAAATTCAGTACAGACTTATTCTCCTTCTGACTACGCGCCTTGCTGAAGACGTTCCAAAAGCGCAACGTCTCGTCACCTGCGCCCGTCACGATTGCCTCGCCGTCCGGCGACATGGCCAGGTACAGGACTCTGTAAGAATGGCCAGTGAGCTTTGCCACCTGCGAGAGGCTCGGATACTTCCACACGAGTATCTGATTCTGCGAGTAGCCGTGCGTGCTGACGAGCTCCGAGCTGTGCTTGCTCCAGGCGAGATTGCAGACTTGCGAGCCAGTGTCGACGCACTGCATCGGCTGGCCCGTGAGCGTGTTCCAGAAGCGGATGCAGCGGTCGGCCGTGCCGCCGCCCGAGGCGAGCAGCCCGTGATGATGCGGCGACCACGCGATAGCCTTGACCGCCGCAAAGTGCTCCGTGTACGTCTGCACCGGCGACAGGGAGTGCAGATTCCAGACATAGAGGCGATTGTCATTGCCGCCCGACGCCAAATACTGATTGTCCGGCGACCACTTGAGGCCGCACACCTCCTGTCGGTGAGCGCCCAGTCGGCGTTCGCCCACAACGCTCGGCGTTCTCACGTCCCGCTGCAGTATCAACCTGTCTCGGCTGCCGGACGAGAGCACTTCGCCGTTCCAGGCGAGCGCTCCCACCCTGGCGCTGTGACCCTGCAGCTTGCTCACCTGCTTGTTCACCGCTACGTCCCACACCTGAATGTAGCCGAGGTGCGTACCCACAGCGACGAGGTTTCCTCGCTCGTTCCACGCCACAGAGGTGACGCTGTTGCCGTCACTGGAGAGGTCACAGAGGCGAGTCACCTGGCTGGTGCACGCCGACCAGAGGTAGACGCAGCTGCCCAATCCGACGCTCAGCACGTTCTGCGACGACCAGTCGACGAGGTTCAGGTAAAAGTCGTCCTGCAGCTCAGGCGCGTCGAGCACCTTAAACGGTATCCTGGAGATCTTCCGCGTTGCCTTTCTCGGCGAGCGCAGCAGCTTTTGACTCTTGGCGCTGAGCGGCGACAGGGAGTAGGGCGAGCTCTGATCGAGCAGTGTACGATCCTTGGTGGGGGTCGTGTACTTGAAGAGATTCTTGCTGGCCAGCGGCGAGAGGACTCTGCGTTCCTCGCACTGCCCCTTCGCGTCCTCTATGCTCGCTCCGAGGAGCTCGTTCTTCAGGAGGCACGAGTAGGCGATGCCGTCGCGACCACCCTCGCCGCTTTCCCGAGTTTTCTTCGTGACGAGGCCGCTGCTGCCGCTGCTGCTGCTTCCACCGCCGCCCCCACTGTTGCCGCCGCCGCCGCCGCCTCCAGCTCCACCTCCGCCGCCACCACCACCGACACCTCCGCTACTTCCGACGACGCGGCTCGACTCCGAGATCATGGAGAATGTGGTCTGCCAGTTGTTTCCCGATCTCGTCGGGATGAATCGGTCGAAGCTGTTGTTGCTCATCTTTGTGGGGGAGTAATAAGCGGGCGAAGAAGTCCCCACACCCCCCGCGGTAGGATCTATGTGGCTCTCATTATTTGGCTTCAATAGTCGCTTCTCGTATTCGTGATGAAACATTTTGCAACCCGTAAGTATCCGCGAGGAGAGCGCGTCGCGTGACTGACCTCGGCGACTGGATTATATCGTTTCCAGCATCGTCTCCGCGAGCGATTCACTGATGAGCGAGCCGAAAAAACTTTATTTCGTGCGTCGCCATTCGACGTCAACTCGTGAGATTTTTCCGAGCCCGGGGTTATCGGACAAGAGAACCCGCGGTGCGTTCCTTTGAGCGACGGGCTCGGTCCGCAAGGAGATTTGTAACGCAGTTCGTGGTTGACGAATCCTAGGCCCGGTTCCACAACTCGGGCTTAACTCTTAAACGGAGTTTAAATCATCCGTCCAACCAATGAGCGCCCGAGAATGAGGATTTAAACCGAGTTTATCTAGATAAGCCCGAATTGTGGAACTGACCCCGAGTGTTTCACTTTAGGTGCTTTTTCGCACTCTTTCGCACTGGTCGCATCCTTTCGAAGAGTTGCTACACGATTGGATGATATGAAGTTCAGAATATTTAAATTTGATCTCCCATTGGACGAGAAAGACTAATTGTTAGTTTAGTAATCAAAAATTTAAGGGCCAGTTTCCCAACTCGGGCTTTGTACGGATCGCCATCTTTGGTAAGAGATCGGAGGTCAATTTAAATTCATTTTATATCCCCTCGATCCCTGACAAACGGGACAATTATTATTGCTATTTGGCGGCAAATATGGCGACTGCCGCAGCGACAGGAGAGAAAAGTTAAATAAAATTCAACTTGGGACGTGTCGCTAGCGACAGAAGAGTGGGGAGAAGCTGCTCTATCCTTATTGGTTACCCAAGTGTCGCTAGCGACAGAAGAGTGGGGAGAAGCTGCTCTATCCTTGTTGGTTACCCAAGTGTCGCTGGCGACACGTTGGGTGCTTTTCTTTTACTGACACAAGTCGACACGAGTCGACTCGTGTCGCCGAAAGTGCTTTCTATTTAATTTGTGTCGCCATAGGTAATGGCCATCACACACAAAATTCCGTAAGGCCGTAAGACGTAAGCGTAAGCGAATAGACCAATCAGGATCAAGTATTCCGTTGTCCGTAACCCCACTACAACAGAATACTTGATCCTGATTGGTCTAATCGTTTACGCTTACGTCTTACAACCTTACGGAATTTTGTGTATGATGGCCTTTACAGATGGTTGTCCCGAGATTTCTACCTCCCAGAAATGCACATGCGCTGTAAATAGACCTTTTCATTCTGGGCGGAAGTAACTAGCGCGCCTCATGTGTAACTAAAAAGCCTGGCGCAAAGGTTAAAAGTTTCGGACAGTTTTTACTCGCAATGGTCTCCACGCAACCATTCGTAAACGTGGAATTATCAGAGAAAGATGTTCCGGGAGCGATTTTAATGTACAATACAATTGAAGCACACAGTGTACTTCAATTAAAACGTTGGCTTCAATGTAGGAACCAAAAGACTGAGGGAAAAAAGCAACATTTAATTGATAGGTTAGGACACTAGAGGATGCACTTTTATAATCTCTTAAATTCATTTTCAAAATATTTATCTTATTGCAGAGTGAAATTTTGTCTTCAAAGAAATACGCTTATTGATTCGCATGTCGATCGTGGTAAATAGTTAGAGATAAAAGCTACAAATTTGAGGTCTAATGTCATATCACAGTTGCAACAAGGACCAGACTATCCAAGCTATTGGAATACTTTCCTATCTTGTTCAATTCCACATGCATTCAACATTGGTTGTATGTATGAATATTTTATGAATATTCAGATGATCGATACCAGTAATCCCCAAAATGTTCATGTGAAGAAAATTGATTGTGGAACTTCCAAACCACTCGCGCGAGGAAAAATTTATTTGCTGAGTAAACATGTTCAGGATATCATGGACTCAGTTACTGCTGATAAAAAGTTTTATTATCTGAAAGCAAACGTTCAAGCATCTTATAACAAAAATATTAGGTATTCAGTGAAAGTCATGTTAGAGTACAAATCCACAAAAATTATTGATGGACAGTGTTATTGCAAAGCATCATCTCTAGGTAGGTGCAGCCACGTAACAGCATTATTATATGCCTTAAAATCTATTAGCAACTCTCTTTCGAATTCGTCCATTGCAGTTTTTGTTATAGTTTGAGTCGTAGCATTCCATCGTTCCATCCCCTTTTTAGTGTTTGCACTCCACAATTCCTCTTGTTGGCCTTTGTGAGACTCATTCCACAACCCTAAAAATTGAAAACAATAAAACAACATTTAATATATTGTAAATTGTTGGCATAGATGTATGTATAATTGTAGAAGAGGTTACCTGTTCCTTCGCTCGTTGCGATTCATGTTCTTCGACGTAGTCATCACCAGTATCGTAATTTTTTACATCTAGTACCTCACAACCCTAAACATTGAAAACAATAAAACAACATTTAATATATTGTAAATTGTTGGCATAGATGTATGTATGATTGTAGAAGAGGTTACCTGTTCCTTCGCTCGTTACGATTGATGCTCTTCAACGTAGTGATCGCCTGTATCGTCATTTGTTACGATATCCATTACCTCACAACCCTAAAAGTTGAAAACAATCAAACATTTAATATATTGTAAATGGTTTGCATAGATGTACCGTATGTCCGCGATCATTTGAACCATAGGAAAATTGCGAGTTTTGCATGAGCACCCCTTTGGGTCTCCTTGTCCAATAGAATCACCGGAGAAGCGTGAATGCGCATGCGTAGTCATCCGCGAGTGTGGCGTCGTCAGCAAGTTCAGATCGGTTATCGAAATAATCGATCTGAACTTGCTGACGACGCCACACTCGCGGATGACTACGCATGCGCATTCACGCTTCTCCGGTGATTCTATTGGACGAGGAGTCCCAAAGGGGTGCTCATGCAAAACTCGCAATTTTCCTATGGTTCAAATGATCGCGGACATACGGTATGTATGATTGTAGAAGAGGTTACCTCTTCTTTCGTTCGTTGCGATTGATGCTCCAGTGTTCCAAAATCATCATTTGTATCCTCTGTTTTTGCTGAAGTGGAGGTTGTGTATAATTTCACATCTTTCTGTTCTAAACACAAGTACGTATTTTACGTTCTGGCTAAAACAATAAAACATTATTTGCACCATTCTTAACTCTTATGATTCACTCCAAATGAGACCACTTACCTTTTTTGTCAATTTCTTGTACTTTAAAGGAACAGGATCTGGATATCCTTCACTGGGACCTTTTTCGCCAACAAAATGCAGAGAGCAAATATATGTATCTTTAGTAATACACTGTATAGATTTAAATCCTTCATCTGCACGTCCACATAACCTCACCCACTTGTCACTTTTTTCACATTTATTACATTTCATGATGTTTTTTGATTGATTCCTTTACATATCCCTTGCGAAATTCAAGACAAGGTTTCGGGAACGAAATAAAGTGAAAACTTATATTTTTTTAACTTTTTAGAGCATGTGTCACTTTTACACAAACCGTAACAGCATCGTTTAGTAGCACCTTTACGTTGTTTCTCCATGCTAAAATGACTTACTTTCGAATATTGGATTTATTATTCATTATAAATTATTCAAATTCGCGTCATCAGCTTTGTAATTACTTTAATAATTTAATTAAAAAATGTTTCCATCACTACACTTCCAAAAACTGTCCGAAAGTTAATCGGAAGCCGCCATTTTTACTTGCTCATGCGCACAATTTTTTTTCCAGAATGAAAAGGTCTATTCGTTCGTGTCGCGTCTGTAGTCAGACTTAACTTAAAATCCCTATTTCCGGAAATTACTAGATCTGTGGCGGCGCATTTAAACGCTTTGTATTAACGTTTAATCATCATTGTTCATTAGGAAGTAAGGTATAGATGAAACGTAGTAGAGAGAAAGAACGAGAACGTCGGGGACTGCGTGATAAGCTAAATAAGCCGCAAGCCACTGCGATCTCCGTTTATAAATATAGTATTTCCTTTCGTGAACCGAAGACTGCGATCTCCGTTTATAAATATGGTATTTCCTTTCACGAACCGATAGGCCATAGTTTAGCTAGCGAGAATAGGTCCCCTTTCTTCGAGTCACGTAGGTGTGCGCGGATAAGTTTCCGTCATCGATTGCGTAAGACCGAGCGCGGTAGATCCATGGGGGTCGACGCGTTCTTTCTTCGCACGTGGACGCGTGGTGCGTGGATTACATCATCGTGCGTAGAAGGAGAAAGTGGGAGTGGAGTTCTTGACTTCGCCTAGAGCCGAGTATTAGATTGGTTCCCCACCGTTGCCGAAAGGCGGGGACTTAGGATTTAAAAAGGTGCACTTTGCCGCTCGCGGGGCACTCAGATAAAGATTTATAACGCGACTTTATATTCGAAAATGTGCCAAAATATATTCGATTGGTGATCACCTCATTTCAAGAAAGAATAGTTTTCTTTCTACCTAAATAAAACTCTCCAGTTCCTGATCCGCCTCCTTTCAAGCAGAGTGGGTTAGCACTCCACGGGCACGGACCTGCCCCCTGGAATTGGACAAAGAAGACCAGCCCGGCACGCAACAAATTTGGTGACAGCGGTGGGATACTTCAAAAACGGACAATTTGACAATTTCGGAAAGTGACAGTGCCGGCTCGAAAGTGCGGAAGACTTTATTAAAAGCAAACTTTAATACGCACTCCTCTGTCCCGGGTTCTTTGTGCGTGGTTTTCCCCGGGAACCGTAGGGCAAATGCCAGAGGAGGTGGCTTTAGTGACCACGCATGTTACAATTCCACTTAAGACCACCCGCGTAAAGAGACACTGAAAAAAAATTATCCACCGCGAATCAAAGTACGGAACCGGAGATCCACGGCGAGACGACCCGGACATCTACAGCGAGGCGACCCGGACATCTACAGCGAGGCGACCCGGACATCCACAGCGAGGCGACCTGGACATCTACAGCGAGGCGACCTGGACATCTACAGCGAGGCGACCCGGACATCCACAGCGAGGCGACCCGGACATTCACAGCGAGGCGACAACCCGAAGATCCACAGCGAGGCGACAACCCGGAGATCCACAGCGAGGACGACAACCCGGAGATCCACAGCGAGGCGACAACCCGGAGATCCACAGCGAGGATGGCAACCCGGAGATCCCCAGCGAGGGCGTCATACCGATAAGTCTTTAGAAAAATATTTTTTATTAAGATGTTACATCCGACATATCTTGCGGGCGGTCCTTTCCAAATCGCGGAAACAGAAACTCCTCAATTCGCTTCGTTGCAAATCTCTCCGGTGGCTCAAAATAGCCCTCCAATACTATCACATCCATCGAGCGAACCTGAAACGCTACTAAAAGACGCGGCTTTCACTTGCTTCGCGCGCGGTCTAAGTAATACTATAATGAATACTTTACTATCAAAGGAGAAACCGACGTCCCTAGAAAATGCCATTGATCTTGCTGTGAGGGTTGAATTAGAGATTATAGAACGTTCGCGTCATCTTCAGGGAACACCAAAATCAAACTCGATTCAAAGTACGGTTTATAATACAAATAATTTTCCTAATTCTAATGCAAATCGACGTCCGCGACGGGATAATCCATACCCATACAAACAAAATCGTGATTGAAAGCGTAAATTCGATTTCCGACGCGGATGGGGGGGGCGTAATTACGATTTTAGGCGTGAGCGCGACCAAGATAAAAATTATTTAAACGCGAGGGACACTCCGTCGGGACAAATCTCGCGGAACACGATTAGGATTACACGAGTCGGATCCACCAGATATAGCGTCGGGATAATCTGGAAAATATAAATTTCACAAAGGATAATTTTGAAATCTAAACATATAGCTTCATTTCTACTATTTGCATTTTTTTTACCCTTAATAAAATACCCTTCGAATTGAAGAACGCCCCGGCTTCGTTTCGACGGATGATGGATGTGGTATTATCGGGTCTTCAGGGTATTGAGCTGTTCGTCTATATGTACGACATCGTCGTCTATCCCTTTTTCTCTCTCTTCCGGAGAACATTCTCAAAAATTGAAAACTCTCCTTGTACGGTTGCAAACGCCGATTTACCACTCCAAGCTGAAAAATGTCATTTTATACGCCGTGAATTGATTTATTTTGGTCATGAGATCACCAATGAGGGTGTGAAACCCGACTATAACGAAATTAAGGCTATTCGAAGTTTTCCGGTTCCCAGAACGAAGACAAGTATTAAGCAGTTCCTTAGTCTCGTAGGGTATTATAGACGCTTCATCAAAGATATGGCAAAAATAGCCAAGCCACTTACTCGTTTATTAAAAAAGGATGACCCCTTTATCTGGACCTCATTCACTCAGGATGCTTTTGAAACTCTTCGTAAAATTTTGTGCTCCGAACCGCTTCTTCAATTTCCTAAATTCTTCGAACCTATCGCTGGGACGACCAATTCTTCAAAGTATGCACTCGGTGGAGTCCTGAGTCAGGATACTATCGATACACTGAAGGATCCTGAAATAAATTACATTACAATCGAAAAGGAATTTTTGGCGATTCTTTTCGCTATTGAATATTTTTGACCATATTTGTATGGTTATCAATTTTCCGACTATCACCGATCATCGCCCTTTGGTCTGATTGCATAATGTAAAAGACCTCATCTCGACATTAATTTGTTAATGAATTCATCTCAACGAGTATGATTATAATATCATATACGAACCTGGAAAATCAATTTTACTGCTGACGCTCTATCCTGTAATCTGATCAACCTTGAGGCTTCCTATTTACCCGAACCTTTCACCTTCTTGACGAAAAATGTAAATGAAGATGCCGCTTATCCCAGGAACTTTGAAGAGGTGTTCGACTGTACAGACGAATTACCACTTCCTTGTTTCACCGAGGATCTGGCGTCGGATGCAGACAGAATTTTCTATCAAAATAAAGAATTAACAGATGCCTTGTTCCTGGCGCGCGGGAGCTTGGTATTCGACGAAAAAGAGGTCAATTGCTTTCAAACAAGTAAAGTAGAATCTGACGTTTCTGACATGACTAATTCGGATTGTGAAATCGAATATTTTACCACTGACGAAGACGGCTTACCAATTAAGTTAGGGCTCCACTCGGTTGCCGACCTGTTGGAGGTCTCTTCCGGGGGAGTGAAGAGTGGCGCTGAGCTTACTTTCCTGGTAACCCGGTCTGACAGATCCTGTAAGCGATCTCCGGCCCAGATGGGTTCGCTCCAGCTGCCGCCAACGAGGGACAACGCGGCACACCAGAGAAGACACCCTCCGGTTACCAACTCTTCTTACGCGAAGAGCCTAACCCTGTTGGGTGCCGCCGCCGACGAGGGAAATACCTTAGAATGTGGCACATGTACGGAGCACCCTCCGGTTACCAACTCTTCCTACGCGAAGAGCCTAACCCTGTTGGGTGCCTCGGTTGCTACCGACGAGGGAGACAATTTAAAGATGACCTCGATAAAACGTAGAAAATTTGAATTCAGTACCTATAATGTAAATTCAGACAGACCATCGAACAACCCGAACCTTTTTCCTACTATATTCTACTCAACGGACCAACTTTATATGCGCCTAGACGAACTCATCAATTTTATCCCGTTTAGATTTGAATATTTCCTCTGAAATTGGCCTAGTGCTACTTGAGGACAGAGAATACCTAATATTTTACTTGACTCTTCGTAAAACCTCTCGACACCTTTCTAAATTATCTTTCAAAGTCCTTGTAATTTTTAAGATTACTAATGGACAATCAAGGTGAAAGTTTTGATATCACTGCAAACGACTGAGTTATACTCATTCAAATGGGTTGACGTAGGAAATCTTCCGAGGAAAAACTCCAACAATTCTGAATATTTCATAACAATCCTCTCCCATAATACCAGGTAACCTATGCGTATCACTGCTACTCGAAAAGGAAATCGTTATCCTCTAACTCTGCTACTCGAAAAGGAAATCGTTATCTTCTAACTCTGCTACTCGAAAAGGAAATCGTTATCTTCTAACTCTGCTACTCGAAAAGGAAATCGTTATCTTCTAACTCTGCTACTCGAAAAAGGAAATCGTTATCTTCTAACTCTGCTACTCGAAAAGGAAATCGTTATCTTCTAACTCTGCCACTCAAAAGGAAAATCATTATCTTCTAATTATCTAGGATAATCTCAAAATATTTTGACACTCTATTTCTCTTTTTACATGAACTCAGTTGCAGTTACTCACGTATTAGCCGAGCAATTTATCATCTGTTTTGGTTTGCCTCGTGCTATCATACCGATCACACACAGGGAAGCATCTTCTTCGCTAGTCAATTCTTAAAGTTTTGCAAAAATTTTTAAACTTCAAAGATTCACTTCCACTGCATTTCATCAACGTAAACGTCACAGTTTGATTATAATTGGATTGGATCGCGTGAGATTGTCGAGATTACACTAAATAGCACCAAGGAAAAATTGTTCATGCAAATAAGTTAAGACTAGCTCTCATCAGACTAGATAACATCGGTGAAAATACTCGGACTAACTTAAAATAATAACCTTTATATTTTTGAAATTATATTAAACACACTTGAAAAATTATATTAAGATTTTCAAATTACATTAAGGTTTTGAAAGTACATTAAGGGTTTGAAAGTATATTACGGGTTTGAAATTATATTAAGGTTTTGAAAATATCTTAAGGTTTTAAAATAATCTTAAGGTTTTGAAATTATATTAACATTTGAAATTATTTTAAGATTTGACATTACATTAAGATTCGTCATCATATTAAAGTCTTAAAATTACTTATAAGAATAATTTTAAGAAAAAAATGTTTTTCAAACATTTTTTCACATAAGGTGGAAGGTGTCGCGTCTGTAGTCAGACTTAACTTAAAATCCCTATTTCCGGAAATTACTAGATCTGTGGCGGCGCATTTAAACGCTTTGTATTAACGTTTAATCATCATTGTTCATTAGGAAGTAAGGTATAGATGAAACGTAGTAGAGAGAAAGAACGAGAACGTCGGGGACTGCGTGATAAGCTAAATAAGCCGCAAGCCACTGCGATCTCCGTTTATAAATATAGTATTTCCTTTCGTGAACCGAAGACTGCGATCTCCGTTTATAAATATGGTATTTCCTTTCACGAACCGATAGGCCATAGTTTAGCTAGCGAGAATAGGTCCCCTTTCTTCGAGTCACGTAGGTGTGCGCGGATAAGTTTCCGTCATCGATTGCGTAAGACCGAGCGCGGTAGATCCATGGGGGTCGACGCGTTCTTTCTTCGCACGTGGACGCGTGGTGCGTGGATTACATCATCGTGCGTAGAAGGAGAAAGTGGGAGTGGAGTTCTTGACTTCGCCTAGAGCCGAGTATTAGATTGGTTCCCCACCGTTGCCGAAAGGCGGGGACTTAGGATTTAAAAAGGTGCACTTTGCCGCTCGCGGGGCACTCAGATAAAGATTTATAACGCGACTTTATATTCGAAAATGTGCCAAAATATATTCGATTGGTGATCACCTCATTTCAAGAAAGAATAGTTTTCTTTCTACCTAAATAAAACTCTCCAGTTCCTGATCCGCCTCCTTTCAAGCAGAGTGGGTTAGCACTCCACGGGCACGGACCTGCCCCCTGGAATTGGACAAAGAAGACCAGCCCGGCACGCAACATTCGCACAACTTTAGCGCCTCTGGTGGTTTGTTCGCAAACTTTTCCAGATCTACGACTGGTGCATAGGTAGTGGGTGCATTTTCAGCAGATCATTCCGCTCCGCAACAGTTGTGGAGCGCAGCTCAGTAAAAATCTGCTGAACGCGCATTCTACCGAGCGCTCCAAGTGAGCGCAAGTGGTAGCGGTCGCCATGTTTTGTAGCGAAGAGAGTTAAGTGGCCCGGAGACGGTCAATAATACCTATTGTCAATAAAATTGATCAATTGCGATTGATGGAGTGGCCCGGAGACGGTCAATAATATTGTCAATAAAATTGATGATTTCAATTGTAATAGCGATTGATGGAGATCCAATGAACACGTCAATATTTCATATAATCCTTAGATTTTACTTTCCACAACTCTGAGTGATCACGAAACAGGGCTATTAAAAGCAACACAAAGTTCCGTGATGTTTCTGGGTTCCACGGAGCTCGGCGGCGTATCCGTCATCGCGTGGCCGTCTTGTGCAACTGCCCGAACGATTGTCAATATCTCGATTACACCATCAATTGGGATGCGTCAATGGTCCCCGTCAATGTACTTCAATCAAATTTCCTATCAATCTCCGTCCATCGATTGACAATGGCATCAATCGCTTCCTACACGATCAATTAGATGCATCAATGAGTACCATTGACAATATTATTGACAATATTATTGACCGTCTCCGGGCCACTTTACGCTCCAGCGCTCCCGCTCACTTCCATCGGAAGAAGTTTTGGCGCATTTTATGAATGATGTCGAGGGGTGTGAACCGATGTGTCGAATTCCGTCTGTCGTGCGACGGAACATCTTATATTTTATGTATTATTACGAAAAAAAATTACATTTTCTTGCCACCGGCAATGGAGTTAATACTGTTTAGCTCTGAGGTACTGATATAAACAACACAATATTTTGTAACCAGAGATAACACTGGACAACAGTGATTTTGTTACTTGAACCAAACCAGGTGATTCTTATAGATTTATGTGCGCTAAAAACGAATCTAACTCAAATTTGTATACCACGTCAGGATTTTTAAATACTTGAAGTTAAATATAAGAAAACGGGCGATTTTGGCCATATTCACGGGTCTATTACTAACTAAAAAATGTTTCTTTTCGAACTTTTTAATACATTAGTTTATTGTTTCTAAACGATTTTACAAAGCCAAATTTCAATCCCAAAGTACGATTTTTCAAAGCTAAAGTATGTACGACAAGTCGATCATTTAAATCCACTGCGCCACGCGCCTAATGTATCGCAGGCCACGGCCAGAACTTGCTGTCAGCAGAACAGAGAGCGCTACTTCTGAGCGTACTGAGCGGTAGCGGTTTATGCTCGATTTGCTGTGAAACCCCTGTGGTTCGCAGAGCAGTCGAAGCAGTCACAAACCGTTGGCAACTGATCTACGCATGCGCAGTTTGTTAAAAGCTATTTGATCGCGGACATACGGTACATTAAATACAAATACATGCAAACAAGCAATGCTAGTCAGTCGCGTGGCGGGATCAAAAACCGGCGTTGAAAAAATAAGTCCCGCCGTTTAGAATAATAATTATACGGACGCTCGAACGAATATACCAAGTTACAGTCAACCCAGAGTATTCGAACAAGGGCACACTATTTATTCATATTAGATTATATTGATAAATAGGTATAACCCAATAGTCATGAAGTTCTTCACAGAATCAACTACGCGTTGCGCCGCGCGTCTCGGCACTTTGTCAGAATTTGAGAGATTGCCGGAAGCTGCATTCGAGACGCCGCTTTTACTCGTATACACGAAGGTCAGTACTCGCTCTACTAAATCCGTATTTCTCTGTCAGTCGATACGATGGAGGAGTAATCGATTCTTCGATTCCAGAGAGGAAGTATTCCACACCTAACAAAAGACGTATTCAAATTATTAACAAAGGACCAACAGCTTCTCTCAGTTTCTCTGCCCACGACGATCACCATGGCCGAGTCCGTCAAGAAATTCAAATCCTTCTGCAATTTCGTTAGCCTTCCGGTGCACTTTTCTATTACTACAAAAATCTTACTGTGTTTAACGTGGGAACAACAATCTGACCATAAAGCCTATTATATAAAAGGTGGGCTTTTTATATCCCCCACATTGTTTTTTTATAATTTTTGATTTTTGGAACTGATTAAGATATATTTTTTTCCTTGGTGAAAATATGGTATAAGAATTTCATAGATTTTGTTAAAACCGAGTATTATGTTGAAAATTTGTCATACTTTGATAATATCAATTCGATAATCTGTCAATATATGACATAATTTGCATTTCATAAAGTGAATTTTTCTTACAATAATTGTTGACAAATTGTATTAAGGATGTTTGAAAAAGTTTAGCAGTATTTGACAATTTCTAATTAATTTCCTATAAAATTAGATTCTGTTAAGAAATGTGCCTCTGAAAATCAACAAAAACTGATAGAATTTATCAACATTTGCCTTCACAATTTTTATAGAATTTGTCATATTCCTTTGAATTTTCATAAATTATATACAAATTCATATCTTACTATTCTTAACAAAATTTGTCTATTAAATTTTCACCAGGGTTATTTTAAAGCTGAGAACCTACCGAAAAGATACTATAGTCCCATACACACACACACACACACCTATACAATTCTCATGGGAATCTGATGTACTTTTGACACAGCAATTCCAGATATCCACTAGAAAGGTTTGAGAAGGACGAATAGGAATACATTGGATTTTATGTGTATCCCAGATGACAAATATGGATTCACCTAATTTTATATGTATTCATAAAAACAAGTAAAATTCTACAAAGATAATAAAGTCCTGTACACACTGTTCTATTTGTAATTACTAATAGAACTTACAAGATTGTTTGTTTTTATAGATACACATAGAATCTAATAGATTCCAATTCATCTCTCTTAGATCTTTATTAGTGGGTATCTGGAATTGCTGTGTCAAAAGCACATCAAATTCCTGTGGGAATGCTATCAGATTTTTACAAGTTTTCTGTGAAAATCTACATAGTTTTTTTTTCAAAATTTGGTCTTGACACGTCCATTCGGGTAAGATGTGAAGATCCTTGAGTAAACCATTCGATGAGTGCTGGAGCTCTCACGGAACATCCAGGAGATTGGAGATTCCAAAGCTTCCGAAGCCGTGCAGCCTAATGCGGCGATGCACCGTCTTATATAAAAGAAAGTTGGCTAAAATTTGGTAACCGTCTAAGCACCGGGAGCGCCAGATTTTCGTGCCCGGCCACTTTCTCTAAAATTAAAAATTTTGGCGTCAAGACCAAGTTTCTTGCAACCGCTTTTACATCTTCTTATACGGTACTACAAAATAAGTAATAAAAATTTTTGATCGATTCGAACAATCAAAAATTATGAGCGAAAAGAATGTGAGAGAATTAAAATGCCCAACCAGTGGACTGTGAAAAGGATGAAAGATAAAACATTGTTTATTCTTTTTATTCCTTATTTCTTATCACAACTAATCTCAGAATCCAATCAGATAAAAAGAATCGATCAGAATTTCATCCCTTATATCTTATTCTTTTCGTTCTGTAACAGGCCTAACAGTCGCTATAAACTCTCCGCAGGAATATCCCGTGCTCCTCACGATTCAGGACCCATCGCTGGAGACCCCGCCGGGTTATCAGAGTAGTCAAACCGTATCGGTGTGGTCCAAGAACGGAAGACACTCGTTGACGCCAGACGTGTACATGGATCTGGTGGAGGCGTTCAAACCCGACCTGTACGTCGCTTTGTGCGACGGGGACACAGACCTCTCCAGTAAACCGAAACGAATAGCGAAAGCCGTCGAGCGCAGTAGAATCTTGCTCAACGCGTGCACTAAGCGGCACGAAAAATCCGAAATCCTCAAATCTAGTGCTATTCTCGGCGCGGTCGAAGGCGGCTACGACCTGAAGGCCAGAGAACTCTCCATAAAGCATCTCGCAGAGAAATCGTTAGCGGGCTTCGTCTTAGACGGACTCCACAAAAACGGACCCAACATCGAGGAAATCGCTTCCGCGCAAATCGACGAGATCGTTCGACACAGTATTGTACGTGTTCGATGGCGTTGCGAAGCTTCGATCGTAGATTTTCTGGCTGTCAATCGCTCTATGCTTTCCGTTTTAGAGGTTGCTTCCGGCGGACAAGCTCCGGATTTCCATGGGCGGCTGGAATCCGGCGACCGTGGTCGATTTGGTCAACTTGGGAGTGGACGTGTTCGACTCGTCTTATCCCTATTTGGTCACGGAGCGCAGCGAAGCCGTGGTTTTCATGTGCGCCGTGCACCATTCGACGGAAAATTCCCCATCGACGCTTATCCTCGAGGAGGACCGGTAATTATACAGTAAAATCCGGTTGATACGATTTTAAAGGAGACGTGCAAAAAATCATCTTAGGCGACAAAGCGTTTTATGCGGGAAAACCTGACAGCGAAAGAAAAATAGAAATATTAAATATTATTTTTATATACCCATACAAGCATGAATATTTATACATATCGCTTAACTAATGCTAAAAGGTTGTATACAGTATGTCCCGTGGATAAAACGCAAGTATTTGAACTTCCCTGACATTTAACTTTGGTAGTGCTTGGAACGGTGCTGTAGTTAGAGTTGGCTTCAGAAGAGTGCGCTGCGTTCTTACGAGCCGTGTTTCGAGAGCGAAAAGTGTAAAACGTCTGATTTCCCGGGAACTGTTAATTCGGGAGATCGAAGCGTCTAACCTCGAAATTAACTGAATTTGTAAAAATAACGGTAAATAATGTGTAGAAGTGATGAGAAATAATCATACAGGTTTCGCGGAAACACGGCTCGTAAGAACGCAGCGCACTCTTCTGAAGCCAACTCTAACTACAGCACCGTTCCAAACACTACCAAAGTCAAATGTCAGGGAAATTCAAATATTTGCGTTATCCACAGGACATACTGTATATGTAATATTCAAGCGTATCAGCAGTGCCCAGTTAAAATTTCAGACGATTTCACTCAAAATATTTAGAGAAATAGCCACTCCAAGTTTGGTATTTTTACATTGTGTTTCATGGGGAGTTCAGATTTTTCAAACTTTAGAGTTAAAAAGAATGTATAGCCAGTTAAGCAAACTTACAAAACAGTTTTAATTGAAAGATACGAATTGTTTTTTATATTTAAAAAAGTATTAAAAAACTATCACTTACTACGTCTATTTTGAGTATTTGCTTTTAATAATTGGATTTTATAGTTTGGTCAATGGTTTTTATCAGAGAAATTGTATCATTCAACAGGTACGCTGACAATTTTTCCCCGATATGCGAGCTTTGCCAATGCTTGACCTGCCGGAATCACACCAGGGCTTACTTGCATCATCTGTCTCGGACCAAGGAACTCCTGGGGCCGGTACTTTTAATGATGTACGCATACAACGACCGTTTTCGCTCGTAACAACTTTATTTCGCAAATATGCTGTGTTATCTCTGTTTCCTTTCAGCCACAATATGCATCAGTATTTCCACTTCTTTAAAGCGATACGGAAACACTTGAGAAACGGCACCTTCAACGACTTTAGGATGAAAGTACGCTCGCAATTTTCCACGGGGCATTAGTCGACTCGACAATGTCACATCGGCGTTACGAAAGTTTTCATGAGTTGCGGTATCGTTTCGCGTTTTCGCCCCGCAAATAATGACAATCCCGTACACGCGTTTACTCGGGCAGGAAATTAGGATCGAGGTAATTGTAGGAGGAGGAGGAGGAGCTGTTGAAGCTGTGCGGGAAGTAATCTGTATCGTAGCTCCTCGTCGCCCGCGGCGGCCTTACCACGGTGAGTCTGTGTGACGGCGGATGAGCCGGGCTCTCCGCTTCCAGCTGAGCCACCACGCAGTCCGCACACAAATCGACGCCGCTCTCGCAGCCGTTGCAGTGCCACCTCGCGCCCCGGAGAGGCTCCTCTCGGCATATAGTGCACTAAAATTAAGACACGCGCGCGACGTGAGGGATACGTATTTCGATCGATATCGACCGACGTAAGGACACCGACCTTGTATCCGAAGTGGCGATACGCCTGAGATTGCGCCTCTTCTTTCTCCGCCTTCACTTGGCGCAGCAATTCGATCTGCCTCAGCTCGGGGTTATCCTCCACGCCTTCATTGCTGACGTCGTCGTCCTGGGTAAACTACGCGCCCATTGGCGAATCACGCACGAGCGAATTGACGTAGGCGAATGAATGTATGGAAATGAATAAAGGAAAAAGATACTGACAAATTCGTCGGTCACCGCTTGTTCCTTGCTCGTATCGCTCACGGCGAAGGACATTTCGTCGGTGGGGGAAGAACGTGGAGGGTCGGAAGAGCAAGTAATTGTTGCGCTGGTGCCGATGACCATGGCCCTTCTTCACGTCTAATTTCATTTTGGGACCCCGCCCGGGTATCGGAAGACCGGCGCGCAGCAACTTGATGAAGTACTTCTGTACGCGGCTGGAGACTTGCTTGGGCGTGCGATTTCCTGTAGGGAGAAGGAGACTCGTGCATGTGAAGTATTTAACGGTAAAACATTCCCGCTATTTCAAAATTTTCAAACTCTCCGTGTCAGTCTTTTCAAAAAATAAGTCACGAATTATTACATCAATGAAATACGCCTGTATTGTTATATTTTGAAAAGAATTTAACGTTTCTAATCGGCTAAATATATAGGGTTATCTGGCTTCAAAGCCCCTGTTTATTTTATTGTAAGGGAAATGCAGGAAATCTTTGTAAAAAGGGGGAACAATTTTGATTAAACAATTAGATCTTCCAGAAGTTAGAAACATGCAGTGGTTAAAAAAACATTGTTAAAATATACAATGAAACATTAAAATTTATTAGGTGAATAAAGGATTTTTTTTATTTAAAAATGTATCTTATGCAACTTCAATCCGAGTATCACAATCTAAAAAGGGACCATTTGTCAAGTCTAATTTCCGGGGCCCTCTGTCAATTCTAAGGACTTAGAAAATCCGTAGAAGAAACTTCTCGCGAGGCATTTGAGAATGATCTCGATGTCGGTAAAATAGTGAAACTCATTGGCATAGCAACGCTGAAGAGTGTATCATTCTTGAATATTTCGGTTATCCAAATCCCAGAAAAAATTAATTATTACGTCTATGAGTTACATGTTGCACTCATGCGATTGGTCTTTTTGTTTTTTACAAAATACTCATTAAATGTTAGAAAAACTGTCTACTCCCGCATCATCCACGCTCTGATTGTGAGTAATAACGCTGTGTAATAACTTATGGATCCATTCCAAAAGAAAATAAACAACAGATTTCTATACATATTTTGAAGCAGATGTTCATTTATTCAATCATATACGTGTATGTACACCCAGCGTGGCGGATTCTGTCGCTAGTGATTTTCTAAAATGTCATTTTTAAATATACTAGCCAATGAACAATTAATTCTCATGCCCTCATTAGCTACGGTGACGTTTACCCTCGTTAATGAAAGCATGAGGATTGATTAATCATTGGTTAGTGTACGTTTAAAAATAACATTAAAAAAAGTCACCAGCGACAGAATTCGTTCATCTTGAATGTAGTGCGTCTATTGTCAATGACCGCGTGTCTCGTCTCGGTTAGAGCTGTCAACCGATTTTTATTTTTAATTATTTATTTCGTACTTCCACAAACTTCTACCCATGGCCTTGCTAGCCACGGAGTAAACGTTCAATCTGGTAAGTCTACTTTTTTAATTATGGCTTTTATTTGGGAAAAATTAGAGCGCAAAATTTTCTCGCCTTTTTACGCTTCCTTTTACCTCGTTTACATTTCCATTTTTAGCAAAAAAATGGATTATTTTGACCCTTTTTATGTAGTTCGAAATGATAAAAAAACAAACTGAGCGAAAAAGTTGAATGATAGGTGGTTTTAGAGGAAAAATATCGAATTTTAGGAGAAAATTGGAAAAAAATCGCGAGTTTTAGAGTGAACAGGAGGATATTTAAATAGAAATAGAGGAATAAGGGGATACATTGTGAAGCCTGGATTATACAGGGTGTAACAAAATAAGTGTAAAACATTTCAGGGGGTGATTCCTCATCGAAAAAGGGATAGGGTCTTTCATACCGTATGTCTGACAGCAAGCGCAACAGGAGCTGTGACCTGAAAATTTGACTTCGGCAGTGTTTGGAGGATGCTCGAGTCACTCATAAACGCTGCTCGCGCAGTGTAAGGGCGAAAAGTGTCAAAATGTCTGATTTCTCGATAGCTGTAAATTATTTCTTATTTGTGAGTGACTTGAGCACCCTCCAAACACTGCCGAAGTCAAATTTTAGGTTACAGCTCCTGTTGCGCTTGCTGTCAGACATACGGTATAAAGAAACTTCATTTGAGCATCCCTTGTTAAGATACAGCCCTTTAAAGGGGCTGAACATTTACTATGATTTCTACATGTTGTATGTTTTGTTATTAATAAATTAGTTTTGTTTGTTCATCTTTAATCATATTTTGATGCAGGTAGTAACTACAAAATAACAATACTAATCCAGTTCGCATTTCTGACGATGTATCTCTGTAGTTGTTCGTAAAATAATTTTTTGCTGCGAACTGGTTAATTTTGGGCAAAAAACAAGAGACATTTTTTGTTTAGAATGAAACAAGCTATTGGAAATAAATTTTTAAATGGTAAACAAATAATAAGACAAAAAGTTACGTTGGAAATAAATTTTAGGGGTTGCGTTTTCCACCCCTTACAACCATGGGGTAAACCAAATAAATTACTGGCTAAGTGTCTTTTTGGTAGTAGAAAATGTCACGTTAATTTCAATTTTGTAACTTTTTAGTATTTGTGAAAAAAATTGCAAAACAAATTTTATGTATCCCCTTTAAGGGGCTGTATCTTAACAAGGGATGCTCAAATGAAGTTTCTTTACATGAAAGACCCTATCCCTTTTTCGATGAGGAATCACCCCCTGAAATGTTTTACACTTATTTTGTTACACCCTGTATAGTCAGAGCTCCCATCTAGTCAGATATTCAAAAATAGTGGGTAGTAATGACTTATTTGAGGAAAAAAAATACCAATCTTTCCTCATTTGAGCATTATGAAGAAATAAGAAAAAGCAGTCTAATGGTGTTTGTAATAAATTCGGTAAAGTTTGGAGGAAATAATATTGAAAAAAAATGATTGAAACTTGTAATCGAAATCACTTTTTAACGGACAAATACCTCAAAAAATCTTTTCTCATACTAGAAGGAACACGCGCTTTGATAACGACTGCTTGTTACGTGCCATCATAACAATTTACACAATCTAGGCACTCGTAACATGACCATCTCAATACTGAGAATTTGTATGAATTGTTGCAGCATTTTAGCAGCGGAAAGGTATTGTAAAATTATTTGACGGATGAAGGGACGAAATCTTAAAAATGATGACTTTTAATTACTTTTAAAATTAAAAATGACTTTTTACTGACTTCATTGAAAAAAAATGATGAGTCATTAAAAAAATAACCAAGTGGGAGCCCTGTACAATAGAAGATAAGCGATACGAATCAACGAGGAGTGTATTCCATAAAACGTTCTTCTACAAGACAGAAATCTTTGATCTTGAACAGGATTTACCATTTAAATAACCAATATGAATTGACGAGAAGCGTATCCTCAGTAAGCATCGTTCAAATGAAAAAGAACAACACCCAATGAAAGAATCTCACCCAACGCATTAGCAATCTTCGTCCAACGTCGCATTTCCACCTCTTCGGGCGGATACTCAATCAGAAGCTCTTCCAGTCGTCGCTGCTCCTCCGTCGTCCACAATTGATTGAAGATCTCGGGTTTGCTCTGATCGAAAGCGCGACCGCGAACTAAAATCTAGAAAGCATTAAGATTCCGCAACTTACAAGCCACGATTAATGGCCGAAGTACGACTTCATTTCCGAATCGAGGCTTGAATTGAAGATTTTCTCCGAGATGGGAATATTTCTCACGAGTCTTAAAGGAAATATAAAAGAGTAATCGTACTTTTCCGTCTTCCTGCTCTGATTTGGGTTGCACGTGTCCGTGACGAGTCTGCGGTCGCATCGAATTGTCGGGTAAAGTGAAATTGTACTGCGCCCAGTCTATATACGGAATTTCTGCGATTTTCTGAGGACCCGGCAACTCTGGACGATCGCCATTCTGCAATTGAGCGACAAAGGATATCGGATCCTTCGTCGCTTTGGCGCGCACCGCCAGTAATTAGGTGCCCATACACACAGAGGTCGAACTGTCGGTTTGGAACGGCAGTTCGAACCGTCGGGTCGATCCGTCGGTTTTAACCGTCGTCGTCCACTAACGCAGAATAGAAACCCGCGGGTAAAACTGACAGGCCGGCCGCAAAACTGCAGATCGACCCGTAGTGTCGACCGACAGTAGACGGGCTGAGAAAATCGATTTTGTTGCGCTTGTACTTTATAAGTGTACGATTTTAATTCTTCTTTTTTTAAAATACTCGGAAAAATATATAGAACAAATGTGACATAAAGCCAAAGTTTGCTTTTTAATTTTTAATAAAAATGTATTTTTTGTACGGCTTTTTCTTTAAATATCTCGAAAACTATTGACAAGTTATCAAGACATGCTCCGGAAAAAATTTAGAGAATTTCAAGACGAAACGATTGGTTTTTATCTCATTTTGTTACGATGAATAGTTCTCGAGATATTGAATTTTATATATAAATACGCGCCGTAGCGCCCGCGCGCTCTTGTAAACGAATGCCTCTAACTTCACTAAAAATTGGTATTTTTCGATGATTTTTGTTTTGTTTTAAAAGTAATGAAATATTGCAATCATCAGAAACAAAAATTTGTCAATTTTTTCGGTTTTACGCCAGAGCATCAAAAGTGCATTTACACGTTTTAATAGCGAAAAAGGTTTTTTTCGTAGAAAATTCAATGTACTCCTTTTTTAAATACTCACTTGATATAAACATAATTTTCAAAATTATTAGTTTACCAAAATAATTGAGTATTGGTTCGTTTCGGAGTCGAGAAGCTCGAGTTTAGCGTTTCCCGCAGGTGCGACAAGGATAACGCGACGTGAGTTCATGCGTCAGAGAGATAATCTCAATCTCGTATAGAATGAAATCGTTGAAAATAGCAATTAAACCTCGGTTTTTTATAACTTTTACTAATTTTAGTTATAATACTAATCAACAGAAAAATTACGTTCAAGTTGGACACAAAACGTGACAGATGAAAAAAAAAATGTTGGAAGATTTAATAATTTATTTTACTATTTTTTAAAGAATTAAGGCTTTATAAATAGGGCCTAAATAGCGCTTTCGGTTAGATTAGGATGATATTAAGCGGTACGAACCGACGTTCCGTCTGTCGTGCTAAAACGCATGTTAGTGGACGGCGACAGTTTTTCCCGTCGGTCTGGACTGACGGGTCAGCCTGACGGTTCGATCTGGCGCGTCGCGCGCCCACTAACTGAAAGGTAAAACTGCCGGTTCGAACCGCGCCGTTCCAAACCGACAGTTCGACCTCTGTGTGTATGGGCACCTATTGGTCCAGGTCTTGAATAGCCTGCGTCCTCTGTGATTCGAGGATGATGATGGTCTTGAGGAGATTGGTGTAATCCTTATTGCTCTTCAACGCCAAGTGATCCGACTCTAAGTAAAACTCGTTGTCGTCCGCGCGTCGAGATTTTTCTCTTCTTCTGTATCCATCGTTCACAATTTCTAAAGTAATTAGGAAGGTTAAAATATCGTGGTATAATCGAATCATTATGAAAGCTAATACAAGTATTGGCTATCAGAAGATAGAAACAGACGTTGTCTGTGCAGTAATCAAGAGGGTTCATTAAAACATACGAGAAAAAGATGTAAAGAGTTAGAGAGGGCTAGATTAAATGAAAAGATAATTTCAAGCTAGTTAACCAATTTAAAAGATTCCATAGATTCCTATAGAGAATTTTTATGGGAATCTGATGTGCTTCTGACACAGCAATTTCAGATATCTACTAGAAAAGTTTAGGAAAGACAAATAGGAATTCACTGGATTCTACGTTTATACCAGATGATAAATTGGGATTTACTGAATTTTATATGTATTCATAAAAACAAGTAAAATCCCACAAAGATAATAAAGTCCAGTACACGCTTTTCTAGTTGTACTATTGCTAATAGAAATTACAAGATTTTTTTTTATAGATACACATAGAATCCAATACATTCCTATTAATCCCTCTCAGATTTTACTAATGAATATCCGAATTTGCTACGTCAAAAGCACATCAAATTCCCAGGTATCCTATGGGATTTTTAAGTTTCCTACAAGAATCTATGATGTTTTTTCAATAAGGCAGGTATGGAAGTGCAGATAGAATGATTTAAAAAGTTAATGAGAGCAAAGGAAGTAAAAAATTAAAGAAAAGGAAAAAGGAAAACATCTCAGATAGCAAACAAGTTAAAGGACAGTTTAGACACGACTTGTTTCAAAAATGTTTCTTAATGGTAAAAGTAGTGCAAAAGCAGGACATAGAATGTCTTAAAGACGTATTTTATCTCTGTGCTGTCTGGGAATAAGGAAAAGCAAGTGTAACTTAACATGTAAATAGGAACAAAGTACGAAAAATAATGAAAACAAAGAAAGAATGTGAAAAAGAGCATGTATTCTACAAGTTGGGGAAAAAAAGAGAAATAGTAATAATGATTTTAAAACCTCAACAGGAAGATAAAGAAAACTGAACGAATGAATGAGGGATGTAATTTAGTATGTACCCTGCAAACAGGACAGAGTTAAAAGAGACGTCTTTAAGTTGTCTTTACAACATCTTACAATCCACTTTCGGATTACTTTTATCATTAAAAACCATCTTTAAGATGAGCCATGTCTAAAAGTCGTCTCAAGGTGGGACATAAGACATCTTTTAACTCGTATGCTGCTTACATAGCCAGCCAAGTCCTTTCTCTAGGCTGAAAATAAATCAACAAGTATAAGTCTCCAGGAAAAAACTTCAATCACTATCGTCTCATTATTTATGAGATTTTTTGCTCATATTTGCATAATACTTTTTGAAGATTACATTTTTATCTACAATAAATCTTATATAGATGTAATCCAAAAGTTCATAAATAATGAGATAATAGTAACTGGTTTCTTTTCCTGGTGAGTAATTTAGCCTTATATGGTATACACTTGTATCATATGTATGTTTCTCTTTTTTTTGCATAAATCCTATGAAATAAATACTAGTAAAGTATGCAAATAACGGACGATGATATTTAGAATGTTTTATTATACACAGCGCAATAAGCTTGAACTCTGAAACTACATTCTAAGTGTTACAAAACTTCGCTTCTTCAGAATCGTAATATTTTCAATTTGCTCAAATTGATTGCTTTATTATAATTTTTAGTTCATGATTGCTTTATTATAATTTTTAGTTCATTTTGTTTAATTTCAAAAGAATATAACTTGTTTACAGTCAATTCAAAGTCGTTATCTAAATACAATATAAACAACGAATCACACGCTGCAATCAGCTGGAAAATGACATTTCGACATTACCGGCTTGATGTAAATAACCGTTTTGTGAATTACGAATGTGTGTAAATTATTTCTTTAGAATGTAAGACTAATAACGGAAGCTTTAAATGGCGATAAATAGGTAAATAAGTCGTTATTTACATCGTATGAATCTTATTTTTCTTGAAAAATGGAGAATCCTAACCTATCAGCACTGCGAAACACTTTCTTGTACTTCTTGGGTGTTTTCCATTTACGACACAAACCAACACTGGTGTCGCACTTTCCATTGAAGCAGACCAATGATCTTATCAGGCTCTAACAGAATGTACGGCACAGTGTAAACACAGTGTTGGATGTGTCGTAAAATGGAAAATGGGCCTTACTTCCACACTAGCCCCAGTTACAACCTCGGGCTTAACTCTTAAACGGAGTTTAAATCATCCGTTCAACCAATGAGCGCTTGAGAATGAGGATCTAAACCGAGTTTATCTGTAGGTAGACAAGCCTAATTAAGGAGAGACATAAGCTTTCTACCAGAAATTTCAACAATACCGTATGTCCGCGATCAATTAGCCCATAGCAAAATTGCGAGTTTTGAATAAGCACCCCTGTGGGTCTCCTCGTCCAATAGAATCACCGGAGAAACGTTAATGCGCATGCGTAGTCATCCGCGAGTGATCGATAACCGATCTGGGCCCCTATTCTCGAGCTCATGCGAGAAACTTTCGTATACGAATCTTTGAATCTCACCAATCTCGTTTCGGCTATTCCATTCGGTCCACTATTTCATTGGTTACAACTAAAGATTCGTATACGACAATTCTCGCACGACATTCGAGAATAGGGCCCTGAACTTGCTGACACGCCAACCCTCGCGGATGACTACGCATGCGCATTCACGCTTCTCCGGTGATTCTATTGGACGAGAAGAGACCCACAGAGGTGCTCATGCAAAACTCGCAATTTTGCTATGGGCTCTTTCATCGCGGACATATGGTACGGTATACCGTATGTCCGCGATCAATTGAACCATAGGAAAATTGCGAGTTTTGCATGAGCACTCCTTTGGGTCTCCTCGTCCAATAGAATCACCGGAGAAGCGTGAATGCGTATGCGTAGTCATCCGCGAGTGTAGCGTCGTCAGCAAGTTCAGATCGATTATTTCGATAACCGATCTGAACTTGTTGACGACGCCACACTCGCGGATGACTACGCATGCGCATTCACGCTTCTCCGGTGATTCTATTGGACGAGGAGACCCAAAGGGGTGCTCATGCAAAACTCGCAATTTTCCTATGGTTCAAATGATCGCGGACATACGGTACGTAACTTTACGAGTAACTTGACTCGAGAAAGGCCTCCCCAGTATCGAAATAACCGACTTGAACTTGCTGACACGCCACACTCGCGGATGACTACGCATGCGCATTCACGCTTCTCCGGTGATTCTATTGGACGAGGAAACCCACGGGGGTGCTCATGCAAAACTCGCAATTTTACTATGGTAGGTTTGATCGCGGATATACCGGGTGTTTTCCTGGGTTGTTGACATAGGCCGATATGGTGCATAGCAGTTTGTAGACTATAGTATGTACGCTATTGGTCGGAGACGCAAGGACGCCGAGCGATTGGCTCTGCCTATGGTCGGCAGACGTCAATCGTCGCGACAGAAGTTCCCTAGTGCGTAGGCACTGAGCAGACGAGAAAGTATGGCGGTTGATACAAAAATTTGTTTACAAGGTGGAATTTTTCAGAGTAATTGTATTTTTTGAAAATAAAATGTGGTTTTCAAAGTTAATAAAATATTTCCATTCGCGAAACGATTTCCTTCGCGTTTATTTCGACCCTCGAACGCGCTTTTTAATAAATAGTAAAAATACAGTTAAAAAGAGTAATGAAGGAAGGGTGATAAATCTTGGAACAAATGTAAAATAATTAACGAGTCTTACAGACAAGTGAACCGACGTGAAAAATAACAGTGACCAGGCAGTTCTCAGGATTTTTGAGTAGGGTAAGTGTAACGATAAATCGAGAGGAATAATAAAAAGGAATTGTTTTGAAGTCATTCAATTTCTCTATCTATCTATACCTATACCGTATGTCCAATGGCTAGTCGAGCAGGTGCAGCGACCTGAATTTTTCTGAAATTTGACTTCGGCAGTATTTTAGTTAGAGTTGGCTTTGGAAGATGGCGCTACGTACGAGCGAAATATTTGAAATGGTAAAAGCGGGAGGCATGGGGGTCTCACTTATATGCACCAATCCTAGATCTGGAAAAGTTTGCGAACAAACCATCAGAGGCGCTAAAGTTGTGCGAACGAATTTACAGCGCATGTGCGGATGAAATACCGTATGTCCGCGATCATTTGAACCATAGAAAAATTGCGAGTTTTGCATGAGCACCCCTTTGGGTCTTCTCGTCCAATAGAATCACCGGAGAAGCGTGAATGCGCATGCGTAGTCATCCGCGAGTGTGGCGTCGTCAGCAAGTTCAGATCGGTTATCGAAATAATCGATCTGAACTTGCTGACGTCGCCACACTCGCGGATGACTACGCATGCGCATTCACGTTTCTCCGGTGATTCTATTGGACGAGGAGACCCAAAGGGGTGCTCATGCAAAACTCGCAATTTTCCTATGGTTCAAATGATCGCGGACATACGGTACATCTGTAGCGCCAGCTACTTTTCGTCTTTTCGTTCAGAGTTGAACCATTCTGTTTGCTTTGCTTATTCTGTAAATCGGTGTGGTTAACTTTACGTTTGTTCTAAATTTCGTGGTGATCTGGTGTATATTTTGTGATTTTTTGTTCTTCGACTTGTATTGTACATATTTAGCGTTTTATTGACTTTCATGAACTGTAACTTTAGTGTAGCTTAGTGTTTAGAATTGTAGGTTATGTTTATGAGGTAAGCATAACAATGTGGTATTTTTATCATTATAAATGAAATGAAGATGTAAAAAATAAAGCTTTTCATGTATTTTATAATGTATTTCAAAATGTACGTATTTCATGTACCTATTACTGAATACCAAAAGAATCCAATTATTGTTAAATTGTAATGTTAAAAATCCTATTAAATCATAAGCTTACATAGTAATCAGATTGATGTTATGCTACATTATCATAATGCCATGTTATCGTTTTAGATGGTACGTTATCGTAATTGTGCTGTCGCTGGGTGCGAGGATACTGAATCACAGAGGCATCGATTTCCAAATGCTATTAAAAAAATGAAGTTGTTTAAAATGTGGGTAGAAGCCTGTGGTAGAGATAGTTTGACAACTTTGAGCCCGGATCTTATCTATCGTTCGCAAAGGATTTGTCATATCCATTTTCCTCTTGAAGATAGATCTACAAATAACTTCCTGAAGCCGGAGGTTGTATCCACATTATTTTTATCATCTACGAGTAACATTTTAAATACAGGTAACTATGTAAAAAATTAATATGAAATGTTTTTCTCAATGTTTTTAGTGTAGTTTAAATTTAAATTTGTATATTTTGATGTATGTATATGATTTAAGGTGAAGCCACTTTTGTCGAAATTACGGAGTTATCTTCAGGCAGTCAGCCATCAATTCAAAAACTACAAAATGTTGACGAGCCAGCCACTTCATCTTTTGTACCTGAGGTAATTTTTGAAGACAAAACATGTGCGACTCCTGTTAAACGAGAATGTAAGTAAACCATAATTCAAATATGTAATTGTGATGTAAGATTACAACTTCTGAATGGAACTATTATTTTGAACAACTAATCACATTTAATTCGCCTTAATAATGATTTGATATAATGTTGTAGACAAGACGAGTACTGTTGAACAAAATTTTTTACATACACCTTCAAAAATGCGCAAACTTGATTGCAATGAACCGTCAACTTCTACTGCACCAGATCATGACTTTACAGCAACTGGTTCTAATACCACTCCTACAAAACAGAAACGTAAGTGTACAAAATTTATGTGAGAATACAGGTATTCTCAAGGACTTTCTCGATACACCAACTGACAGGCAGCTTTTTCGTTCTGTTAGGGCGCATCAGTACTAGACTGATCATTAAGGAAACAAATCAAGTTATTTGTCAATATGTCTACAATGAATAGCTGTCTATCAGTTGGTCTAGCTAGCAAGTTCTTGAGAGTACCTATATTCTCAAAATTCAGGACTGTAAGGCTATCCCCTAACCAAATAGGATTTTAAAGTAATGTTAATATTATTAATATCTTCATTGGGTTGGATAATGGCGTTTAGTTGAAAGAAATGTGTTCTAATATAGCCTGAAGTAGTTAATCGGTTTAATACATTGCATCCGTATTATCATTTTATTCAGAGACTTGTAATGATCATTGCGATTTATCTATTTTATAACAATTGTTTCTTTTAAAAGTAATGTGTGTGTGAAAATACAACATACCTTAGGCCACGGATTCTATCACAGGGGAATTTTCAGTGTCATTTTCAAAACGTACTAGTCAATAAACAATTAGTTCTCATGTTCTCGTTAGCATGTACATAATTTTGTTAATTTTTTTTAAACACATTCGAAAAACATGAGGAATTAAGAATTAAAATCACTACTTCTCCTCGTACATAATTAACAGTTTGAAGTACTACATAGTATTTCTGAGAGTGTTGTAATTATTATAGGTGTTTATAATTACCTGTCATTTCCAGAAACGTTATTAAAAAAAGTAGGCGTAGCCAGGGAGGAGCATTTAACACCAAAATGCAAAGCATTTTATGGAGCTGCAAGGAGATTCAGAAAATCTCTCCATTACTTAAAAAAACGTCGAAGAACACAAATAAAATTGACAAAAGAAGACATGCTTAACACAATCATTTCGGACTTAAACCCAACGGTGGCGACATTTGTTAAAATAATTCACATTTACGATCCTCCCCATCTTATAAAAGGCATCAGAAATAATCTATTAACGAAAAATTTAATATGGAAAGTAAATGGAGAAACTGTATGCTGTCAATGGTCTGATATAGTGACTGCATATGAAATGGACAACTCATCTGGTCAATTTAGAACGATGCCAAAAATTAACGACAGTCATATTATGCCAACAAAAATGAAAAAAATGAAGGTGTCCATGGCAACTCAAATATTTAGCCACAGTGTGGCTTCTATAGTTTCTCTCTTTGCGAAATCAGGTAAATTAATTTCCGTTACAATTTTTCTCCTTCGTTTACACTAACATATACATATATTTTTCTGGCATAATACATATAAATATAATTTTCAGGCATTGAACTTAGTGGAAAACGCTTGCCTCCTTCGGCTGAAGGTACAGCCAAAGTCCTCTTATTTTTCGATAAGCTTTTTGACAGCATTAATGGAAGTACGCTGTATCCAAAACGAGGCAAGGAATTAAAATGTGCAGTTACCAAATCTTCCAATCACATGGAATTTTGGAAAGAGTCCAGACGTCACTTGAGTAACATGTACTTTTGCAAAGAAGGAACGGACGAAAAATTTGTTCCACCTTCTTTGAGAAACTGGATAAGTACGCTTGTAGGAATGGAAGAAATTTTTAAAGTTATAGTGACCAATAATTTGTCTTTCTTCTTGCCCCGAAGATTTAATCAAGATCCGGTAGAAAATTTTTTTGGACAGATTAGGCAACATGGAGGACCGAATTCAAATCCCACAGCCTACCATTTCAAAATCTTCTTTAAAACTTTGTTTATTAATAACATTGTAAGTAGGCATTCCTTATCTGCAAATTGCGAATTTGATGCGGATCATGCCATTATTTCCGTAAAAAAATTTGTTTCTTCACCATTGCCGCCAGATGTACTTTGTGCAGAAGATACAAATCTGAATGGTCTTAAACTGCCAAAAGTAAATCCGGCATATTTAGATACTATATCTGTGGGGTATATTTCTGGGTTTTTATCTAAAAAGGTAAAAAGTCTGAAAGATTGCAAAATATGTAAGAAAAATATTATTTCGGAAAAAATATTGAATAATTGGCATGATCTCATCACAGAGAAGAATTATTTAAAGGACTGCCCAAGCAGATTAAAATACTGCACTCCAAATTTCATAGATGGTATTTTGCAATGCTACACAATAGTTATGGCTTTTTTACCAAAAATATGCCATGTCAAACATTGTTTCAAGTTATTGCAAAATTATTTGCTTGAAAATGTTACCTTTAATTTTGTAAAATGTTCGCATAGTGACGATGTCATAAGAAATATTATTGACTATTTCGTATTGTTCTGTTCCCATAATTGGGCAAAGTTCGACGACGTGCATCAGCCTCCACGGAGAAATGTGCCAAAGACGAAGGACGATCGGTATCCCGCTCATGAAATAGAAATAAATGAAACATAAAATAGTATTGATACAGAAAAAGAATGTAGAGAGTGCAGGTATTTATTTACCAATACGACTCACATTATCATCTGCTAACCAACGTGATTGAATACTTCAGCAAGCATCGATAACCAGGACCATATGGTTAATGACTTTGTGTTTTGCAACAACGAGCACCAACTCCCCCGGAGGACACGAAAAGCTGTAACATGAGGAATACGGTGAAAGGTTAATAAAATTATCCCAAACGATACCATGAATGTAAATAAATTCTTTTCATATCATGACATATTGTGAAAAACTCACCGCTGCTTCATGTTTGCAGGAGACGTTCGAAATTATTCCCTTGCTCAGCCGAGCAATAATCCAATCCGCCGTGAAATGCTGAAATTGCAACGACGAGCACCAACTCCCCCGGAGGACACGAAAAGTTGTAACATGAGGAATACGGTGAAAGGTTAATAAAATTATCCCAAACGATACCATGAATGTAAATAAATCCTTTTCATATTATGACATTTTGTGAAAAACTCACCACTGCTTCATGTTTGCAGGAGATGTTCAAAATTATTCCCTTGCTCAGCCGAGCAATAATCCAATCCGCCGTGAATGCTGAAATTGCAACGACGAGCACCAACTCCCCCGGAGGACACGAAAAGCTGTAACATGAGGAATACGGTGAATTAACAACCTCTTTAAATTTGGCAATCACTGATAATTCAAAATTTATCACAATACATGAACTAAACACAACAGACTCAAACTCTTGACTCTCTCCTGCAATCAGAATGTACGTGTTCTCGGCACAGAGATTTGTCCAAGATTACACTCGAAAACTAGAGGATTGAGGACTACTTGTATACCTGGGGATTACCGTTGCGGCTACCCCATGAGCCATCGCCTGGACTGTCTGGTCGCCACATGTTCGGGAAAAGAAATTTTCACTAGAAAACCCAGTAAGAATATTTCCCCCCTTTCTCTGTACTTTCCACAAAGAGCCATAAAGTAATAAATGGTCCCTTTTTCTGACAGGCCAAAATAAAAATTCAAGGTAATGTTGAATTCTGAAGGAAAATAATTTTAACAGGAATCCAACACACCCCCTCAAAATTCAATCGCTAATAATTTTAGCCACAATGTTTCTCTCACTGCTTCGAATCAGTGATTATTGTCAAAGTTAAAGAGATTGTTGAAAAATGCCGAAAACTTACACGATTAGAGAGGTGTTAATCGTCACGAGGTATTTGCAAGGTGAGAGCCTTCGGAGTGTAATAGACCACTTTGCTGCTGAGTATCCTGACAGGCCGATACCGAGTCACGAGACCATCAGGAATCTTGTTGACCGATTAAAAAGTACAGGATGTGTCAACGGCGACCACATGGAAATCCGTTATCCAACGAGACAATTAGGCAAAGATTTTAATATGCGCGAACGTCGAGAAAAACTCTGGAACAAGTGCGGCTACGGTGACCCGAGAGGTCGGCATCTCCAAGAGTACGGCGTGGAAGGTTTTGTGGGATAATAAATATTTCTCCTCTATATACCTCGTTGCCATCAGGAACTCATACCAGGCGACGATGATCATCGGATGGCATTTTCTGAAACAATGATGGAACAGATAAATGTCGAGCCTGGCCTGTCGGAGAGAATTTGTTTCACCGACGAATGTACTTTCTTCGCGGTATACAGACCTAACCGGCGAAATGTGAGATATTGGGCAACAGAAAATCCCAGGGTACTGCGGGACGTGAGGACCCAGTACCCCATTAAAATAAACATCTGGGCTGCAATAATTGGAAACCGAATAACAGGACCGGTTTTCTTTCGCGAAAATTTGAACGGCCAGATGTATCTCGAAATTCTGAGATATTTAGTAATACCGTCGCTTCGAATGATCGAAGAAGTAAGTATCACTAGAATGCAGTCACGTTATTACAGTCCCGTGGTAAGCTATTGAAAATCGACTATTTAATTACTGTTACTTATAGATCGGAGCCCCTATGTACTTTCAACACGACGGCGCTCCCGCGCACTCGACGATACGAGTCCGGCGATTCCTGGACGAGGAATTTCCTAATCGCTGGTTAGGAAGAGGGGGTCCAATTCCGTGGCCGCCGCGATCGCCCAACCTGACGCCGATGGATTATTTTTTCTGGGGCTACGTGAAACAGCAGTTATACAATGAGCGTCGCCATCTCCTGACTGGTGAGGACCTCGACTGGGAAATAATGAGGATCTGTGAGGAGATCCCCCGGAAGCGATCCAAAATACGACCTCAGCATTTTACGACCGATTAGGTTATTGCTCGGCTGAGCAAGGGAATAATTTTGAACATCTCCTGCAAACATGAAGCAGTGGTGAGTTTTTCACAAAATGTCATAATATGAAAAGGATTTATTTACATTCATAGGGGTATCGTTTTGGATAATTTTATTAACCTTTCACGGTATTCCTCGTGTTACAGCTTCTCCTGTCTTCCGGGGGAGTTGGTGCTCGTTGTTGCAAAACACAAAGCCATTAATCATGGTCCTGGTTATCGATGCTTGCTGAAATATTCAATCACGTTGGTTAGCAGATGGTAATGTGAGTCGTATTGGTAAATAAATACCTGCACTATACATTCTTTTTCTGTATCAATACTATTTTATGTTTCATTTATTTCGATTTCATGAGCGGGATATCGTTTCGCGAATGGAAATATTTTATTAACTTTGAAAACCACATTTTATTTTCAAAAAATACAATTACTCTGAAAAACTCCATTTTGTACTGTCGGACTGGCAAAAGAGTCGTCTTCGGGAAAGCTCGAAGCAACGTTCCCCCACTACGGGGGATCACTGGCGGAGTAATGGGGATGCACACTCGAGAAACTTTGGCGCCACGATCGCTGGTCCCCTCTTATCTGATTGGTTCGAGTTTCAAATAAAGTGTCATGGACGCCGGATTCGACCAATGACATGGTAACTCGGAGGACCAACAGTGCTGGCGCCCTCTGGATCGACCTGATGAATGCGGATCCCCATGTATGATCACCGCTATGCGCATGCGACAATGACAGAGTGGGAGACGCCACATGGTGGGGGAGCATAGCTCCGAACTCTCCCGAAGACGACTCTTTTGCCAGTCCGACTATAAACAAACGTATGTGTCAACCGCCAGACTTTCTCGTCTTCTCGGTGCCTACGCAATAGGGAACTTCTGTCGCGACGATTAACGTCTGCCGACCATAGGCAGAGCCAATCGCTCGGCGTCCTTGCGTCTCCGACCAATAGCGTACATACTGTAGTCTACAAACTGCTATGCACCATATCGGCCTATGTCAACAACCCAGGAAAACACCCGGTATGGTACATACCATATGTATACCAGGTCTTTGCGTATGCGTTGACATAGGAATCGTACAAAAATATGGATGAAAACTCAGGTACAAACAATAGAAAGGTAATACGGTTTGGCGAACAAAGGTTGCAAATGTACAGTCAGTTAAGTAAGAGCGTCTATGGCATTATTCATAAAGAAATTATTCAACAATGTTTTTTTCCACGTACATACGTTTGACATGTTCCAAGGCAATGCATAATTATGTTAATAATGAGTCCAATCACCACCATCGACAATCACTTGGCATCCCCGAGGCATAGTATCCACCCATTTTTCGACGTATTCGCGGGGAAGTGCCTTCCAAACGCGTCGAATTTCTCAGGATAGCTACTTCACAGTGAACACGTTTTCATAAACAAGCAGAAGCTTGGACGAAAACGTGTCTTCACTGTGAAGCAGCTATCTCGAGAAATTCGACACATTTGGAAGGCACTTCCCCATAAATACGCTGAAAATTTGATGGATAGTATGCCTCGGAGATGCCAAGCAATAATCGATGGTGGTAATTGAACTCATTATTAACCAAATTGTGCATTGCCTTCGACCATATCAAACGTATGTATATGTCGAAAGAAACATTGTTTAATAATGTCTTCATGAATAATGCCGCACACGCTCTTACTTAACAGACTATACTTACAATCTCACGTCCTTCACAGAACGCTAATTGCCGGACGGATCGGAGTAAGCCATTCCCGCAGTGGCCAGCTTAATAAATACCGCTATACATGGAATATGTATTGTAAAGGGGAGTAATAACGGATTCCATAGATAACCGTGTAGATCTGATACCTGGCTTGCCATGTACACCCGGGTTCACGGATTTTGAACATAGTGACTTTTCAAAATATCATATTTCAATATACTAACCAATGAATAATTAATTATCATGCTTTCATTAGCCAGGGCAAAAGCCGCATTAGCTAATTAAAGTTTGACATTTAATTGCTAATTGGCTGTTACGTTTTAAAATTACATTTTCAAAAGTCATTATGTTCAGAATCCGTGAACCCGGGTATACACCCGGGGCCACGGATTCTTCTTCTGGTTACTTTTGCAAAATGTTTCTATTATAGGTACTCTACATATTAATTACTCATTCAAATTTCTAATATTAGCATCAACATCTATAGCAGAAATAATGGATTCGGGTTTTCAACAGTACAAATAACAATTAACAAATTAATAGAGGGGGGGGGGGCAGTTTTACTTCGACCAGGGTGTACACAATATCCTACAACAAATTAGGACAGTTATTTTGAATTAATCTATTTCTCCAGCCTTATACCATACTTGTAAAACGCTTGCGTGCTGGTTATTCTCAATATAGCGCTATACCGCGTTTATACTGTGTTTGTAAAACCCGCCCTCATTCATACGAGCAGCTAGTACGCATGCGTAGGACTGAAAGTTTCCTGACAATCCGCAAACTTTTCTGACTGTCAGCAAACTCGTCTGACTCCTGCTGGAACAGCGGATTTGGAATCAGTGACTGTCACGTACTTCTTGTTGGAACGCGAGAATCTTAATGCGCATGCGCCTGACGTCCGCTGACAGTCTCTGACTCCTGCAGGAACAAACCTTATGTAAGGTTCATTCGCACAGCAGTCACAAACCGTTGGCAATTGGACGACGCATGCGCAGTTCGTTAAAAGCGTTCGCACAGGAGCAAACCCAAACTGCTGATCGAAAGTTAGGTGTTCGTACAGAAAAAATCAGGAGTCAGAACCCGATTTCCCACCGTCAGAAAAATCCGCTGACTCACCAAATTTTTGGTTTGGAGTCTGCGCAGTGCGTGCTCCTTGTTTCTGTTTGTGTCTAACCTCAACTTTATGCATTTTCTTCACTGATCTGTGCTGTGCATCGGTTGACGGTTTTATGATAGTAACAGTTTAGGTTATGTGAAAAATTTCACGTGTAAAATTGCATGATTAGGGTAAACGGGGTAAACCATCCAATTATTGGACACTGCACTTATTGGACAGTCTGATTAAAATTAAAAAAAAACAAGATTTCTAGTTTTTACTTAAATAAATATTATCAAAACCGTACCTGGCTTATTAATTGTTGACTGTCCAATAACTAAGTTTTTGACTTTATCCCAGTTTTTTATTGTTGAAAATTATATTCTTTCAAACTTAAAATTGTAAGTTATTAGAATGTAAAGCCAATATATTTTCAATTAAAACAAGCCACTACTCATATCTCTAGGTAGAAAAATATCTTCTTAACACAGTCTCAAATGTTGTTAAATGCTTAAGTCGGAACGCGTCGCTACTTCTCCTTATAAACGAATTAAATAGCCAATGGGGGTTGGTGGTGATTAGCAAAGTGATTTCGATGATGCGTGATTAATTAGGAACCGTCCCGCAATTAGCCTTCCACAGGAAAGGTACAGGACTTCCAGCGCATTCACAGTCCCTGTTTGACCTTAATAGAGATACTTACATAGTAGTAATAAAATATATTAGAGTAATAAGTATTTACCCTCTACTGAAAAATTTCATGTGTAAAATTGTATGATTAATCGTATGTTAAATTTCGCGATAAATATTATGTCAAATTATATGTTAAATTACATGTTAAATCACATGATAAATTACATGTTAAATTGTATGGTAAATCCCATGTAAAAATCAATCAACTTTCACATGCTATTTAACACTCTATGTAACACGTGATTTAACACATTTTGTCAGACCTTTCTTAATATTCTGTTATAATTTTTTCTGTTAGACAAATTTTACGTCAACATCTGTTTTTGATAAATTTATTAGTACAATTTTTATTTACTACTAGCAGCCCGTCCCGGCTTCGCACGGGTAGATTGTGGATTGATTTTGGCCGTCATTTGACGAATTTTTAGAAGATATCTATAGGTAGGGAGCCATGCTACGCTAAAAAACACATGTATTTAATTTAAATTGGAAAGTATATTTCTTTTATTAATTTATCTTAAGGCCAGCGAATAGACAATGTTTTTTATTTTTTTATTTGGAGTAATCAGCCGTACCGAGTAATCAGGGGAACACCCTGTATAAGATTTACTAACTCAGAAACTTCGCGGGCATGAGTCCAACCATTCCCCAAAGTTTCATCTCAATCGGATGAACGGTTTAGGAAGGCATAAGAGACATACAGACAGACAGACATGAAGGTCATCGTCAAGGTCAAATCCAATATGACCATTGGATAGTCATGCAACAATCCTAAAAGTTTTGTATTAAACATTTTTCTCTAAAATGATTTCACGCTGAGATAATCAGCCGTACCGGGACTTTTTGAACACCACGTATAAGATTTACTAACTCAGAAACCTTTGCGGGCATGCGTCCAACCATTCCCAAAATTTTAATCGAAATCAGATGAATGGTTTAAGAAGGCATAAGACATACAGACAGACCGATATTGAAGGTCATGGTCAAGGTCAAATCCAATATGACCATTGGGTAGCCAGGGAAAAATGCTAAAAGGTTTGTATTAAACATTTTTCTCTAAAATGATTTCCCGCTGAGATAATCAGCCATACCAGGACTTTTTGTGAACACACTGTATAAGATTTACAAACTCAGAAACCGTCGCGGGCATGCGTCCAACTATTCCAAAAAGTTTCATCGCAATCGGATGAACGGTTTAGGAAGGCATAAGAGATATACAGACAGACAGACCTTGAAGGTCATGGTCAAGGTAAAATCCAATATGACTATTGGGTAGCCAGGGAAAAATGTTAAAAGTTTTGTAGTAAACATTTTTCTCTAAAATGATTTCCCGCTGGGATAATCAGCCGTACCGGGACTTTTTGAACACCCTGTATAAGATTTACTAACTCAGAAACCATCGCGGACATGAGTCCAACCATTCCCAAACTTTTCATCGCAATCGGATGAACGGTTTAGGAAGGCATAATAATCATTCGTACCGGTACTTTTTGAACACCCTGTATAAGATTTAGGTACTAATTCAGAAACCTTCGCGGGCATGCGTCCAACCATTCCCCAACTTTTCATCGCAATCGGATGAACGGTTTAGGAAGGCATAATAATCATCAGAGTACCGGTACTTTTTGAACACATTTTATAAGATTTACTAACTCAGAAACCTTCGCGGGCAATCGTCCAACCATTCCCCAAAGTTTCATCGCAATCGGATGAACGGTTTAGGAAGGCATTTGATATTACCTTAAAGGTCACGGTCAAGGTCAAATCCAATACGACCACTGGGTAGCCAAGGGAAAATCCTTAAAGTTTTGTATTAAACATTATTCTCTAAAATGTTTTCCCGCTGAGATAATCGGCCGTACCGGGACTTTTTTAACACCCTGTATAAGATTTACTAACTCAGAAACCATCGCGGGCATGCGTCCAACCATTTCCCAAAATTTCATCGCAATCGGATGAACGGTTTAGAAAGGCATAAGAGACATACAGACAGACAGACAGACAAACATTCATTTTTATATATATAGATAGATAGATGGAACAATTTATTTATCAGCCAGATTAAAAAAAGGTAATATACACACAAAGAGAGAGAGATGCAGAAAAGAACAAACATAATGTTATAGGCTAAAAGGAACATCGTAAGTAAAAAATATAAGTAGACAAAGATTAAAGTATGTATAAATATCACCAGAATATAGATGACAGAAAAACGCGATATGAGCCGTTGAAAACCAGAATGGTGTAAGTCACATTTCATGTAAGCTGAGATTATTTGAGTGCAAAGTTAAGCACAATTTGAAAAATCTGTCTAGATGATACAAACAGATATTTTAAATGGTACATATGTTTTATATCATCTAGACAGATTTTTCAAATTGTACTTAACTTTGCAGTCAAATAATCTCAGCTTACATGAAATGTGACTTACACTATTCTGGTTTTCAACGGCTCATATGTAAAAGAATATAAAAGGAACAATATCGTGCAGAACGTTATCGTAGAAATTGCATGGCCAATGCACTGGACAAAACTTGCACACTGCTTTCAAATGGTAGATATCGTTGTCGAAGTCTTCAGGAAATGTGGAGCCAAATCTTCAATGACGACTGGACTGCTCTGCATGGTCGGTCCTGCGATGTAGCCCGTGCTCTTATACTCCTTTCTCTGATCTGAAATACAAATTCGATATAATACTCCTCATAAAATATTAATTTTTTTTTCGCTGACTACTGTTAAACTCAGGGATGTTACTCACTCGATAGCCCAGCTGTCGCGCCGACCAATGCCTCCAGTCTCCTTTCCATGTTGCTTCGCCTCCGAGGCGATGAAATATCTGGCCTTCCTGAAGCTCGCGTACATCCTCCAGTCAATTCTTTAATTTTGGCTGCATCGATGAAGCTAATCTGCAACATGATGAAAGACGAGCACATGAAACGATAAAGAAACTCATTCATCTATCTGCCCCTCCTGCAAATAATTTCATTACATTATTGCAGTACTTGCTGCATTGGCTGTGTGAACTCAATGATTCGATCTGCAAGCATGGCTAATTCATTAAGCGAAGCTCCCGGGCTGGCCATGCTTCTGACATTCTCAGGTAGTTGCTCTACAAACAGTGACCTGAGCACGGCCTCGTTGCACTGACTGCCAGCCAAATTTCGGATACGTTGCAAGAAATGCGAAGGTCTACTGCTCCGCTACATGGGTGTAGCACCTCTCGTAGCCAGCGGACAGCGTGCCTGGACAAGGAGACGCTCGCACGTAGCGAGTCGAGGAGAGTCTTTCGCTCTCACTTGCCTGCAGTCCATCGTCCAGTGTAGACGCTCCGAAGTAACTCGAGTGGTCGAATGTATAGTGTGAAATAAAGAAATAATTTATCGGTACAACAACGTGTAACCGCGAACAATCCTTCCTTCGCGTTACATCGCTGATTTGTGGGATCCCGCGCAATCGAGTAGACGTTCCAGCCAATTGGCGTCTCTGTTTCCACGCGTGCGCGCAGGCTCCACAATTGGTGACCCCGACGTGATTTCAAAGTGTACCGCGAAACAAAATACTGTTAAATCGATCAGCAGTTTATAATTAATCACCACAACAGAGCGACGTACTCGCGTTAGCTACGACGCCGACGCCATCGACCACGCCAGCGTTCAAGAATCCCAGGGGCAAAAGCCGCAGAACATCTGGAGTGAAAGTTCTGGGCCCATACCTCTGCGTACCTGAGCGCGGCCACCCCCACATTCCATCGAACCATAATTATGGCCGACGAACAAAGGGACACACCAACCCCGGAATCCAGCCCGCCCGAAACGAAAAACCTTGGACATCAGGATAGCGCGGAGTTGCACGCCATATCCTCTAAGCCCGTCAAGCTACCGGCGTTCTGGAAGGAGGACCCGGAAACATGGTTACACCAGGTCGAAGCAGCGTTTTTCATTTCTAATGTGAAGGGCGACCACTGTAAATTCAGCTATGTAGTGGCACGCCTAGACTCTAGTGTTTTACCCTTTGTCACGGATATTATTCGCGACCCGCCGTCAACTGGTAAGTTTGAAGCCCTCAAGGAAAGAATTATCTCCTGTTTCGCCCAAACCCCTGAGACGAAGCTGAGGCGAGCTCTGCAAGGAGAGCTGCTCGGGGATCAAAGGCCTTCGCATTTCCTGCAACGTATCCGAAATTTGGCTGGCAGTCAGTGCAACGAGGCCGTGCTCAGGTCACTGTTTGTAGAGCAACTACCTGAGAATGTCAGAAGCATACTGGCGGCCAGCCCGGGAGCTTCGCTTAATGAATTAGCCATGCTTGCAGATCGAATCATTGAGTTCACACAGCCAATGCAGCAAGTAAACGCAGTAGGCCCAGCCGTTCCATCGACTTCAGCGGAGATCCTTAGCCTACAGCAAGACGTAAAGAACCTCACAACGCAACTCAATGAAGTATTAAGGACGCTCCCCGACAACCGCCAATCGCGCGGTTGGTCCTCCTCGAGGAATAGACGACGCAGCCGCTCCAGACAGCGCAACCAAGGCCAAACGACTATGTGCTTCTATCATCACAGGTTTGGCGCGGAAGCGTATAGGTGTGTGAAGCCCTGCTCCTGGCAACCTGGAACCCAGCAATCGGAAAACTAAACCCGTCGCCTCAGATCAAGGCGGTCGGCGACGACGGAACAACCCGACAAAACCGCCTAACCATCAGGGACCCGAAAAGCGGAATATCCTTCCTCGTTAACTCCGGAGCAGACGTTTCAGTCCTCCCACGGCAAAAAGCTACCGATCCAACATCACCTTCAGGCGTTAAGCTCTACGCAGCCAATGGCTCCCCAATCAACACGTACGGACAGAAGCTTCTCACTGTAGATTTGGGATTCCGCCGTGTCTTCAATTGGTATTTCTCTGTCGCCGACGTGTCACGACCCATTCTCGGGGCAGACTTCATCCGCCATTACGATCTACTCATCGACCTCAAAAATCATCGCCTGATCGACAAGGTCACAGGTCTACGCACAATAGCGCAAGTAATCAAGTCGCTCATCGAGAGCGTCACGACCGTCGCGAAAGGCTCAGTCTACCACGACCTGTTGAAAGAATTCCCTGGCGTGACGTCACTTCCGCAATTCAGGCAAACGGCCACGCACTCCGTAAAACACCACATCGTCACAACGGGTCCACCAGTCGCGGAGCGACCTCGACGCCTACCCCCGGAGAAATTGAAAGCCGCCAAGGCAGAATTCGATCACATGATCGCGCTAGGTATCTGCCGACCATCCGACAGTCCGTGGGCCAGCCCCCTACACCTGGTACCCAAGAAATCAGGCGAATGGAGACCCTGCGGCGACTACCATCGTCTCAACGCTGTTACGGTTCCAGATCGATATCCCATCGCACACATCCAGGATTTTTCGCACCAGCTGTATGGCGAAAACATTTTTTCTACGCTCGACCTCGTGCGCGCGTTCCACCAAATTCCAGTCGCCGAGGAGGACATTCCCAAAACAGCTGTCATCACACCGTTTGGGCTCTTCGAATTCCCGGTAATGACATTCGGATTATGCAACGCACCACAATCTTTTCAGAGGTTCATCGACGTCGTTCTGAGAGGTTTGGACTTCTGTTACTGCTACATCAATGATATCCTAATCGCATCGAAATCACCAGAAGAACACCTCCAACACCTTCGCCTCGTTTTCGAACGTCTTCAATCATTCGGCGTGGCGATCAACGTTTCAAAATGCAACTTCGGCGCTCGTAATGTTCAGTACCTCGGCTATCACATATCTAGCCAAGGAACCAAACCACCTACAGATAGAATCGAAGCTATCAAAGGTTATCGAAAACCTGAAACGGTAATCGAACTCCGTAGGTTTTTGGGCGTCGTAAATTTCTACCGTAGGTTCATCAAGAATGCTGCCGAACTTCAGGCTCCCTTGAACGCCTACCTCAAAGATTCCAGACGAAACGACAGACGTCCTATCGCTTGGACTCTAGAAGCAGAGCGCGCTTTTAAGGCATGCAAGGATGGTATCGCATCGGCCACGCTTCTCGCTCACCCGAAGGAAGGTGCACCGTTGTCGCTCTCCACTGACGCCTCCGACACGGCAATAGGAGCAGTATTGGAGCAGCAACATTCCGACGGATGGTACCCGCTTGGATTCTTTTCCAGGAAGCTAAGCGGTGCCGAACAAAATTACAGCACGTATGATCGCGAGTTACTCGCAGCCTTTGCAGGTATTAAACACTTCCGGCACATGCTTGAGGGGAGTCGCTTTATTGTCAAAACGGACCACAAACCCCTCACCTACGCATTCGTACAGCGAGCGGACAAGGCATCACCCAGACAGCTACGCCAGTTAGATTTCATCGGCCAGTTCACGACCACAATCATCCACGTGGCCGGCAGCGACAACGTCGTGGCAGATGCCTTCTCTCGGTTAGACGAGATCCACATGCCAGTCGTGGTTAGTACAGCGGACCTCGCCGAAGCCCAGAAAACTGATGAGGAATTGCAACGATTATTGCAATCGGAATCGTCGCTTAAGCTCTATAGACTGCGAATCGACGGCTCCGACGACACTATGTATTGCGATCTCTCCTCACAAGTAGCCCGACCATACGTGCCCTCCTCCCTGCGACGACGCATCTTTAACACAGCTCACAGTATGTCCCACCCAAGCACTCGTGCAACTAGGAAACTTATCCGCCGACAATTTGTTTGGCCAAGCATGAGTAAGGACATCGGAGAGTGGGTTCAGACTTGTATGGCTTGTCAGCGGAGCAAGGTTCATCGACACACGAAGAATGTTCCAGAACACTTGCCAGTTCCAGATACCAGGTTCTCCCAGATCCACATTGACATCGTTGGACCACTACCTACAGTTCGAGGACAACGTTACTGTCTAACAATGATTGACAGGTTTACGCGATGGCCGGAAGCAGTACCGATTAGTGACATCTCAGCGGATACCATTGTAAACGCCTTTTACTCCAATTGGGTAGCGCGATTTGGTGCCCCGGCAACAATAACGACAGATCGAGGCACCCAATTCGAATCTCAACTGTTTCTCGCACTAACAAACCTCATAGGCTGCAAGAGGATCCGCACAACAGCATACCATCCAGCATCCAATGGTATCATAGAGCGTTGGCACAGGTCACTCAAAGCTGCGATTATGTGTCACTGTACCAACGACTGGGTCCAGATACTTCCAACAGTTCTCTTAGGCCCCCGGACGAGCTTAAAGGAGGATATTAAAACCACGGCTGCGGAATTGGTCTATGGTACTCCACTCCGCCTGCCAGGTGAATTCTTCACCGACGAGGAAATGCCACCGGACCCTCAATACTTCATGCAGAGATTCAGGGAGCACATGAAGAGAGTTCGTGCAGTGCCAACTGCTCATCACAACAAGAAGACATCGTTTATACACAAAGACTTGTACACGTGCTCTCACGTCTTCGTAAGGGTTGATGCACCGAAGAAGCCTCTTCAAGCCCCTTACGAAGGACCTTACGAGATTTTAGAGCGCCTAACAGACAGAGTTTTCAAGATAAACCAAAACGGAGCACCAACTACAATATCAATAGAGAGGCTTAAACCTGCCTTTTTTGAAGAAGTACCAACAGAGACACCAGCCTCCGTAAAACAAGCAGTACCGACGTCTTCGACGAGCCAGTCGGTAAGACGCACTCCATCAACTCTCATTCCAGGGTCGGGCATTCTTAGGACATACTCGGGCCCCAGAAAAGTCAGTTTCGCGACTCGAACCGAGTCACTTGGGGGGAGTGATGTAGCGGAGCAGTAGCGCCACGTCTCGTAGCCAGCGGACAGCGTGCCTGGACAAGGAGACGCTCGCACGTAGCGAGTCGAGGAGAGTCTTTCGCTCTCACTTGCCTGCAGTCTATCGTCCAGTGTAGACGCTCCGAAGTAACTCGAGTGGTCGAATGTATAGTGTGAAATAAAGAAATAATTTATCGGTACAACAACGTGTAACTGCGAACAATCCTTCCTTCGCGTTACATCGCTGATTTGTGGGATCCCGCGCAATCGAGTAGACGTTCCAGCCAATTGGCGTCTCTGTTTCCACGCGTGCGCGCAGGCTCCACATGGGTGTGGGACCTTAGGAGTTCCCACAGAACGCGATGGAAACGAACGTAAGGGAGAGAAGACGGTAGTTAATAGACCTAACCAGAGTTTACTTTATTAACTATCGGCGTGGCTAAACTAATGCGAAACGACAAGAGAGTTGTGTCTGAGCGTCCGTCCGGGACGCGGGGCGATGGAGGAGCGAAGTGTGTCCAGACGTCCGTCGCAGTCGAGAGTTGGTAGACGAGAGAGAGCTGTGGTTCCTCCGCGGCGCGTCCAGCCTTCGTCACCCGAAGCGTGACTACGACTTGGCCGCTAGGGGCGTGGTGATCGCTGCGTCGATCCACCGTCCAGAGACTGCGCCTTGCGTGGCGTCGCTGGAGTCGAGTGCCTCCATGCGAACGCGCCTTGTAGTCCGCTACATGGGTGTAGCGGCCCGTTGCGCTACGGCGCCTTACCGCCAGGTGGCGCCGACCTTCGACTCCACGGCTTTCGGCTTCTCGTTAGTGGTCCATCAACGGGCAAGTTTCTATATAAGACCGCAACTGCCCGTCTATCACCGAGGACCACAGAGCGTCTAAGGCAGGAGTCGGCCTAGCCTTACTGACGAGTCCACAGGCCGACTCCGGGACGAAACGCTCCGCCGATAAGATGGCGACCACATCCTTTTCGCCACATGGGTGTAGCGGCCCGTCGCGCTACGGCGCCTTGCCGCCAGGTGGCGCCGACCTTCGACTCCATGGCTTTCGGCTTCTCGTTAGTGGTCCATCAACGGGCAAGTTTCTATATAAGACCGCAACTGCCCGTCTATCACCGAGGACCACAGAGCGTCTAAGGCAGGAGTCGGCCTAGCCTTACTGACGAGTCCACAGGCCGACTCCGGGACGAAACGCTCCGCCGATAAGATGGCGACCACATCCTTTTCGCCACATTGGTGACCCCGACGTGATCCAGCGGAGAAGATCCATCATCCTGCAGCATACCTTCTGGACCAAGGGAACTCCCATGACAAGGACACCTTGATCTCTGGAAGCAGAGCCAACGACACGCTCACGACGTCACGACCCACGCACGCGCTTCGACACGACGTCACGACCCACGCACACGCTTCGATATGACGTCACGGTCCACGTACACGCACTCCTCCACACTACGTCACGACCCACGCACACGCTTCGATACGACGTCACGGCACATGTACACGCACGCCTCGATACGACGTCACGGCACACGTACAGGCCCCGATACGCACGGCATACGCATGCCACGACACACGCACCTGAGGATGATCGATCTCACACGCTGCGACGAGTACCGGCGGAGTTTCCAACCTTCGACATCCCTCGGTATATCGAATCTCGATCGAAGATTCCTACCGAGGTCCACCGACGTCCCACGCAGTCACGCTCACAGCCAAGCCGTCGCCACACACACACACCACTTCTTCCGCCTCGTTCCGTCTGCATACATTAGACGTCACTAGGGGGGGAGTACTGTGGCGACCCATCGCGCTACGGCGCCCCGCCGCCAGGTGGCGCCACCCGTCGACTCCACGGCTTTCGGCTTCTCGTTAGTGGTCCATCAACGGGCAAGTTTCTATATAAGACCGCAACTGCCCGTCTATCACCGAGGACCACAGAGCGTCTAAGGCAGGAGTCGGCCTAGCCTTACTGACGAGTCCACAGGCCGACTCCGGGACGAAACGCTCCGCCGATAAGATGGCGACCACATCCTTTTCGCCACATGGGGCTTTAGAGTGCTGCCATCTGTCGTTAAATCGCGAAACTCGTATTAAAAATGGAGTCTATTACCTTGTCAGTGCATAACCACAAAAAATATTAAGATGTAGTTTTTGAAGCACAAAAAGTCTCGGAATTGTAAATAAATGTAGCGTATAATCAATTATCACAGAATAATGTATCGTACAAACGTAAGTACTTCATCGCTTCTCTACTTGCTAAATATTCTTATTTATAACAATCGACGCGCAAAGTGGTGCTCTTTTTTTGTAAGATCATAATCTTACGAATTCTATTCTATCCTACCTCGAACCTATTAAATGTTTTCGTGAATGAAAAAACTATGACTTGATTCTAGAATTATATAATGATTTTACAAATCTTACAAATTTTTAAGAAAACAGATTCCTATAGTCAAAGAATATAATTTGATAGTGTCAATACAATACCTCATATCTTCACCATCAAGGTTTCTGTTGCCTTTGGTTGAAACCTACTATAAATGAATCGATAGTTGTGTTGATAGTTGCGATTAATGTCATTGTGGCACAATCTATCGATTCATTTATAATATGTTTCGACGAAAGGCAACAGAAACCTTGATTTTTAAAAATGGTGGAGATAGGAGGTTTTGTATTGACACCAGCCCCCTGCAACTCACACGTATTCCCATTAGATATCTTTGACCACGCTTTGTCGCCAGTCGTACTAATCCGCTATGTGGCGCCCTATAGCTGGCCCTGTGTTGGCTGCTGCTGACTGCTGGCTGTTGGCTGCGCTGGCTCATATAAAATTCGGTCAAACATTTATTGGATTATTTCTATTACTTCATAAAATTCCTTATCCCTACATATTTATTACGAAATGGAATAATGCTTTATTGCACTCAAGCCCCTTCATTCACACCTCATTCGCCCGCTTTCAGCCGGGCCTGCCAGGCCAGCGACACTGCGCCACCACGCGGTTGGTGATAACGGTGTGGCCATGTGAAACGCAGAGTTGCAGGGGGCTTATTGACACCATCGAAATTCTTTCTGCGCGAAGAAAACAATTATTCCAGCCTATCAAATACAGTGAAACTTCGATAACTCAGTCTCAAGGGAAACGAAAAATACTTTGACTGATCGCAATTTCTCTTTATCAGGCTTATTTGCCCCTATAATTCGAAACCTTTGGCTTATAGAGAGGAATCTTTTATTAGAACTATGAAATATGTAGTTACATATGTATGCATGTATGTAGCATACCGTATGTATCATCCCAAATTGAACAAGCAGATATACCGACATTGCCGAAACTTTACCGACGGTCAAGAATTTTATAGTTAGAGTTGGCTTGAGAAGAGTGCGCTGTGTGTGCTGCGTGAGAGCGAAAAGTGTCAAATGTCTGATTTTCCGATAGCTGTTAATTCAAGAGATCGAAGTGTTTCGTCTATTATTCAGTACTTCGATTTTCCGAATTGACAGCTATCGGGAAATCAGACGTTTGACACTTTTCGCTCTCACGCAGCACACACAGCGCACTCTTCTCAAGCCAACTCTAACTATAAAATTCTTGACCGTCGGTAAAGTTTCGGCAGTGTCGGTATATCTGTTTGTTTAATTTGGCATGATACATACGGTATATAATGTAGGTACATCCACATATATGTTATATGCAAATGACATGTATCTAGCGTCAATTATTCTGATTGACTTGCTTTGGGTGTCCGTACTTTTATTAAGTCGATTGTAGCTGAAAGATTCGAGTGAACTTAGTGTTTTGCCATGAAGGCTAATTTTGATTGGTGCTTCATGGCAAAAAAAGAAGAGTTAGAAATGTCAAATATTTCAATTCGGATTCATTTTATCGCACAAATAATTATGTATATTAGTAAAAGTAACACAAACACGTATTTGCGAAAAAGTGTAAAAAAAACATTGACATGGAACAAGCGATGCACACGGCACAGAACCCCTAGAGTGCAAGTTATGACATATTCCTACAGGCCAGGCTCACACGTTATAGAGGCTAAGGTTACATAACTTCGACTTATAGAGGCAAATTCAAGTAAGAGAGGTTGTGTTTTTCAAAATTCGAGATATGGATGTAAAATAATGCGTCTGGAGAGCTTGCGAGCGATTCGAGTTATTGGATGTTCATTTTTCGAATTAAAGAGTTTTTGGCCTTTCAAGATCAAGGGAATAGAAAAATTCATAGTTTCTTATAGAGGTTTTCGGCTTATAAAAGTTCGAGTTATGGAAGTTCCGCTGTATTTTCATGAAGGAAGAAATCTATGACTTAATTCTAAAATTATATCATGATTTTGATTGAAGGAGATATTTGTTTGGTACTAGCAATTATTTCTCCCAGTGTGTAGAAGGTATCACCATGGGAGAAACCACAAAAAATGAAATTGTGATGGAAATAAGGAAATTGATTGGATGAAACGTAGTTTATTTACTAAAGAAAAACTTTAACGCATTATTAATCGAAACCAAATTGCGTTTAGTGTAATAATAATAAATATAAATAAAGAAGAATGCAGACGTCTCAAGACAAAAACAAGCACCACTCTCGCGCAATCTTACAAGAAGACGTCTTTTTGTTAAAAGACGTTTCTTTCATACTAGAAATTATTTCTCTTAGTGTAAACGATTTTTGGATGTTTAAAGAAAGCTATCCAGCTAATACAAATGACCATACTTGCCCCAGAAATATTCTACAGCCGCCAAGTGTATCCAGAATATCTGTACAATGTTCCATATTGCATTGGCGGCTTTCGTTGCTTTTAAGATAGTACCTCCACGAGATCGTTGAATTAAGAAATGGTTGAAATTTGACATATATTATGTTATTTAATGCATTATCCAAACATCTGTGTGATTTAAATAAGTTTGACCATCCCAAACCTGAGATATTTACACTTGAAGTTGGCTTGATTTACACGTAGCAAATACGTTATGATGGGCGAAACAGTGCGTCATTAATTCTACCGTCAAAACTAAAATTAAGAAGTTGATAAAAAACGAGGATAAGGTAGAGTAGGATATCACGAATAATGTGAAGAAAAATGAGAATGAGATTCACCATCTAGTTTCCAAGATATAACCATGAGAAGCCCTCACAATTTTGGTCGTGTAGCATACAGTATGTCCCGTGGATATAACGCAAGTATTTGAATTTCCCCCACATTTGACTTTGGTAGTGGTTGGAATGGTGCTGTAGTTAGAGTTGGCTTCAGAAGAGTGCGCTGCGTTCTTACGAGCCGTGTTTCCGAAACCTGTATGATTATTTCTCATCACTTCTACACATTATTTACCATTATTTACAAGTTCAGTTAATTTCGAGGTTAGACGCTTCGATCTCCCGAATTGACAGCTCCCGGGAAATCAGATGTTTTACACTTTTCGCGCTCTCGAAACACGGCTCGTAAGAACGCAGCACACTCTTTTGAAGCGAACTCTAACTACAGCACCGTTCCAAGCACTACCAAAGTCAAATGTCAGGGAAATTCAAATACTTGCGTTTTATCCACGGGACATACTGTATATCTGCAAGGCCTGCAAGCGAACGAGTGTGTGGAGGGAGAACGGGACAGCGAGTCACGAGCGTCGCTCACACGCACACAGAAGAGTGCGTCGTCTGTATGTACAAGCTATTTCATGTATTGGGGTAAAGCCCGGACAGTCCCGGCAAAAAGTTTACTAGCGATGGTAGATCAAAAACACAATATAGAATATATTTTACGGCAATAAATGATATCCATCGTATTATCTATTAGTACCGAGACAATATTGCGTAGTTTTTAATTTTATTTACTACTAATTATTAAACCAATTATCAATATTTTAAACATGAACATGGCATATAACTTTTGGTTGAGGTCGTTGCGGAGGAACTACCTTAAGTTTCAGAAGCCGCAATCAATCACTAAAGTATTGAAATTCTAGTATTATTCTTGCACGAGATTGTAATGGTGCTATTCTGTATTACAAGATGTTTTACCATGAGCCACATTCATTTATTTTCGTTACTTATTACGAGAAAATCTTTCAAGTAAAAGTTACTTGGTGTTGAGGGGGATGTATGATACATATATGTTTTTTCTGATATGCGATATATTATTTACGAGATATGAAGGTCACCTCAATTTTTATAAAATGGAACTCGACATTTCCGTTCTTATAGAAGTTGTAGAGTTCGTCAAGATGAACAAAAAATACCTGAGGGAAAAGGCCCATTTGTTGGACCGTTTGTGAGATATTGCCGAGCAAACAACAAGAGTTAGTTGCTCAAACTATTCTGTACCAAACTATAAGCTCTGTAAGTTGCTATATTTTATACAGATACACAGTTTTTTTATGTGACTATAGAATGTAGTACTTGATAGAGCTTACAGTTTTGTATAGAATAGCGCCATAAGTTTCCTGGACTCAACTTTCTCTTACTCTTAATTGCCCTTGTACTTTGAACGGCAATATCTCACAACGGTCCAAAAAATGGGTTTTCATCTTATATCTTTTTTGTTCACCTCGACGAGCTCTACAGCTTTTATGAGAACAAAAATGTTGAGTTCCATTTAAAAAAATTAAAGTTACCTTCATATCTCGTTGATAAATTTAGTTATCAAAAACCATTTACACGAATTATACGTCTTCTTTGACAACATATAACTTTTAGTCGAAAGTTTTTTCCATAATATGACAAATAACAGGAAAAAATGGATGTGGCCCTTGATAAATTTACATTCCTTATATTAAATGTAAGTTCTATAAGGTGCTACGAGTATACCGTATGTTCGCGGAGAAAAGCCCCATTTTTTGAATTTCCCTGACATTTGGCCGGAAGTGGTTGGGTCGGTGCTCTAGTCATTAAATAGTTAGAATTGGTTTCGGGAGAGTGCGCTGCGGTCTTACGAGTCGAGCGAAAAGTCTCAAACGTCTGATCTCACGGTAGCTGTCAATTCGGGAGATCGAAGCATCTAACCTCGAAGTCGGTAATTTGTAAATGATGATGAATAATGTGTAGAAGTGATAAGAAATAATCATTCGGGTTTCTTCGATGAGATTCCCCAAGTGTTTAAAAATTGGTGTCCGATTTTTGCCAATAACTGTTGCTTCAACTTCCAGTGATATTAAGTATTACTGCAGAACGAGTAGGTTAGAAGATTTTCATGAAGACTCACGATTTTCTGACATGTCATCTCGTACAGGTGCAACCGAAGCGGATCTAGCTTGTGTCCGGTCCATAAAAAGATGACTCGATGGACATCAGACATTGTCGAACTTATCACCGAGCGCCATTGACCCATGGTACTTTCATTGCAATATGCGCTTTTCGTTTCAACTATTCCTGCTTTAAATAACTTTCACTTCTTTCAAAGTATTTACCTCTTGTACGAATTGTTGATCATAGGGGGCAGCGATCAATGATTGTGACTAATCGTAGACAAATTATTCCTGCGATGATGTTCCAGTTGCAAAGCATACACTAGCAAGTCAGCTTACAGCGTCTGATGTTTAGTGTTAAGTTTACCTCTTTTGGAACACCTATCACCCATAATCACGATTACGTTAACATTAATCGCAGAATAGACCGCGATTAATGTTATTACGCATTATTCATCATCATTTACAAATTACCGATTTCGAGGTTAGATGCTTCGATCTCCCGAATTGACAGCTACCGGGAGATCAGACGTTTAAGAGGCCGACACACCCCGTCTGGAAACGCCCGAAAAGTTGTCGCGGCTGTAAAGCGATAATTCCAACATGGTGCATAAGAACCTTTTGTACTTTTCGCCACCACACTTAAAAAACATAAATCTAGGGCCCTATAGAAAAAAATAAATAAATTTCTTTGTTGTAATCCATCGGCGACCTCACAAATATACCTATATTTTGCAAGTTGTAAACGCGGAAACAATCAAAGTATTGAAATGAATTCTTCTATGGGACCCTAAAGTAAACCTTGTACAAGGTACTACCACCTTTTGCACGAAAGATTTCTGAAAGCCCATTGCAGGAAACCTTTATTTCAAACCTATTACTCGTCTACTTTTATCAGCCGAGTAATGCTTCCATCTAGCGTCTTCACTACGTACGGACTGCGGGGTTGTCAGATTTGTCTCCGCCACGAATAGCAGAATATCGTCGGTCTTATCACGTAAGGGCGTATCTCACAAGGGGACCCCGGCAGATGTCAAATCGATTTTGTCTTGAAAACTTCTTGGAATAGCGTCGCGCGCGTGTTCCAAGTGTCTTCGGGATTGGCGTGCATAATGTTACCAATGCTTCGATAGCGCAACGGTTAAGTTGCCGGGCTGGGAGTCTCGATGTCGCGGGTTCAAGTCTTGTCGGGTTTTTTTTTTTATTAACTTTTTTCATTCGATTATACAATCCCTTCTTGTTATAGAAAGTGGTTTACATTATCGAATAAAATAAAAGTTTCAATTGTTTTTATAGTTTTACGTTATTTTTTCTTCCTCGTTGAGGTGAACCATTATTATTGCCAACCAGGCCGTTTTTCGAAAATGTCAATGAAATTTGCTTTCCCATAACGCTTTTAAAGTGTAAATGTGCGTGTGGCAAAGTTCCATTCGTCAAATGTTCATGGTGTCAAAATACGGTGTGCTTCAAATGTTTTTTCGACAATTATTATCCAAAAAATCGTGTATGAAATCTTCGGCAGCCAAAAATTCCCATGACGAAATGTAAGAATAAAAAATGCAACGATGCTTCCAACTGTTCTTTCTAATAATATTGGTTCACCTCAACGAGGAAGAAAATAACGTAAAACTATGAAAAAAATTGAAACTCTTATTTTATTCGATAATGTAAACCACTTTCTATAACAAGAAAAGGTTGTAATCGAATGAAAAAAGTTAATAAAAAAAAAGTCCCAACAAGAATTGAACCCGCGACATCGAGACCCCCAGCCCGGCAACTTAACCGTTGCGCTATCGAAGCATTGGTGACATGACGTACGCCAATCCCGGAGACACTTGGAACGCGCGCGCGACGCGGTATCCCGGTCTAAACGGGAGCGAGCCATGCTCTCGCCACTGAGGCCGGCGTAAGACCTAACCTAACCGGACCGTGTCCACACTGCATGCATTCGGCAACATCGCTAACCTCGCGTAGCTCCACCCCCTTCTAGCGTTTTGACATTACCTCGTCTCACCGCTGCCCCGCAGGAGAAACTAGTGGGCCTGGTATGTCGGCCTCTTAACGCTTTTCGCTCGACTCGTAAGACCGCAGCGCACTCTCCCAAAACCAATTATAACTATTTATTGACTAGAGCACCGACCCAACCACTTCCGGCCAAATGTCAGGGAAATTCAAAAAATGGGGCTTCTCCGCGGACATACGGTATTCTGTAAAGCTACAGTCTTGTTATGTGGCTTTATAGAATGTAGCACCTTACAGAGCTTACAGTTTTGTATAGAAAGTATAGTGGCATAAGTTAGCTTCAATACTATGAGCTTTAAGGACTAATGTAACATCCCTGCTTTCATTTCAACATTTTTTTTTGTATCGTTAGATTCTCCCTTGTAACTATTTTTCGTGTAAAGTTCTCGCATCGAAGAATGACTCGTATTGCAGCAAAACGGGCAGCCGCAAAGGTTCAACGATGAATCAGGTCGCCATCAAAATCGCGAGAACGGAAGACAACCCGGGCCGATTAATATACCGATGACGGTATCTGAACAGTTCAGAGAATCCTGGCTCACTGCTATCATCGGTTCCATATTATTCGCGGCGGGCATGTGTCTTCTCTTTTGGAACGAGGCAAGTCAACGATAGTCTTATCAACTGAAGCTCTTCTGTTATTTTCCATGTATCAAGCAATCAAGAAATTCTGAGGAATTTAGAATTAACGCAGAACTTTATATGACGTGGAAAAGTCAGAAAAAAGCTTAAGGTGCCTGTCTCCAGGTTTTCTCGTACCTTTAGGGTGTGACAGCAGTGTCCCAGACATACGCCCTAATAAAATAAAATCTATAATTTAAACGATACCTCCATTTTCGAATATTTTTATACACTCGAACTATTTTTCATCAATTCCTCATGACCATTTACACATCGTAATGCAGCGTTTCATATAAATAAATGATCACAAAATGTAAGTATGATTCAATGGTTAAAATTGCGATGGAGTTTACAAGCAAATTGAAAGCCGCGATACTTTTGGCAATAATTAGGTTTTTCGAGTACTTACGCTAAAATCGGGCTGCATTGCGTTACGCGAGCCACCCTCGGACATGCACGAAAATTTACTTTACTGTGTTTACATTTGAAGGGTCCAGTGGAAAAACGATGAGGGTCCATATTTCTAAAAGTTGAGAAACACGACATTTAAAGTTTCACAACGCACGGGAGTCCGCTGTGCCGCCTATTTTCAACCACAGTTTTTAGTGGAATCTCAGTGTTCGTCCCCTGTAAGGTTTGATATGTTGATACTTCATGTTACAAGCTAACAGATGTCGCTAAAATATCGATTTCGAAAAAAATGGACCCTCATCGTTTTTCCACTGGACCCTTCATTTTTTATTGCGAGTTATCGTTTGAAAAAGGTCCCATACTGTCATGTGTATCTCCTGAAAAACGTCTTTCAAAACTGTTTAGTGATAACAGTTTTCACGTAATGCCAAGGGGTCGCTGCATGTATGAAACAAAAAGCTGCTCATTGAAAATAAAAAGATCTCTTTTGACCCAATGACATTTGGCGATCATACATGTAGCGACTCGATGACGTAACATGAAAAATGCTCGTACTAAAGAGTTTTGAAAGGAGGTGTTTCTCAGGCTACCCCTGACAATACGGGATCTTTATCAAACGTTAACTCACAATAAAAAATATAAACACAGTGAAGTGTGAATATTTTCAGGCCCGACGATCGCTTGGGGAACGCAATGCTGCTCGATTTTTTCGTAAGTACTCGAGAAAGCTAATATTGCTAAAAGTATTGCGGCTATTAATTTGCTTGTCAACTCCCTCGCGGTTTTTACCATTGAATAATACATTTTCTGGCCGTTTATTTATAAGAAACGCTGCATTACGATGTGTAAATGTTCGTGTAGAATTGATGAAAAATAGTTTGAGTGTATAAAAATAATCGGAAATGGAGATAGCGTTTAAATTATAGGTTTTATTTTATTAGGGCGCATGTCTGAGGCACTGCTGCCAGCCTGAAGCTACGAGAAAACCTGGAGACAGGCACCTTAAGGTGCTTCTACAGCTATTTTTGTATTTGCGGATTCTTATTTCTTAAATATCTATATTTCTGCATATTTTCGTGCAAGTAGGTGAATCCGAGTCGATTGTCCATATGATTTACTAAGCGACATGAAAAAATTTTGAACAAAATCGTCTAAAAATGAATAAATGGTTTATGAAATACATATGTACAGACATCTCTGACAGTTCCACAGCTGCAAAAATGTTCATCGTTTTTAGAGTTTTGAGGTATTTACAGCGAATTCGGGTTTCTTTCCACCCCGTAGGATACTCCGCGCTATCGATTCCTAATTATTTCCCGTAGCTGCCTGCTTCCTCGGAGGAAATACCGCGGGCTCTGGCCCTAGTACGATGTGTACGTAAATACGGTTATCGCCACAAATCTGAGGAATATCGAACTCCATTGTTTTCCATCTCAAATAATTTCATCGTCTATGTCCAAAGATAAAATGACAACTTCTGTGGAAAACAATTAGATTCGATATTTCTCAGCTTTGTGGCGATAACTGCATTTAAGTACTAAAGGTAGATTCTGCGGTATATTCTCGGAGAAAACAGGCAGTTACGGGAAATAATTAAGAATCGATGGCGTGGATCAAACTTGATGAAATTTGGTAAATTTTGAGTTTATCGAAAAATATGGAACCTTTTTTTATAGAATTAATTTAACTGTTATTTAAGGTTGTAAATCAGCTCTCCAAAATCTACCGCTCGAGACCAACTTCAAGCGAAAAGCGAGATGCGATAAAAGCTCTAATACAAAAGTTCTTCAGTCTCTTAAATCAAACTTTTATTTGAAAGCTTTTCTTTATATCTTGCTTCGCTCGTAAGATAATTTGGACGAATCTATCTCTAAAACTCGACCATCTTCTAAACTAAGCGGAATACGATAAAATCTTTTAGATAAATACCGTATGTCCCACTCTGTACTGGCCAGTTTGAAAGTTACCTTCGGATAGGCTTGGTCGGTAATCGAGTCATTTAATACGGTAGAAGTCGAGTCGGCAGTTAGAGTTGGTGTCAATTCGAGAGATCGATGCGTCTAACCTCGAAATTGTGAATTTGTGAATAATGGAAAATACGAAAATAATTATAATTACGGTATACCGTATGTCCGTCTCTGTACTGGCCAGTTTGAAAGTTACCTTCGGATAGGCTTGGTCGGTAATCGAGACATTTATACCGTAATTATAATTATTTTCGTAATTTCCATTATTCACAAATTCACAATTTCGAGGTTAGACGCTTCGATCTCCCGAATTGACATCAACTCTAACTGCCGACTCGATTTCTACCGTATTAAATGACTCGAGTACCGACCAAGCCTATCCGAAGGTAACTTTCAAACTGGCCAGTACCGTATGTCCCACTCTGTACGAGCCAGTTTAAAGTTACCTTCGGGGAGGCTTGGTCGGTACTTGAGTCATTTAATACCGGTAGAAGTCGAGTCGGTAGTTAGAGTTGGTGTCAATTCGGGTGATCGAAGCGTCTAACTTTGAAATTATGAATTTGTAAATAATGGAAATTACTCACCATTATTCACAAATTCATAATTTCGAGATTAGACGCTTCAATCTCCCGAATTGACACCAACTCTAACTACCGACTCGACTTCTACCGGTATTAAATGTTTCGATTACCGACCAAGCCTCCCCGAAGGTAACTTCCAACTGGCCCGTACAGAGTGGGACATACGGTACAGAGACGGACATACGGTAAAATGTCTCGATTACCGACCAAGCCTATCCGAAGGTAACTTTCAAACTGGCCAGTACAGAGTGGGACATACGGTATTGTTTAGTTTTTAAAATTGAGAAACTTTTATCTACTAAATTTTATCGTATCCCTCTTCGTTTAGAAGATGGTAGAGTTTTAGAGATCGGTTCATCCAAATTATCTTTCTCACATATATCTCTTTTATAAGAAAAACTTTTATTTGAAAGTTTCCCATTTGAGCTTTCATCGTATCTCTAAAAAGTTTCACTTAAAAGTTTGTTTCGAGCAGTTAACTTTGGGAGGTTTATTTACCACCTTAAATAATAGTTTAATTAATTATATTATGGAAAAAGAGGTTTCGTATTTTTTGGTAAACTCTAAATCAACCGAGTTTCGTCAAGTTCGACAACGGATTTTAAAAATGAGAACTAACTTAATGTTCTTAAGGTAATACTTCGGTTCCGTGTAGAGATTATTACCTAGTTAAGTTAAATTAATTTTAAACTAACTTAATGACCATTTTCAACATGTGGTCGCTACTGTATATAGAAGCTTCAGGAAGGGCGAGTAATTTGGATTAGAAAATCTGGAAAAAAGTTAGAGAATGTTATTTTCAGACCTCTCTAGGCCTATCCTACACTTAAACAGCATTAACAGATCCGATGTCTTATTCTTTAGGGCAGAGCGGTAAAAGTTGCGCATTCGTTGGACGAAGCCTTGCACAATGTCGCTGTACTGTCCAACACCGTGAAAGTTTTGCCCGAATTCGAGGGGCAATTGGTGTATCTCTCGGGTCCTTTAACCGTATCGGAACCGCTGACCGAGCCTGATTACGGCATTCTAGTGGCTAGCATTAAACTAAAAAGAAGAGTACAGATGTATCAGTGGATCGAAATCGAGGAAGAACGGAGGTAATTGGATTGCGTTTATTTTTACAGACTTGCAATTATTATCTCGTTTGCTTCCCCAGTTTTGGTGGAGTTACGGAAGACGAGAAGCAATATTACTACACGACGGAATGGAAGGATAAGCTGGTGGATTCCGATCGATTCTACATAAGGACGGGTCACCACAATCCGCCGGAAATACCCGTTAAGAGCCAAGTTCAAATAGCGGATGAGGTCAAGATTGGGGCCATCACTCTCGGCACGGAACTGAAGCAGAAGTTCAACGACTTTGTGGAAGTCACCAGCGACGAGAGGCCGGAGCGCAAGGACATCAAAATGCACTCCGGACTTTATTATTACAGCGCCGACCTCTGGAACCCGCAGGTAAGAAATTTTTCCCATATAATAACTAGTAGTTCTACGAATAGTAGACCTCACCGAAGTGGTAGACTGAAAGCGGATCAGATACGTGCAAACGCTGAATCTTCGAGCGACAAATGTGAGCGCTCACTACTGCTAAACTATTATAGCAAGACAGGCGTTCACGGACTTTTTTGTAGGAAATTGTATCCTCTACGAAAATGTTATGTGAAATTTTTGGCTATTTTGCACCGTTTTCGTAGCGTTCGCAGTTTAAAGTCAGAAACGTTATTTCGTGTACTACCTCCGCCTACCTTAGAGATAATTAAGGGCTCTCTCTCTAGTCAGTCTTAGGGACTTTGAAAATCCGTAAAAGAAACTTCTCACGCGACATTTGAGAATGATCTTGCTGTCGGTAAAATAGTGAAACTCATTGGCATAATAACGCTGAAGAGTATATCATTCCCGAATATTATTGCTATTCAAATACGAGAAAAAATTGATCATTACGTCTATGAGTGATATATAGCACTCGCGCGAAAGGTTAAAAACAAAATATTTACTAGATGTCAGAAAAACGGTCCGCTATCGCATCATCCGCGCTCTGAATAATAACGCTATGTAATAACAAGACATCGCAGTGAAATATGTATGTATATTGGAATCAATAGTACGCAGCGAACCACACAGGTCGGAAATTATTTCACATTTTCCGAAAGTTTTAGTGCCTGTCAAATCGATTTCAAACATTCTTAGCCATGACGGTTATCTGCTCCAATTTTAATAATCAATTAATAAATTCTTAGTCATAATATTAGGTGTACAACTTTGCTCCTGCCGTTTTCCTAATATACCTACCGGGTGTTCTCAAACCTCTGACCTAGAGGAAAACCCTATGTTCATTAAAAAAAAACGGACACAATGCCATTGATTTGATTGTAATCCGTTATATATTTACGGAGAAATTAATTATTAAAAAATTTTGCATTAAAATGAATAACTTTACTAACGCTGAAATGGCTGATATGCACTTTATCTATGGTTTAGCAAATGGAAATGCGGAAGAAGCTCGACGAATTTACCAGGAACGCTATCCTAACAGAGTAACGCCATGTGCTAAAACATTTAGAAAGCTACACGCCAGATTGTGTGAAACTGAGAGTTTTACATGTAGTAGGGAAGTTCCTGGTAGACCTGCAACAGTAAAAACGCCTGAGTTAGAAGAAGCTATACTTATTGTTAGACAGATAGAAGAAGATCCTTCGAGTAGTACCAGGAAGATAGCACTGCAGCTTGAAGTAAGTCCAAAGACTGGAAAGTTTTGAAAGTTTATCAGCTATAGGGCTCTAGCGTACTTCCACATACGTAGCTTTTGTTTGTGTTACACATGTACATATAGAGAATGTACATCCAAGTTTCGCCAAGAAACACAGCTTGGTGGCGCTGTTTGTGTTTACCTTTTGATAACGATTTTTCCATGGAAAGAATTTATTTGAATGCTTTGAAATCCACACATTCTATTATAACACAGCTCCACAAAAAAAAAGTCGAAAAAAATGCTTCCTCTCTGACCAGACCAGTATATCCTTATGTTTTTGGGGTCGCTGAATCCGAATCCGGTGTCCGTTTGTCTCCATCACGTCACGTTCAAGGTCATTTCAAGGTCAAATCCTGGAAAAATTGTCAAATCGATTCAAATTATTATTCCTATATATTTTTGAGGTCGCTGAATCCAAATCCGATGTCCGTTTGATCCGACAAGGTCAAATTGAAGGTCATTTCAAGGTCAAATGTATTTATTCTGCCAAAAATGAATTTTTGACTGCAGATTCTGAAAGAACGGGAAATTTTACGTCTAGATATGCATTCAATTTTTTTGATAACATAACCCCCAAGGTCATTTCAAGATCACTTCATGTTATTGTATGGAAGGTTCATATAACAATTGCAAAAATAAGAAAATGTGTCTTTACGGGAATAAACTACTACGTCAATATGTTTTCGAGGTCACTGAGTTAGAATCCGAGGTTCGTTTGTCTCCAGTATGTCAGGGTCAAGTTCATTTCAAGATCAAATCCAGCAAAAATGTTCAAATCTAAAGTCCAAGCTGACCCCCTCCATGGGAGTGTCGGTCGAGGTGTTTCCACTCATAGGACGCCGGGTCGCGCGTGGAGTGGATAGTGGAGCTTCGATCGCGCCGGCTCGGGTCTGTGGTAAGAGAGGCTGTGACGGAGCGGTCAGTCGGAAGGCTGTCGCCTTTGGCGGTTTCCTAGCTCTCTCGTGTCTTCAATGTATTACCGCGGATCGTCGTTCATGGTCGAATGATCCGTTGAGCGGTACACGTTTTTGACGTTTAAAAGACGCGGAGGTCTCTTTGGAGATCTGCCAAGTTTTTTTTTCCAAGCATCAACTCACTCAGTTCCGAGCGAGAATAAATCTGTTCTCGTACCGCAAAATAAATTTTGAAATCCAGTCACGTGATCTCTCAATTCAAGTGAATTGGAGCTCATCGTTGTAAATTTGATACAGCGAATATACGTGGTGTGCCTGCACCCAGGATACCTCCACGCCTTTTTTTTATTGTTTATTTTTCCGTCAAAATCCCTGGATGAAAGCGTCCAAGCCGTCATGGCAGGCACACGGAAATGTGTTACGATACAGACGTTGTCACAAGGAACCCCAGTATCGGCGATTGGTCAGGGTGAGCAAGCAGGCCCGCAATCGTCGTCATCATGCGACCGCAGCTTCGTAGAAGTAGGTTCCTTGGCTTCTACGGAGTATAAAGCTACAAGACACATTCATGATGATAAAAACAAGCCGGGCAGCTTTTGTTATGTCTGCGGTTTTTTTCCCCCGTCCTAAAACCAGAGAAAAAATCAACGATAAAGTTCAAGATGCATACGAATATTGTTTTGGATCTAAAATTTCGAATCAAGATAAAGACTGGGTCCCTCACACTGTCTGTGCCAACTGCTACAGAATTTTAAAGAGATGTCACAGTCCGAAGAACCTTTCTAATTTGAAATTTTCATCACCAGTCGTATGGGGCATACCAGACAGAAGAGAAGATTGTTTCTTCTGTATGAGAGTTACAACGGGATATAATTCCAAAAACAGAAATCAAATCAAATATGTATACACAAACAAAGTGAATTCAGCCATTACTATTCAACAGAATAGTGGTCGTCGGAAGAAACTTTTAGAAGACCCAGCTATTCATGTAAGTGAAGGAGGGTTTGATGAAGACAGTGACATGGAAGTGAGTGCAAGTGATCTGGAATCAAGGTCAAGTGATGAGGAATTCAAAAAAAGAAATAAAGCACCACAGAAATTTAGCCAAGCCAAATTGAGTGATTTAGGCAGAAAGCTGGGTCTATCAAAGGAAGCACATGAGCTTTTGGCGTCTAGGTTGAAAGAGAAAAATCTCTTGGATAAAGGCACTAAGTTAACTGTATATAGAAATCGTGAGAAAGAATTGAGAAAGTTCTTTATACAGGATAAGAAATTAGATTTAGTATATTGTGACAAGGTCACCGGACTAATTAATAGTTTGGAGACTGGAGTATATAAGCCAGAAAAGTCGCGTCTTTTCATAGACTCCTCAATCCGTAGTCTAAAAGCTATACTACTCCACAACACGAACATTCTAGCTCCGATACCTATAGCTCATTCAACAGCCTTGAAGGAATCTTATAATAACGTGAGTATAGTTTTTGATAAAATAAAATACTCTGATCATAGCTGGCCTCTTTGTGGAGATTTAAAAATGACAGGGATCGTTCTCGGGATGCAGAGCGGCAACATCAAATATCCCTACTCTTTATGTCTCTTTGACAGCAGAGATCGATCAAATCACTATAAAAAGAAGGAATGGCCAGAGCGCAAGTCTTTAGAACCCGGATCACCAAATGTTTTGAAATCGCCTCTTGTGGATGTATCAAAAATTTTAATTCCACCTTTACATCTCAAATTTGGCCTAATGACTCAGTTCGTCAAAGCTTTGGATAAGTCGGGCGAATGTTTTAAATATATTGCGCAGAAAATGCATACACTCTCTCAGTGACGCCAAATTAGAGGTATTTTTGACGGCCCGAAAATTCGGCAACTATTTAACGATGTCACTTTTACAGATCGTATGACGAAAACTGAGCGAGCTGCATGGATAAGTTTTCGCGATGTATGCCAGAATTTCCTTGGAAATAAGAAAAGTCCAAATTATAAGAAGCTGGTGAGTGACATGATACAACAATTTCAAGTTCTAGGTTGCAATATGACTATTAAAATGCATTTCTTAGATTCAGATATCGATTTTTTCCAAAAAAAAACTAGGTGACTTCAGTGAAGAACATGGAGAAAGGTGCCATCAAGACATGAAGGACATGGAAAAACGATATCAAGGAACGTGGGGTGTCAATATGATGGCAGTCTATTGCTGGAGTTTGAAACGAAATGTTGTGAAGGATAAGAAAAGTAATAAGCGACGTTCACTCCGTCGATCGTTTGAAGACAAGCAAGTTAGGCATCACAAACGAAGTAAGGACTAATGAAATTTTCTTTTATTCTTTTTCCTTTTCGTATTTATTCAATTTTTATTCATTGTTATCGGTCTTATTATTAGTGAGAGGCAAGGGGAACTCATGGTAAAAAAGTACTCCAAGGGAACAGAAACCTACTACGTCCACATCATTGTTCCCGGGTTAGGCTGATAGTGGGGGGGGGGGGGGGGGGGGTAGCATAAAATATCATTACCTCACGCGACTACGGTGCCAATGAATTACTAGGTTATACGGTCACGAGGTTGTAAGGTCATGGTGTTATGGAATTTATCATTTGAGTGGTTAAAGTACACATATGGCTCGTACATACTAAGTTTCGAGGTTTAATGATATACAAGTCTCCTTCTTACAGCGTTATGGGGTAAAGGGTTTATGAGGTTTATGGGTTATGGAGTTTAAGAATTTAATGGCTTTGGGGTTTTTTGTGTTGAATAATTATTGCTGGATTTGACCTTGAAATGAACTTGCATTGTTGGATACTACTGCATCAACACAACTGTAAAGAACAGGCGGGCGAGGTAGGTTTATAGATTGCGCGGAGCGTTGTATTTGCGCGAACGAATTCGCTATATGCCACCTATAGGCGGCGAGCGAATTTGCTACTAGCACCACCATCGGCGATTTTGTACAGTTTCCACGGGAATGAGTTGACTGCGACGTGCCAGCTGTCAATCCTGTTCCATCGCAACGAGCGACGGAATTAGGAGGGTCGATTCGTGCTTCTTGGTAGCATCGACCACAAATAATTTGCCGACTAGAATTAATCGCGTCGTAGGCGAAACGAATATTTCGATAAACATACCTAGGTCGTAAATGTCGCAGTTCCGAACTTTTCTCCGACGGTAGTTTTAGAGCGATTCGTAGCAAGCCGTTTTTCGCAGTGCCCGCTTCAATAGGTACCGTCACAAAAGCGATCCGAGCCGGATTAAGAGGAGGAATGTCGGATGCAATCGATGGGCAATTGGGGAATTTTGATACCTGGTTTATTCAGGAAAGCCATACACTGTTTCTAGGTAGCCTGGCGCACCCTCACGATCGAGAACGAGCATTCGGCTTTCTCGATCGTGACGTGCGAGACTCGGGGAATCGTAATTAACGGTACCCTCGCACTTTGAACTCGGGCCTCAGAAGCTCCCCAGCGTTATCAAGATTCCTCCTCTCTCTCTAGCTGACCAGGGCGCATCGCGTCGCGTCGCGTCAGCCCACGCTATCCTCTCCGCTAGGCTACGATGCGAATATATAAACCGGGACTAAAAGCGTAAGCAATCATTGTAAACTACGATTCAAGCAACGGTAAACTGTACCTCTATCTCCTATTTAAATATAATATAATTTAATAGAGTGCGTGCAGTGTATGAAATCATGACGTAGAAGTCCCCTTGCGACGGAACACATATTAACACAAACTCAAATTACTTGATACATTTTGTAAATCGGTTACATTGGCGAAGCGGTAGGTTTTGGCGAATTTAGGCTGTCAATGAGCCCGCAGCCATGCTCCTTTCCCGGAAGGATTAATTACTGGACGAGTCGTAATGAACCGCTTTCCGCAATACCCATTCTAATAAATACCGCTATCTTCTTCTATCTTCCATATACACGTTTAAATAAAAATGTTATATTCGTTTCTTCAAGGTCTAACGCCGCGGTCTCACAGGGTCATAAACTGGGCGAGAGCACTACCTGTATTGTGCATGTGTCACGTCAATGTCGACACGTTGAGACCGCGTCGTAAGATCTCGGAAAGTTCTTTACCGATTGCTTTGAAATTTGGACATAACGTGGCATTCGAATACGCGCGTTTTTTTTTATATACCTACTCTTTATATACCTACTCCTTAAGGGGGTAAATGAATAAAAATGTATCTTAAATTTCCGAAAGTTTCACCGATTTCTTTGAAATTTTAATACAACGTTGCATTTAAATACGCACGTTTTTTTAAATATATCTACTATCTATATACCAACTCCCTTAAGGGAGTAAAATAAAGAATGAGATTATTTCGTGATTCACGCGGACAAAGTCGCGAGGGGAAAGCTATTGACTACTTACTTCTAAAGTAACTGAATATGGATTAAGAGTTACTGATGTCTGGCGAATCACACGGCCTTCTATCACAGAAATTTAGGTTATACCACATTTGCGCTCACTCACATTTAAAACATGTTTAGAAGAGACTAATTTTAGGCCATTTTTATACGAAGCATCATTATGATGCATAAATTTTACAGCCTGAAAGCCGAAATAAATTATAGTATCCATTGCCAGCAAGTTCACATTGACACATCAGGTCCTACGGTCACTTAACTACAAGGCCGGGTGTCCACCGGATCGGGCCGACCACAATTGGGCCGATCGCTGGGCACTTGGATATATATATATACAGATTGTGGGTATATATAGATATACTCAAGTGCTCAGCGATCGGCCCGATTCTGGTCGGCCTGACCCGGTGGACACCCGACCTAAGTGACTCTGGTCAGGGCCCCTATTCTCGAGCTCATGCGAGAAACTTTCGTATACGAATCTTTGAATCTCACCAATCTCGTTTCGGCTATTCCATTCGGTCCACTATTTCATTGGTTACAACTAAAGATTCGTATACGACAATTCTCGCACGACATTCGAGAATAGGGGCCCAGTTCCCGTAATAAATATTTCGGTTCGCCGCGGAGAGGCGCTGCTAAACAATATTCGCTCGCCCCCTATAGGGCTTTCCGCGTATCACGCGTCATCATCCGCCATATTGCATTCGCCAACTTGAATTTGAGAATAGACCGATTTGGACATCAGCATCGTAATGAGCGACCCAAAAACCCCCCGAGTAACAAGTTTCGGGCCATAATCTTCAAATTCTAAAGATTTTTGGAATTCATCATCCGCCATATTGCATTCGCCATCTTGGATTTGAGAATAGACCGATGTGGATATCAGTATCGTAATAAGCGACCCAAAAATCCTCCTGAGTAAAAAGTTTTGAGCGATAATCTTTCCTGACAAATTTTTTCCATTGGATCCAAAGTCGAGTTTGTCCTGCGTCCGGGGTGGTCGATATATCGACCAGCAGTTAGGTCGGGGCCTCCAAATAGGAAATTTATTGATTTCATTTATAAATTTTACGTTTTAAAAAAGTCAATTTTAACTGAAATTTCCCCGGGCTCTAAAGGTTTGCTATTAAGTTTGTGCGTTAATCAATTGCAAATTATGTATCTGATTGAAATGATTTTTTTAAAATTACGTAGCATACCTCCGAGAAGGTTTACAGCTTTACTTTATGACTGTGATGAAATTTTTTTAATTTCAAAGAGTGTGAGTGAAAAAACGAATTAATAGACGAACTGATGGACCTACTACGAACAACGGATACATGGGCAGGCTGAAGACTATCTTTTAAATTTGAAACTTTCTTTACGTTTTTTTCATTTTTCCATTAATTTGTCTTGAATGGGCGAATGGAGAGATTTCGCTTAGGCGAAATATAATTGAATTTTAAAATTGAGGCATGTAAATGGAAAAGGCTGAAAGTGCCATACCTTGCAGAAATAAGATTTTGTATAAGATTTTTTATAAAAATAGGTGTAAATGCCATCGCCAATAACCTAGTAATGCATGTAAGTGTCTCCTGATTAAGTTTTAGTTTATAGAGCGTTCGAAAAGTAGCTCTGCGGTTGCAGTTTTAAACAAATTTATTTGATTTTTCAACGATTTTGGCTTTGGCACTTTCAACCTTTTCCATTTACACGCGACAATTCTAGATACGCGTATGCGCTACGCGTAGAAATGTCTAGTTCTCATTAATTTCCTTCGAAATTTAATAAACGACAAATTGTTTCTACAAATCGCAGGTCGGAGACATCCGTATACAGTTCTCCTATGCAGGGAAAGCCGGCGATGTGTACTCAGTTGTGGGCATGCAATTGCACGGCGCGATAGTTCCTTACAGGACAACGCATGGCGACGAAGTTCTGCTCCAGAGGAAGCACAAACTCTCCGTGGATCAGATGTTTCACTTGGAACACGTACACAATTATTGGCGCACATGGACGATCAGGTAAATGTATTTTGGCTTGAAAGAGAGTTATATGTCGCGCCTCGTTCGGCAAGCTGATTGCTTATCGTCCGCGTTTTTAACCGATTCGTTACACAGGGGACTTGGCTGGTTGGTACTCTTCCTCGCAGCGACATGTCTGGCGAATATACTGAGAACTCTGATCCAGAACTCGACTTTCCTCTGCGGGTTGATCGCGATTGAGTCCGTCACTATGTCCGTGTCAATGTCGATCAGTTTACTGGTCATCGGGTTTGCATGGGTCTGGTACAGACCGATAATCGGACTCTGTCTGGCGTTGGCCTCTATCTTGCCCTTTCTCTATTCGACTCTGACATCGGGATTGCAGTTTCAGCAACGCGACAATTATAGAAGACTCTAAGTGTACGGCGATGATAACACTGGACAACAAGAAAATACTTTAGATTTGTTCCTTATTTTAAAATAGTCAAACTTTATTCATTTTGGGCTGAGAGAAATGAATGATTTCAGTTTTTAGCTCTAGTTAGAAAGGCGCAAAACTCACCGATAGAAATATCGATATATCTTAAAAATGTAGGGCCATGTATATTTTTTTGTTTAAGACAAAAGTTGTTTCATTTTGTATATAGATTAAGAGCCCGTTAAAAAAAAATGCAGATTTCCATTTAAAAGAAACGTCTTTGGAAACCTTCACTATATCAAAAATAAAAAACGCCGTTCTCTTTCCCCCTTACAAGGGGAAAAGTGCAGTGACGCCGAAAAACCATGTGGAAGACAGTGTCGACTAGTTGCTGCTGCTGTTCGTCACTGTTTTCCACATGGTTTTTCGGCGTCACTGCACTTTTCTTTCGCACTTCACTCACTCCTTCTGTCAACGACTCTACCGCGTTTTCTTTCCATGCCTTCCAATTTTCACCTTGCTCAGACTTTAATTTCATTTCAATTGCACCTTTCGTCGCCGAGGCAGAGCTCGACCACTCTGGCGAGGACCACGTTGACGGTAGCCCCTTCCTCCACGACTGCCAGTCGCATCAGTTTCTCTCTGCAATTAGGTATCAGTCGTGTTATTTGGTTGAACATCGAAAATAAACCATAATTATTATGTCTTATCGTTTCAAACAATTACTCACCATTATTTAAACATTCACAATTTTGAGGTTACACTTCGATCTCCCACATTTATCTACCTCCCGCTTTTACCATTTCAAATATTTCGCTCGTACGTAGCGCCATCTTCCAAAGCGAACTCTAACTAAAACACTGCCGAAGTCAAATTTCAGAAAAATTCAGGTCGCTGCAACTGCTGCACCTGCTCGACTAGCCATTGGACATACAGTATGAGATGTTTATCAAATGCCGACGCCATTTTTGTCGCAATATACAATGCACAAAGCATATGAAAAGTTGATGCAAATCGACTTCGGCATCTACCTATATATTCATGTAGGCTTTTTCTGTGGCCGGAAGGAGGTTTTGTAAAGAATTATAGCGACAAATACTCGTTACTTATCTTCTAGTCTTGCATTAACGCTAACTCTGATAAAACGTTCGCTTAAGATTAGTTAAATAGAAAGGAAAACCATTCGGTGGTACTGTTCTGGCTAATGGTTGACTGCAAAATATTGGTGTACCTAAGTCGACTTCAATCTCAAGTATTGCACATTGTAAATTTCACAGATTTAAAAATATGCATTTTGATACGTACTGTAGCGTTTCTCGCTACTGCTATATAGAAATAAAAAGTAGAAAAAGTGTATTAACTTTGACATTAACGCTACCTTATCGAAGTAAGGAGTGTTTGAACTCAGTTTCTGCGACTTTTATAAGAATGAAACTAAATTAAAAGAAATGAAATTCAAAGAAGAATTATAGACGAAGTGCGTCGTCAAATAGATCTAAACTTGTACGAGACATTAGAAATTTACTGCTTCGTGTTTAGTATCAGCCAGAAAAGCAGCCTTCTCCGACGATCTCTTAATATTTTAATTTCTCGGTTACCAGCGAAGACCAAGAAGTCTTAAATGAAAGGCAATTATTATAGTTTTGAAAAATTATGCATGACCCACAACTATTGGTCAGTATTCAACGAAATCAACACATTTGATATTAAGACGAATGCCATTTGTTCGTATATGAAAAAATTCTGTAAATTATTTTTTGATTAAATATAAAACAGAGAAATCTATTATAAATGCGGCGTTCGTATACAGCCCAACTATAGAGAAAGGCAGTAACTAGCAAAACAAATCGAAGTGCGTTTTTTGGTACCATTGAATATCTTGAATTATTTTGTACCCAAATTTCGTATCGTTTTGCAGTGTTAAAGCTAGGTTTTATTAGTAATCTGTCTTGGAAACCCTTCGGCTAAAGGCATTGAAGTTAAAGTTGATTTTCCACAAATTTGTCGGTTAACAGTTACTGCCTTTCTCCATAGTTGGGCAGTATACTACAAAATGTAATGTAATAATAGGTGTACAACTTTGCTTCCGCCGTTTTTTGCGAAATTCGAGGCTTTATTGTAAAAAACTGGTTATACATTTATGATTCAAAGTATTGTCCATCACTAGTGTGGTGCCGGAGCGCCGGCGTCGAGATTTGTCCACACGATTGCGCGGGATCCTACAAACTAAACGATGTAACGCGAAGGAGGTATTGTCCCCAGTTGCACGGACTCTTGTTGTCGATAAGTGTTCGTTTATTACATACGCTGGATCTGATTACACGAGCCTATATCGGAACGTCTGCTCTGGTCGGAGAGCTAGCGGACAGTGAGAGCGAACGACTCTCCTAAGCTTGATACGTGTGTGTGCTAGGGATCTAGTATCTCTGCTTTAACCTTTAACTACGGGCGCTGGTATATACAGTACACCATTCGCATGCAATTCTTATGGGCCAGAAAAAAGCGCCCGTAGTTAAAGGTTAAGGTCGCGTTTCGTTGAGCACGCGACTCGCTGTGTGTGCTACTTGAGCTGGCAACGAGAGGTGTCGTTACTGCTCCGCTACTGTCGCGTACGCAACTAGACTCGATTTGGAATCGATATAACCTTCGAGAGTTCTAGGACTTATGGCGGTAAAACTCAAATGTCAAATGATATTGAATGCTGTTATTCTTCCGAGAAATAATGTACGCGTGAGTTCCCACGGAAAGAAAAGCGTATCGAATATTAGGGTAGGTACCGGCCACTGCGAAATTTATAAACTTCCGGCCCCGCCGCGAGTTCAGTTTGCGAGATCAACAGCTAGGTATAAACACCTTCTTCCATATCAGCGACTGAGTTTTGGCGACTCGAGAAGTCGTAAACGATATCGCGTAGCATTTCTGATTTTTAAACGAGTTTGCCGAATTCGCCCTTCCATGAAGTCACGTAATCATAAGTGTGCGAGTGCAGATTGAGAGGGAGAAAAACCGTTGTAATGATCCGCGACTAGCGTTTCGATTGGTGCCCTCCTCCCGCCGAGGGGCTGGGCTTATGTTATTAAAAAGGGTATTTCTCGAGGCTCGATCAGAGCAGATCAATCTTTTATCAACATTGCGCAGCGACTGTGAAATAGACGGTGATCATCGAACTATCAAACAGTTTTCCAAGTCTTTTATTTTTTTTTCCCCGCGTTTTCGAGCAGAGCGCCTTAGCGTTCCACGGGCGCGGACCTGGCCTCTGGATTCAACGAGGACCGGCTTGATACGCAACAGTTTGGCGACAGCGGTGGGATAGTTTAAAAAAACGGACAATTTGACAATTTCGAAAAAGTGACAGTGCCGGCTCGAAAATGTGGAAGACTTTATTGAAAGTAAACTTTTTAAACCTCACCGAACTTAATAATACGCACTCCTCTGTCCCGGGTTATTTGTGCGTGGTTTTTCTCGGGAACCGTAGGGCAAATGCCAGAGAAGGGTGGTTTTAGTGACCACGCGTGCTAAAATTTCCACTTGTGAGACCACCCGCGTAAAGAGACTGTGAAAAAAAAACTACCCACCGAGAATAAAAGCAACCCGGAGATCCAACGACGAGGCGACAACCCGGAGATCCACAGCAAGGCGACAACCCGGAGATCCACAGCGAGGCGACAACCCGGAGATCCACAGCGAGGCGGCAACCCGGAGATCCACAGCGAGGCGACAACCTGGAGATCCCCAGCGAGGCGGTCACACGGAGATCCTCAGCGAGGCGTCATACCGATAAGTCTTTAGTAAAATAGAATAAGAAAGATGTTGCGCCCGATATCTCTCGCGAGCGGTAGTGGCCCTTTTCAAATTGCAGAAACAGCAATGCCCCAACCCGCTTCTTTGCAAATCTCTCCGGTGACTCGAAATAGCCCTCCGATAGTTTCACATCCACCGAGCGAAGCATCAACGGTTGGCATTGCCGAACCTGTAACAAACGCAACCGACACATCTTATTTATCCTTGAAATTAGCAGGCGAACTGGTTCTTTCTTTTTCTGAAAAACCTTCCGAACTGACAAAATTCATTAAACAATGCAAAATCGCAGAGGCACGTGTAAAACCTACAGACGGCAATAATCTTTTGGCAATAATCTGTGGCAAAATCAAAGGTCACGCCGACCAACTTTTGGCAAATCGTCACATTCCTGCCGACCTGAATGATTTGATTACCTTGCTCAAAACCGCTTTTTCCCGATTTTTTGATGTAAATCTGGTGCACGACGAACTTCGAAAAACTTCTCAGAATGTAAATGAGGGCGTTGAGTATTTTGGGGCGCGAGTTCTTGAAATTTTAGCGCGTGGATTAGAGGCAACTAATGAAAAATATGACGAACTGCAAGCCGCCGGAGTCAAAACGCTACTAAAAGACGCGGCTATCACTTGCTTCGCGCGCGGATTACGTGATCCCCTGATGAGTACTTTACTATCAAAAGAAAAACCGATATCCCTAGAAAGTGCCATTGATCTTGCTGTGAGGGTTGAATTAGAGACTATAGAACGTTCGCGTCATCTTCAGGGAACATCAAAACCAAACTCGATTCCAAGTACGGTTTATAATACGAATAATGTTCCTAATTCCGATGCAAATCGACGTCCGCGACGGGATAATCCATACCCGTACAAACAAAATCATGATCGAAGGCGGGAACCCGACTCTCGACGCGGATGGGGGCGTAATTACGATTCTAGGCGTGAGCGCGACCGAGGGTATGACCGCGAACGTGGACAAAATCTCACGAGCAACAATATCACTTTGATCGTAAAGGGCATAGCCGGGTTTCCATTTGAAATCGGCCCCAGAGCCGATTTAAATTTCTAATCAACTTTTCAAAAGTACTCGGCCTAAGTATATTTTTGCCAAAGTTTCGGACCATTATCCGCCATATTGAAGTCGTAATGGCGGATCTTGCAATTTTCGTTTTTTGGCTTTTTAACCAAAACTAACCATCAGAAAAATCTGAAAAAATTTACAGTATTTTTTATCATCATGATACATAATCTGAATTTTTTTTGCAATTTTTTCGAATCAAACCCACATTTTTCACCAATGCATAGCCCATTCCGAAATACATTTTATAGAATTTTTGAGGATTTTTTCAAGGGGTGCGCGGGGGTTAAAATAATCGAAAAATCCCTCATAATGAGTATTTCCGTCTATTTTACTCGCGGAATACAATTATAAAAATATTTGACTCGTAAAAATTATGTTTATCGGGAGTGTTTCAGTTAATTCAAAACCAACCACGCGGTGACGGGGAATAAAAAATGAAGGAATCTGAAGTTTAATTTTTTTCTGACAAATATTCGCTCGTTTTTTATTTAACACATGTTTTATTTATTACATGATTTTCGAATAATGTATATTATATGATCTTCAATAACTCAATCATCGTCACTATCTTCATTGATCACTGCAGTCACGCCTTCTTTCAAGAATAATTGGCTTAGTATTTCTGCTGGTCTAACTATTTTCGCCAGATACCGTGCATGAGACAAATAATAAATCACAGCAGCGACATTAATAGGTATTAAACCTTCTGCACATTTAATTACACTATTAATGAAATATTACAGAGACACACACGCACACGCACACACATGCAAAAATGAATAGTTAATAAATCCGAACAACATGTAATCATCTGCATACTTATAGAGACTAATTACTGTTTCCTACCTTTTTTCTACGGAAAACAGTTTGGGGCTGTAGCTTCAACTGCCGCAGAAATATAAACCGATCACTGCTTGATTTGTATTGCGATTAAAGACTGATAGTATTTACAAAAAAAAATTCACTTCAAAAACACACTTTACGCTGCACGATCCACAAACGTGACAAAGTAACGCGCGCGACTGATAGTAGTAAGGCGGATCCCCACTCACGCCAAGAAGTTTCGACGAGAAGCTCGCCAAGAAGACTCGGGAACACGAGAGTGAACGGAAGAACGAGAAGGCGAGAAACTATCCACATTCACATCCATATAATTGGGTGTGTGCACTAGTTACGAATGTTACGTAATTGCAGTATAGAGTGAAGTAAAGAATTTGTATTGCACGTATCATTGTTTAAAAACATCCAAAAACAGACAAATTTGCGATAAATTAAAGTAAAAACTGCTGCGGCGAAACTTGGCAACTGAGCAAAATCAAAACGCGCTCTGATTGGCTGTGACGTCACGATCTGTACAAACAACCAGCTGTCAAACGGAGTTGCCTGTGTTTTTAAAGTATTTTTCTGTCATTCAGAAAGTTTGTTATTTCTACGTCGTTCTATGTAGTATCTGAGGTCGAACTGTGAAAGTGGCTGAAAATGTATGTACCAGAAGCACACAGTAAATCGTGTTTTGTGCCAAAATGCACGAATACTTCTGTGCGAACTCCAACTTTCCGAATTCCAGAAAAACGCCGACAATGACATCCGAGGGCTTTGTTAAAGCTGGTTCAAATAATTTACCAACTGTGGACATGTTTATGGTAACGCAGTTTATAAAGAATGACGAGCGTTTTAATGCAGCCGAAGTTAGAGGCGCCAAGGCAGCAGCGTAAGTAAATATTTATTGCAGTAAACATAGTTCAGCATTCAGCATGTAAAATGGAATGTTTGTCGGTGTCTAAGGTATCAAATTGTAAGAGTAAAAACCACATGTTTTTAATATTGTAGATCATCTCGAGAACAATATGGGGACTCTCTCTGCTATAGGCTGCGTGCAACTGAAACGAGAGGGGTCGATATGCACTTTGCAGTGCAAGATATGTCCTGAGAATCGCGTGCGTGCCAAGAACTATTCGGTTGTTTTAACCGTTGATGAGGTGCAGGAGAAGGTTTTAGATGTCGTCTGCAATGATTGTGCAGCTGCGTCAGGTGTGTATTTTACGAATGTAGAAATACACATTAATCTACGTAATACTTTCGTTTAAGGTGGTTGTAAGCATGCACTCGCTTTCCTAATGTGGGTGCATCGTCGCAGTGAGGAGCCTTCACCAACAGAAGTTGCGTCATATTGGACAAAACCACGATTGGCAAGTATGGGTGCGACTGAAAAATTCTATAGCGCTGTAGACTTTGGAAAGAAGTTAAAAGAATCAGCGGATGTAACTCAGCCATCGACATTTCGAGAGAATGTGTTGAAGATTGCAGAGCAAAAATCTCTTGAAGGCCAAGTGTCTCTATATGGGTCTATGATAGATAAATTTGATGTATTATCCATTTTTAAGAGTCTGTTCCCATTTATCACGGAAGGTGGCACAAATGCAGATGATTTTGTGGCATTCTGTTCTCAATTTATGGCACAATCCGTGATTAATGAGGCGCAGGAAGCGACACAACAACAGGCAGATTCACCTTTGTGGCATGAACTGCGCTTTGGACGAGTGACCGCATCAAAGTTAAACGATTTTGCACACTGTCAATCTGCAGAAGGCTCTCTTGTGGAACAAATTATTGGTGCATACAAAATCAAAGACACGAAGCATATGAGACGAGATCGCGAACTAGAAGGGGAAGTATTGAAATGCATTGAGAAGAAAATGAACATACGTTTAAGTAAATGTGGTTTTGTGGTGTTTCCGGCATGTCCAATATTTGGAGCATCGCCGGATGCTATTTATTCTGATGGTGTTGTGGAAGTAAAGTGCCCCAGTTCTGAAAAAGCAGTGTCCACCTACATCAAGAATGGGCAAATCGCAGGGAAATTCATGGCGCAAGTGCATTTACAAATGCTATGTTTAAATAAAAAGAAAGCCCTGTTTTGTATGGCTGCACCAAAGTTTGAAGAAAATAAGGATGTAACTGTTTTAGAAGTAAGTTATGATGAAATGTATATTATGAATCTCATTGACTTAGCTTTACAGAACTGGAAACACTTTATATTCCCAAAATTATACAATGCTGCTTCTGCGTATTTTTTTTTGTTTTATTTGAACGCCATTTAATAAGAAATACGTCGCTTTTTGTGACAAATAAAAGGTAGGTAAGTGAAATAGGTAACAAATACAAACAAAATTACTGGCATCTTATAATAGGACTCTGAACATTAATAAGTACACATGCAATAACAATAACACTATCAGTCTGTGATATTAAATTGTGGTCAATAACTGAATGTGGGTTCAAATATTCATATTCCCTTAACCGTCGAATAACTCGTTCTATATGTATACGCAGACTTGCGATTCGTTTTGTTTCTAACACATCAGCTTGAGAAGGTTTCACAGCACTAGATACACTAGGTGGTCTAATCAAATCACAATCACGTTCGTGTAGAAGTTTTGCAATGTCCTTAAAACCTCGGTTAGCCATAACTCCACATCCCCGTGGTACAACGTCCAAATATCCACTTTCTGTTACCAACGTCGAATCAGTAATCCGTCCCCCGTAACCTTTTGAAATGAAATTGATCAGTCCATCCGGTGTTGACGAGATGAGGTATTTCAGTGTATTGCACTTCTTATACTCAGACCATGTAAGTGCCTGCTTTACTGGGTCTGTTGGTTTTTCTATCTGTATCTCCAGGCAATCAATAATTGATTGCACTTTACTGTATCTGGCTCGAAAAGGAATGGGTAGTAGATACCTGATATGTTCTGCGGGTGGCCAGAAAATTAGAGTTTTGAAATGATGTTCAATTTTCCTAACAGTTTTCTTGAAAATCTTAGACGCGTTCGCTGTTGACATCCCAAACATATCACCCAATCGAATAAATGAATCATTTAACTTGATCTTCATTATTGTTAGCAAGATATGTTCTCTGCTGATACAAGTTTTTTCACCGAGCAACTTTGTAATATCTGTAAACCAGCAGTCCGGAATTCCCAATTAGATTTTGGGCTTTTTGTAATGACAGCGAGTGTTGTATTCAACGCTCGCTTCTTCTCTTCACCTTCCTGCAATGACAAGTCCGACTCCGTGTTTTCTGTACTTGGAATATATGAACTTAATGATGTCTCTTCTGTATTGATGCTGCTGCTGCTGCTTTGGATTTCAAATGCTAACTTTTTCGGATATCCCAATGGAAATATCTTTAATGGTGAAGTAGCAACAGATGTCTTGATGGGCAGTTTCAAAGGTGATGAGGCAGTTTCGACTAAACTACGCTCAAAATGGCACTGAATACCTATGCTGCAATATAATCTTTTCTGTGTTTGCATTGCAACACTTCGAGTCTGCATACAAATCGTTGAACACTGACATCTTTTTCTGAAGTTCCTTCCTCGTGACCCAGTCCACTGGCACCAGTACTGTCATCTGGTTCATCTTTAAGAGGTAATGCCTGTTGAACTTCGGTAGCAGACATGACTTCCTCGATTATCCATTCCCTCTTGCGTTTCTCGTAAAGTGGTCTCGGTGGCTTACTGGCAGCTCTCTTCCTGTCTTTTTGGCAGTCGAAGATGTGGGGCACAACTCCTTGTTTCATCAAAATGTTTCCTCCTATAGTTTTGTACCGCAAATAATTTTCCATGTCCTCTTCAAGCTGTCAACCAAAAGCACTCATTGAACATAACCTATGAACCCCTATAGTACAAGAAAACTTACATTGAAAGTATCTTCGCAGCAATGGAACGTCGATTTTGATTTAGGCATGTCTCTTCTGGCCGCTTTAAACCATTTTCGTCTCATGTCATAGTGTCTCGGCACATTCACAAACACTTTGTCTGGAGTTCGCACAGAAGTATTCGTGCATTTTGGCACAAAACACGATTTCCTGTGGACTTGTGGTGCATGCATGCACTTTCACAAAAAACGATGTAGAAACAACAAACTTTCCGAATCACAGAAAAACACCGCAAAAACATAGGCAACTCCGTTTGACAGCTATTTGTTTGTACAGATCGTGACGTCACAACCGCCATTACAGGCAAATCGCGTTTTTCGCGGGACATTTCCACATTTGATTTTTAGACTCAATTTTCTCATAAAAACTTGACAGCAAAATTTTTAAATTTATTAATATCATATATATACACGATAACCTTCATTTTAAGCCAGTTTCTGAAAAATGTGAAAACACCCAATTGATAGCACAGTCACACAAAAAAAAAAGTGGGGTATACATTTGATGCGATACATGTTATCCGTAGTAATTTCGCCTCCTGATCACGAATCTGGTTCATTTGGCTATCACGTCACATTTTTTTAATCTCAAAAAAAAAAGCCAGAGATAATGATTTTCAAAAAGCTAATGGACTTAAACCAAATTCGGTATAAGGGGTTTTTTGGGTCGCTGATCACGAATCTGAAGTCAGATTTCAAAAATTCAAGATGGCGGATCCAATATGGCGGACGAGATCCTCGATAATCGATGAACCTTTGGTATACTGGGGTTTTTTCGGTCGCTGATGACGAATATGAAGTCATATTTACAAAAATTCACAATTTTTTAAAATCTCGTCCGCCATACTGGATCCGCCATCTTAAATTTTTGAAATCTGATTTCAGATTCGTGATCAGCGATCCAAAAAACCCCCTATAGCGGATTTGGTTTGTCTATAAACTTTTTGAAAATCATGATCTCTTGATGGTTTTTTGAAATTAAAAAAAAGTGACGTGATGGCTAAATTTTGACACCGGATTCATGATCAGGCGGCAAAATTACTACGGATAACATATATTGCATCAAATGTATACCCCACTTTTTTTTTGTGTGACTGTGTAGTTATTCGCAAGAATTTTTGCGAAAAATGTTTGCAATACCGCGTGATTGGTTTTGAATTAACTGAAACTCCCGATAAACATAATTTTTACGAGTCAAATATGAAATACTCATTATATGAGGGATTTTTCGATTATTTTAACCCCCGCGCACCCCTTGAAAAAATCTGCAAAAATTCTATAAAGTGTATTTCGGAAAAGGGCTATGCATTGGTGAGAAATGTGGGTTTGCGTCGCGATACTGTGAATTTTTTCAGATTTTTCTGATGATTAATTTTGGTTAAAAAGCCAAAAAACGAAAATTGCAAGATCCGCCATTACGAATTCAATATGGCGGATAATGGCCCGAAACTTTGGCAAAAATATATTTACTTAGGCCGAGTACTTTTGAAAAGTTGATTAGAAATTTAAATCGGCTCTGGGGCCGATTTCAAATGAAAATCCGGCTATGCCTTTTGATGATACCGACAGAAATAAACATATATATCAGTCGTAAAGATAAATTCCAAAATCAGCGCTATACCCATCAGCCGGGGGAAAAACGTGGAAATCAGGATAAAAATCATTTAAACGCGAGGGGCGCCCCGCTGGCGCAAACCTCGCGGGGCGCGTTGATGATTGCGCGAGCCGGGTCCACCAAGTTTGCTACAACACCGAGAGCGGAGGCCTTGGTAAACTCCCCATAATTTCGTTACAAAATATAAAATTCGTTAAAGATAATTCTAAATTCCTTATCGATACCGGATCGCAACTGAATTTAATAAAAAAGGGAGCATTAAAACGGGACGCGGAAATCGACCGAAATGTTAAATATAGCGTTACGGGGGTTGGTACGGGTATGCTGCATACTCTCGGTGAAGTCATCGTTCCCATTGAGAATGTTAATGTCAATTTTCAAGCCGTTAACAATAAATTCGCCTTTCCGATGGACGGAATTTTAGGGACGAATTTTCTCTCCTCACAGCAAGCCACTATTTCTTTCAAGGATAAATTTGAAACTGTGTTAGAACTCGGTGCAAATCTTCATTCTTTCACTCCTTCTTCCACAATCGATTTGCCTCCTCGAACGAAAAAACTGATAGCTCTTCCAATAAAAAATATTGACAGAAAAAGCGGGTATCTTCGTAGAGTCAATGCTGGACCAGGTGTTTTTATAGCTGAAGTACTCACCGAACAGAGCAATGGAGTTGTCAAGGTTTTTGTCATCAACTCCACCGCTAGTTACATAACGCTTCACGTGTCCCCTTTGACATTTTAGGAATTTGACGCTGCACCGTCGCTTCTAGACAAAATAAGTCGAGTAAAGGATCCCTTTAAATCAAATTCAAAAGAAGTCGCGAAACGTATCTCAAAATTATTTGAAATTCTTGATTTATCAGATCTTGAAGAGACAGAAAAAACTAGTATTTTAAACATAATCGTTCAATTTCCATATCAATTTTACTTACCCGGTGATAAACTAGGTTCAACGACCTTTGCCAAGCATACAATAATCACCACCGACGAACGACCAGTAAATACGAAACAGTATCGTTTTCCTCCGATGCACCGGGAAGAGATCCGTAAACAAGTCGATTCACTCCTCGAAAATGGTGTCATCTCTCCGTCAATGTCTCCCTACAATTCCCCCGTGTGGATCGTGCCAAAGAAAGCTAACTCGTTAGGAAAACCTCGTTGGCGTATGGTAATCGATTACAGGGCCTTGAATGAAAAAACCATTAGTGACGCGTCTCCCCTTCCTAATATTACGGATATTCTGGACCAACTCGGGGGCGCAAAGTATTTTTCCACCCTGGACCTCGCCTCGGGTTTTCACCAGATCCCGATGGATCCAAAATCTAAACATAAAATAGCTTTTCCTACTCCCTTCGGATTCTTTGAATTCAATAAAATGCCTTTCGGTTTAAAAAATTCCCCGGCTTCGTTTCAGCGGATGATGGATGTGGTACTATCGGGTCTTCAAGGTGAGTTGTTTGTGTATATGGACGACATCGTTGTCTATGCCAGTTCTCTCGAAGAACATGCCCAAAAATTGAAAGCTCTCCTTGCACGATTGCGAGACGCTGGTTTAACGCTCCAAACTGAAAAATGTCATTTTCTGAGCCGCGAACTGATTTATCTTGGTCATGAGATCACCAATGAGGGTGTGAAACCCGATCCCAACAAAATTTCCGATTCCTAAAACAAAGAAAAATATTAAGCAGTTCCTTAGTCTCGTTGGATACTATACGCCTCTTGCGTATCTCGAAAGTGCGCCGAAAGCGCCGCGTAGTGGCCAAGATTGGCACAAATGGGTTACACTGTCAACCAATCAGACCTTCCGGCTTGTGCTTATACAGGCAAACCAAAGTGTACATGTGACCACATGTATAGTCGTACACCCCCGTGCCGTGTAAAGGCCATCACACGTGAAAAAACGTAAGCAGTAACAGTAAGGATTGACCAATCAGAAAGCCTGTTTAAGCATAATTCCGTAAGAATAGTATTTCTGATTGGTCAATCCTTACTGTTACTGCTTACGTTTTTTCACGTGTGATGGCCTTAACCCAGTACAGCACTTTTTGCTCACCAGGCGAGTAAGGCTGCGCCACCACCGATGCGCACAATGCGTATAGACGTTTCATCAAGGATATGGCAAACATAGCCAAGCCTAGGTTAATTCGAGTTAACATAATTGCGCATTACCTCGAAACATGTCAAACGTATGTTTATAGAAAAAAACATTGTTGAATAAATTTTTTATGAATAACGCTGTACACGCTCTTACTTAACTTATTGTACTTACCACAATCTTTACATCATAAGTATTTGATACACTGGTTTGAGCTACAACTTTACAGGTTATAACGGTCTCTCCGTTTTCGGTGTCATCTGTCTCTATTACATTAAGTACATGACCCGATTCAAATAATGTTCGTCCTTTGACATTATTTTGACCTCGTATGAGGTGCTTTTGGATTGGCCGAAAGTCGTACTTAATAATTCTGATCATTTTTATAAATTCTCTAATAACGTCACACTGTAAATTTACTCCCAAATAGTATCTAATTCAGTCGTGTGGTCGCGCGCACATCGGCGAATACACTGCCATCTATAGCTCGTGCACGGTCCCTACATCTACCGTATGTCTGCGCCCAAGCCCCCTCTTTTGAATTTCCCTGACATTTGACTTCGGTAGTGGTTGGGTCGGTGCTGTAGTCCTGATAGGCCAACTCTAACTCTATCAGGACTAGAGCACCGACTCAACCACTACCGAAGTCAAATGTCAGGGAAATTCAAAAGAGGGGGCTTTTGGGCGCAGACATACGGTATGTGAGATATCATGTATATTCATTGTGAAATTTGTTTTTCTTAGGCCTAAAATGAATTCATCTTAAGACAGCCAGGGCATCTATCCTCTAAAATGCCGAAAACCGTATTTCTTATTTCTTTGGATATCTTGGCTTGTTTTACCCAAATTTTATTTTTCTATTATAGAAATTTTTAGGATCTAGTAAATAGACCATGTATTCACATTCTAACAACAACGGATATTGCTATATAATTTTTATTCTTTAGGGGGAGTATCTATCCCCTCATATTTACCCTATATCAAGAATCAATTTCTCGTACTTTTCAGTCGCGATGCAGAATTTTCATTCAAAAAATGTTTCGAGATCGCTCAAAAGTGCCAATCCAAAATTGCCAAAGCTCTTCCTAAGATTTCCACTTATTTTAATCGATGCACGCCTAAATGAAACCACAGGCAAATTTTCCGTAAAATATCAGTATCCGTAGTAGTTTATTTTCAATGAATTACATACAAAAAATAAATAATATTTAGGGATATAATATCAACATACTGTAAATACATAACAAGTCTTATCGAAACGTTCTACGTCTTTCTAACAATTGAACGGCGCTAGATAATTGAAAATAATATGAAGGGTCCAGTGGAAAAACGATGAGGTTCCATATTTCTAAAAGTTGAGAAACACGACATTTAAAGTTTCACAACGCGCCGGATTCCACTGTGCCGCCTATTTTCGACCACAGTTTTTAGTGGAATCTCATTGTTTCTCCCCTGTAAGGTTTGGTATGTTGATACTTCATGTTACAAGCTAACAGATGCCGCTAAAATATCGATTTCGAAAAAAATTGAACCTTATCGTTTTTCCACTGGATCCTTCGTATGCGAAGAGTGGTGCAATATGTACAAGTATATTCATCAACGGCCTGCGCTAATTTCTTTTTCGAACTGCGAATAAATACAATTGTCTTGGGGGTAAATGTAGAATTACTCGACGCTAAACGAGTGACACTTATTTCTCAGTGAATGAAGGAATTTAGAAAGCCTCGTCGTTGAACTGAACGGCAACTCCGAACTCGAGGACGCGTGCGGAAGTACACTTTTATTTTCATAATGGTGATCTTAAGATTCTTATCTTTTTAATTTCTAAGTCCTCTGACGCTACGAGTACGAGAAGAACGTAAGTTCCGAACGCTCCTGGCGTGATTCGCCCTCGATTTCGCGCTTAATTAACGCGGTATATGCGTACGCACGATAAAGTAAGCGAGCAATGGTCATTATCGTAATCACTATGGAAGGTATCCGGCTACGAGAGGCAACAGATACGATGAAAAATCAACGTTACTTTGCTGAACGACGAAAAGGTGTTGTCGCGTTTAATCGTCATTTCAATGCTTGGCACGTGGAGCTTTTCGCGAAACTATACACATACGCCGGCGAAAATCAGGGGCGTTTTTTTTTCTTTGCAGAGAAATGGAGAATGCTATTGCGGCTGAAATACGTTCGACAGAAGGGACGAGCTTTAGCGTTATTACGATCTAATTTACAATTATATGTCTCGGTTTTACTTCTACGTCGCTCTATCGGAACCACTCGAAATAGGTACACGGTATTTTCGAAAGTTTGTAATATTCTCCCTTTAGCGAAATACATTTATCTACACACTAATCTCGTTATATTATATATACACGGTATTTTCATTTTTCTAATTCTCTCGCAAGCCGCGTCGCGCGACAGGCGAGTCCCGCGCTTATCGCGGGAAATTGTATCTAGCTGCGAACGAGACTGCCGACCGATCAAAACTCATTGTACGTTTGCGAAACGTGCGTTGGGAGATGAAACGTTGCAATCGTACAATGAGTTCTGATCGGTCGGCAGTCTCCTTCGCAGCTAGATACAATTTCCCGCGATAAGCGCGGGGATTCGCATTCTGGTGATCCAGATAATCCAGGGAAGTACCACTGATTTTCAGAATAATTCGGAGAAATGTTCAAAAATATCTATTTTTCTTTCATGCATAAAAGCTCTTTTGGAAAATTCTGATAAATTCAGACAAATATCTAATGAAATTCAGTTTGTCAGACTTTTTTAGAAAAGTTTTTGTGCGTAAAAGAAAAATGGATATTCTTGGATATTTCTCTCACTTTCTCTGATGAACTCTGAAACTTCCTTGAAAATACCTGAAAATTTTCCAACTACTGGAGTAAGTTAAAAAAGTTAGTTTTTCAGAAATTTATCAGAGAATCTTTTTCATCGAGGTGAGAGCTGCTCGGCGATTGAGAAAACGTTTAGTCGTGGAACGCATTTGCGTCTCGAAATTTCCGAATAATAATAATTTTGACTGAAATTACGAGACGCAAATGCGTTCTACGACTAAACGTTTTCTCGATCGTCGAGCAGCTTTGATGCTTCCCTGTAAATGTCTGAAAACTTTTCAATTACTACAGAGTCAGAAAAAGATCAAAATATCTCAATTTTTCAGAAATTTGTTAGACATTTTTTCATCAAGACGTGTTTCGCCCTGCTCTTCGAACTTTTCGCGTTAGCCTCCTTGGGGGACCGGGCAATATCGCGGGAGGATCTCTCGTCTCACGCTCAACCTGTCCCCTGTGTATTTTTAGACATACACAGGGGACAGGTTGAGCGTGAGACGAGAGATCACGTTATTGCGTATGGTCGCGCGAGTCGTGCGCGAGCTCTTGATTATCTGGATCACCAAGATGCGACAGTCGTGGCAGACGATCATGGCGACACCGCGCAATCGTTCCGCCGCCAAGCGCTGCTCCGCGCTCAGTCCGCCACCGAGGGAGCCCAGGGACAGCAATTTGGCGGGGCTACCGCCACATTTCCGGACCCTGCAACGAAACGAATACGAATATATGTATTTATCATGCATCGATTCACTGGGCGAGAAAAAAATCTTTAAATTTGTTCCCTTTTTGACATATCAAATGGCTCATTCATTTTCGGCTGAGAAAAATGAATATAATTTTGATATGTAAATTTGTTTGTAAGTCGCAGGAAATTCTTTGCGTAATTTGTCATATAGTTAATTTTTCACAGAACTGAAGGTACAAAAATTCGGATGGCGTAATCCTTTACTAAAATCTAGCCGCATTATATTTCCTTACGTTATCAGTGATCAATTAAGCGCGCTTGGAACAGTTTCAAGTGAATTAATATCGTATGAAAAGAAGATACACTGAGCAACAAAAAATAATTCAAATTAGTTTCCTTTTTTAAAACAGTCAAACTTTAGCCAACAAACACACGATATCCTAGGGATGTCCTAGAAACGTTTTTCGGAGATTAGACGTCCATGGGACATCCGTAGGATGTTTTGTGGAAATTTGTGCTAATGGTACTCATTTTCGACTGAAAAAACGAATATGATTCTACTTATCTTATTAGTTCCAGTTTTTGAGACACGGGATGGTGCGAAATATCGATATATCTTAAAATTTTGAAGACAGAAGTTTTATGTTTTTCTACATACATTAAGAAATCGTTGAAAAAAATGTAAATTTCCATTAAAAAACTACCTTGAAATATCCCTGAAAATGCCCACTATATGAAAAGTAAAAAGTGCCATTCCCTTTTTCTCTTTAAAGCAAAGGACTTTCACCGGAAACTTTTTTTTTCCGAGATGCTTTGCTCTTCATAGTTATTTATGTGCCTCAATTGCACGGCCGCACCATGTATTTTCTGGAACTTGGAGCTAACTAACAAGGGGAGCGCACGGTCTCGTAAATTCAGATCGCGCTCCCCTTGTACGTGATATTAGTGCATGCTAAGGGTAGTATTACATTACAGCCCTAGCGCGCACTAGCCACAAGATAAAAAGTTATAGCGATTCAAAGTTAGCCGCGTACCTTATAGGCAAGTTTATTTTATCTGTTGTCAAGTGGCCGAGTATGGCTATACTGGTAGCGTACTGGACTCGCATGACCAAGAACCCGGGTTCGATCCCTCCGTAGTGTTTTTTTTTTCATTACGAAATTGTTAAATTTTTTTTTACCGCGTACGGAAACGAACTGCCGACGCTATTCGTTTTGATACTGTACATTCTAGAACGAAATGATTCCCAAGCAGATAAGAATCTCTTTGTTGCCAGGTAAAAATGGATCCTTCAGGTACCGTACCCTAACCTTCTTTCTAAACACCTTTTGTGAGGAAAAGCAGATATTTCACGTTCATTATAGAAATCAATATATTGTAATGTTATATATTTTTAAATGCTTTAAATATATTAGAGTATTAAATTATTAAGTTAGAATGAAAAAAAAAATTAACAATTTCGTAATGAAAAAAAAAACCCTACGGAGGAATCGAACTCTGGTCCTCGAGCATGCAAGTCCAGCACACTACCAGTATAGCCATACTCAGCTGCTTGACAACAGACAAAATAAACTTGCCCATAAGGTACGCGGCTAACTTTGAACCGCTATAACTTTTTATCTTGTGGCTAGTGCGCGCTAGGGCTGTAATATAATACTACCCTTAGCACATGTACTAATATCACGTACAAGGGGAGCGCGATCTGAATTTACGAGACCGTGCGTTTCCCTTGTAAGAATTTTTAATGTTCTACTTGTTTTTCTCATACTAAAATTAAGTTTAATTGTCTAATTTTACCCCGAAAACATTTTCAGTGTTGACCTATTACTCTGTTGAAAAGATTCCATAAATTCCAATAGACAATTTCTATGGGAATCTAATGTGCGTTTGACGTAGCAATAGGGGACTTGCACATATTTTTTTAACATCATAAATGGATTGAACATGTAAAAAAATGTGGGACGTGTTTTTTTATTTTTTTTCTGACGCGAAATTAAGCCGTAAAAGATTAATAAAGTTTGCGATAAACTCCACCCACTTGAAACAGCCGGTCGAGCGGCACGCCGCGCCGTGACGTCATTAGCCGCTAACGGTTTGCCTGCGCTAGATATCTAGGGTTAAATATCTCGAAAACTATTGAGAATTTATCGAGACATACTGCGGAAAAAATTTAGAGAATTTCAAGACGAAACGATTGGTTTTTATCTCATTTTGTTACGATGAATAGTAAAAAAAATATATAAAAAAATGATAAATTTTATGTACAAAATGCAATATCTCGAGAACTATTCATCGTAAGAAAATGAGATAAAAACCAATTGTTTCGTCTTGGAATTCTCTAAATTTTTTCCGCAGTATGTCTCGATAACTTCTCAATAGTTTTCGACATATTTAACCCTAGATATCTAGCGCAGGCAAACCGTTAGCGGCTAGTGACGTCACGATAGTGCCGCCCATAACGCGGAGTTTCACTGGGGAGGCGTGGCCATGCTACTTTTAAAGTAATGTTTTTGGGGTAGAAGTTTTTTTTATCAAGTTTTTACTATTGGTACTGTGTTTTGAATAACTTTAACTATTATGTTTGCTGTGTTTCATACAAAATAAAATTTTATGCAAGTTCCCTATTCCAGATATCCACTAAAAAAGTTTGAGGACGAATAAGAATTCATTATTTTCTATGTGTATCCAAGATGATAAATATGGATTTGCCGAATTTTATTTCCATTCGTAAAAACGAGTAAAGTCCTACAAATATAATGAAAACCTGTACATGTTCTACTTGTATAATAATTACTAATAAAACATTACAAGATTTTATTTCTTTTTGTAGATATACGTAGAATCCAGTACATTCTAATTCATCCCTCTAAGATTTCCTGATGGAAAAATGTATCTAACAAATTTCTGAAAAACTCAGATATTTTAACTTTTGTCTGACTTTCTGTAGTAATTGGAACATTTCCAGACATTTTCAGGGAAGTATCTGAGTTTGCCAGAGAAAGTCAGAGAAATATCTGAAAATATCCATTTTTCTTTCATGCATAAACTTCTAAAAAATTCTGATAAACTCAGACAAATATTTGACAAAATTCTAACAGAGTATGAAAAACTTTTGATTAGCTTTGACATTTGGTAATTTTTTAAAAATTTATAATTTCCATAGAAATAGAAATTTTCAGAATTTTTCAGAAATTTTGCAGAATTTTATAGATTTTTTGGGAGATATTCTTCAGTGTTTATTAGACTTTTTCTGAAAAGTTTTTGCGCATAAAAGAAAGATGGATATTTTTGGACATTTCTCTCTGACTTTATTTGACAAACTGATACTTCCCTGAAATATCTGAAAATGTTCGAATTACTAAAAAAAAAGTCAGAAATAGCCAGTTTTTCAGAAATTTGTTAAAGAAATTCTTCCATCCAGGGTTTTTACAAGTGGGTATCTGGAATTGCTGTGTCAAAAGCAGATTAACTTCCGATAGAAATTCTATGGGATTCTTGCAAGTTTTCTGTGAGAATCTGATATTTTTTTTAATAAGGTGAAGACTTGTTCATGCGGTATTCGTACCCCTTCTCGGACCCCGAATCCTGCGAGTGCGGCGTCGGCAGGGGTGTCGGTGTCGCGGCGGGGGTAGGTGTAGAGCTGCGGAGCGCAGAGTCGCGTCTTCTAGCCGCCGGCGACGCCGGTGCGGAACCGACCACGCCGCTGGGTCGCAGCCAGAGGTTCTTCACGCCGGAGTCCGACTCGGAGGAGGTCGGCGACAGCAGGAGACCCGGGGAGAGCAGCACCACCGGTACGTGAGCGAAATGTTCCGTAGGAATTCTCATCTGAGCGAGGAAAACAGTCGATCAGTGGCGATTTGTTTTTTCAGGGACAACAAGGAATCTTCAAGTGTCTTACCTTGGAACAACACTTGACGCAGACGGTCCTGTCGCAGAGGCGGCAGCGTTGACCCCACGGCCCCAAGATGCCGAACCTCGTTTTCAAGCAGAGGAAGCAGACGCGTCGCTTCTCAACGTCCTCCTTCACGCGGCCCTCGACCGGCAGTGACTCGAGTTCGGCCTTCGTGAGCACGCTTCGTATATGTACAATCTCCTCCAGGGTCAGCGAGAGACGCTCGTCGAGGAACATGTCACCCAGCGACGCCTTCTTCGAGAGAAATTACCGATTATCGACGCTGACATCGAGACCTCGCCAATTCTTGAGGCAAGCACATATCATTGATTCACCTGTTCCACGCCTTGCTCGCTCTGATCGTCCGCGTTCCGCTCCTGGCTCTCCTTGTCGACGTTCCCGCTCAATCGCGGCCTGGGTCGCGTCCTGATCTTCGGACTCGGACTCGAAGCGGGGCTCAAACTGGTAGCGGGGCTCGGACCCGAATCCAGAACGGACGGGGCGAGTCCGGCCGAGCCCTCATGACGGTGATGGTGCTTGTGTTGCCGACTGTGGGGCCTCGAGTGCGGCAGGGACGCGGTGCCGGCCAATGACGGAAGGACGATGTTCGCTCCGATCGCATGTTTCCTGGCGGACGCTCTTCTCGAGGGACACTGAGTGGCTAGATCATATGCTGTAACGAGTAAGTACGAGAACAACGTGAGGAAGATATCAATTGCCCCTAGCAGAGAAAAATTATACGGTGAACTATGCAGAATTACAAGTTTATGTGATTGGTAATTGGCGATGGAAAAGTGTAGAAAGCCGTAGTTATTGGCAGAATTCCATAGATTTACATAAACACTTGATGTGTTGATTTTCAATATACAGGGTGTTCACGTCCAAGTCCCGAGTCTGGGTGGAGCTTATTTCAAATGTGCCACATACGAGGACCCATTGGTCATTACTCGATTGGCCTCTTCTGCCGTTACTACGGTCAACTATTAATTGGAAACCGAACTGTATAGATCTCGAGACGCTGATATTATTAACGTCTAATCGAGCAATGCAACTTCTCAATAAAATGTCAACATAATCAAAAATCGTTACCTGTATCTGCTCAGTAACTCGATGGTTGTTTATGTTCCTCAAATACGTATCTGCTGCGAAGTTAACGAGTGATTCCAAGAGGGAAGACGAATTAATTTTGGATGCTCTTCAAGGTAAAAACATCCATTTTCACGTCACCCTGGAGGTAGAGTGTTGTGAACGCGTACCTCCAAAGTGACGTGGAAATGGGTGTTCTTACCTTTAGGAGTATCCAAAATTAAATCGCCTTCCCTCCTCAAGTCACTCATTCATTTCGCGTCTAGCTCCACCTGGTCTCAGCGCTTGGGTATGAACACCCTGTATGTATATGTACACATATACATACGTTGATTTACGTAAAACCCCTATTGAAAAGATCCCATCGATTCCCAAAGACTAGACGTTTTCTATAATTCACTGGGCAACAAAAAAATACTTTAAATTTATGTCCTTTTTTTACTTTACTCGCTTTCGTTTTAAAAAACGAATATGATTCCATTTGTCTTTATAAAGCTCAGTTCTCGGAGCACAGAAAGGCACGAAGTATCGATATATCTTAAAAATTTAGACAAGTTTTCTGTTCTTCTGTAAAATAAAAAATCGTTGAGAAAAATACAGATTTCCATCTAAAAGAAACGTTCATCTTTAAACGTCTTTGGTAACGTCCATTCTATGAAAAATAAAAAGTGCTATTCTCGTTCCCCCTTTAAAACAAACAACTCATTGGAAACATTTGTTGCATTTGATGGTTTATAAATATTCATGTGTCTCAATTTGAAGGCCGCACAATGTATATCTTGGAACCTAGAACTAAGTAACAGTTTTTAATGTTCTATAATATTTGTTTTTCTCATACTGAAATGAAGCGTAATTGACCAATTTTACGCCGAATACATTTTCAATGTTGACCAAAGTTATTGCCATAGTGAAGAGAGCCCACCAATTTTAAAAGACCATTTTTTATGGGAATCTGATGTATTTTTGACACAGCAATTCCAGATATCCGCTAGAAAATTTGAGGACGAATAGGAATTGATTAGATTCTATATATAAGATAATAAATAGGGATTTGTGCCGAATTTTATATGTATCCGTAGAAACAAGTAAAATCCTATAAAAATAATAAAGGCCTTTATACGCCGTTTTATTTATAATTACTAATAGAAACTTGAGAGATTTTATTTTATTTTTTAAAGATACACATAGAATCCAATACACTCCTATTCATCTCTCTCAGATTTTTACTAGTATAATAGGGAGGTTCGGACCAAAAATATTTTGTTATTTCTCTATGGAAACTATTATGCATGTGTAAGTAACCATGTACGTGAAGAATTTTTCAAAAAAAAATAAAATTTACTACTTCAAATTGCACATTGTAACCGGCGATAACGTGAGGGACGAGAACGTTTTCTTATTCGTTTGACGTCACTTGCCAGACACAAGCTCCGCCTTCTCCCGGGGAGCAGTACAGGCATATAGCGCGAACGTGATTTAACTATCTGGCTCTCTTGGATCGGCAAATGTTTCGGGGGTGAATCAGCGATGGTCAGAAGGGAAAAGGGCTAAGCTTCTATTTGAGGAAAGGCTTATTGTTGAGACAGATGAAGTTGATAAAAACAATAAGATTGACGTAAATTCCTCAAAAGATTCTGAAGTAAACAAACTTCGACAAAGTGCACGTATTAAAGATTTGCCTAACGTATCATATGATGAAGATTACTGTTGAATATTAATTTTTTATAAATTTAATCACGATTTTTTAATTAATTTTTATGTAATCTTATTAGAATATAAGAGTAATTTGATAATGATTGAATGATAATGATTACTTGGTCTGATTAAGGTCTTCTTTTGGGGGTTTTCCTTAATCCGTAGCAACAAATGTTGGACCATTGTTATGTTTCCCAAAAGCAAATTATATAATAGATAAGAAAACTTCTACATTAATTTAATGGATTACTTCTTGAGTGAGAGTATTGAAATAAGCAAAAACTGCTCGATGTTAGATATTTATAATCCTAAGTTTAAGAATATGATTTATTATCGCAAAGGAAAGGTAAGGGTACAGATTTATAACTACCCTTGCTAAAAAGTTTCCAATACTTTACAACCGGAAAAAACTCGGTGGGCCTAGCGGCCCAGATGAGCATGTGGTGTGTAGCTTGGTACAGAGTGATTTCTGGTCACTCTTTTCTAAACGGGCTTTGCAGCATCTACTAAATAAGAAATAGTTAGTTCCGAGACAGCGACAACGAAGTGTATGTGATTTTTGGACATGTGGACGTTAAAACCCGCGCTGAAGCCACTACTACTTAATACGTACTGCTGGCTATTGCGTTTTCTACGGTAAATTTACTCGTTGCGAGCATAGTTTGGACGTTGTGGCGGGGGTTTCTGGCAATTGACGTCACGCAACGTAGCCTCGTGTCGAGGTCCCGTTTTCTAGCCTCGCATCAATTCATGATTTTTAAATATTTATAGCACGATTAACTCTTAATATTTTGTGCTACAACTTCGGTTAACGTTTTTGTGACCCAAACTCTATCGATTTTCATTTAAAAAAAATTATCGAACCTCCCTATTCTGTACCCTGGAAAAAAAAGGGTGGATGTCCTAAAATTCAAGTTTTAGGATAAATGTATATTCTAGAATAAAAAATCTACAAAATATGTTAATTTCTACAAATTATGATATAATATGTACCACAAAAATCACCGTTTCCCTAACAAATTAGCAAAAGAAATGAATTTACATTGACCTATTTGACCGCACTCACAGAATCAACTGTTTACGCGAATGCAGGGTTTTGGACAACCGCCCTTTCTATTCCAAGGCACAGAATTAGTATCTGGAATTGCTGTGTCAAGAGTACATCAAATTTTCATGAGGATTCTATGGGATTTTTACAAGTCTTTTGGGAGAATCTATAAGAACTTATAATATTTGTTCATTGAGGATTAACGATTCCCTAAAGAGTACCGTTGACGTGTCTTTCCACATGAAACGTATAACTTCTTACGAATATCTACAATTAATGGCACTGTTCTGCACGAAACTGTAAGCTCTGTAGGGTGCTACATTCTATAAAGCCACATAAGAGGACTGTGCAGTAACTTTACAGACTGTAGCTCCTTATAGAGCTTACATCCCATACAGAGAAGAGTACAATAACTATTGGAGCATAGTTTCAATAAATTAGATACACTTTCTACGTATATCTACGTGTAACTTCCATTTCTTCATTGAAACGATGTAATTTTCCACGATTTAATCATCCCAATATCTCAGAAAGTTACAGAGGTTTTCTAAAAACAAAAAATACGATTTCGGCAGTGGAGAGGGGGAACCAAAATGACATAATCGGAGATGCACCCCCTCCAACCCCCTTAGGGATAGCCCCCCCAACTTTGTAATCTTAAATGGCAACCCCCCATGTGTGATACAACGTTGGAAAGCTCTTTAAAAATGCTTTACAACAACACCAAATTTTGGTACCTTTCGATGAGTAGTTTTCGCGCAAATCGAGAAAGAAACTGCTAGAAGTAAGTTTTGTCAATTTATTTATTAAAGGTCAATTACGTTACAATACATTTTCGAAATGATTTTCATTGATTTTTCGAACTTTTTCAAATGTTCTTGAAATTTTGCGACATTCTTGCGTAATTCTCTATTTCAATTGGTTAATGTTTGCTGGTGTAGTTTGAAAAACAATAGATTTCAGATGTCAGAAAATTTATTGTAACGTAATTGACCTTTAATAAATAAATTAACAAAACTTACTTCTAGCAGTTTCTTTCTCGATTTGCGCGAAAACTACTCATCGAAAGGTACCAAAATTTGGTGTTGTTGTAAAGCATTTTTAAAGAGCTTTCCAACGCTGTATCGCACATAGGGGGTTGCTATTTAAGATTACAAAGTTGGGGGGTGGGCTACGTCTAAGGGGGTTGGAGGGGGTGCGTCTCCGATTATGTCATTTTGGTTCTCCCTCTCCACTGCTGAAACCGTATTTTCTTTTTTTAGAAAATCTCTGTAACTTTCTGAGATATTGGGGTGCAAGTTTTCAAAATGTCACCCTCTCTGTATAGACACGGAATTAAAAAAAACTAACGTAAACTATGATAAATTACGGTAATATGTAAACTATTTGAAATATCTATCCATATAGAATTTCACAATATTTTATATGGATTAATATTTCACAGTTTACGTATGTAACGTAGAACATATTTTTACGTTATTCACACAAACCATGCAAATCTACTTATAATTATGCAAAACTAAAAACGTGTCTCAAATCCCATACTCTTTACCATAGAATCAACGCATGCTTACGCGTTAATTCAAGGCACTTTTCCATAGTTTACAATACTGTACAATTTTGTTTCCCGCCGGGGGTACATGCAATCTTTAGGCGAAAATGTTTCCGCAATTTTTGGGAACGCGAAACTCTAATTTAACGCGACAGTTGCAAGCCCCTTCGTGGGAAGAAGGTCGACAATCGATAAACGAACGAGTGTATCTCGCTCCTTGGACTCACACTCGAGTTGCGCGTCGCAGAAGCGATGATACTCGTTCCTCGTGAGGCGCAATCCGCCGCCCTTTCGCCAGGGGTTCGCCGAGCTCTTGTCGTCGTCGTCGTCGTCGTCTTCCGTGCCCTCCTCCCTCGCCTCTTTGCCGACCCTGTCGCGACCCTCGAAGCAGCTCTCCTTCGACCGCCAGAAGCTCGCCGCGTCGTCCTCATCCTCGAACCTGGTCACGGCGAATTCCTCGTCATCGTCGTCCTCCTCGCCGTCGAGCTGTAGCAGGATAAAAATGCGTTGAAAAGTCTGTCGCGCGATACTACAGCGACGCTTGACGAACCTTTAAATCGAAATCGACAGGGATCAACCGCCTAGGTTGTCGTAAATCGGAGAGGCTCAAGTCAGTGGATCCTCTTCGGGACGTCGGCGTGGGTCGCGCGTCCTTTTCGCTTGTATCCCTAGTTTCCCTTCCATTGTCTGCGAAACAAAGGATTCAGCGTGATAAATGTTTCGACATTTTTAGTACCTGAAATCGTACGAAGATTTAAATACAATTAAGGGGTCGTCCATTAATCACGTGAGGTCCGAAGGGGGGTGGGGGGTGTTCGGCAAAAATCACGAAATATCACAAGGGGGGGAGGGGGGGTTGTAGTGAGATATATCACGTGTATTTATTTTTTCGTTGAACGCGCGATTTCTAAACAACCTGCAACCTTAATGTCTGGACATTTTTATCACGGTCCTTAATTTTCCAGAATTAAGTTAGATTATACTTACTTGTAATTAAAGATAATATTCTAAAATTTCTAAGATCCTTTTTGTACTAAGAAAATTCACGTGATTTGGGGGGGGGGGGGGGGGGTTTAGCCTTAAACCTCACCACGTATCACCAGGGGGGAGGGGGGGTTTAAAAAATGCTAAAAAGCATCACGTGATTAATGGACGACCCCTAAGGTCAAATACTATACTTCAAATTCAACGAGTTAAGTTTGATGATGTTACGAGTCATTAATGACCGCAACAGGACTTTTCTAACAAATTTAAGTCTATTTCATTCGTCGTATTTCCATAGTTTGATCGCTGTATTCGAAAATTGATCTTACATAGCATAAATCGAAAAACAACACCTCTTAAACAAATCTCTTGGGTTCGATTTCATCATTACACTCAAGAACTCATTATTTGACATTATAACATCACTGAAGCGGTAGAGCTCGAAACCTCATTGGAACTTCAACTGAAACATCATTTTCCTACGAAACTTGACCTCAATCGCACAATAGAATCGTTTAATCATTAAAGTCGAGACACGCGCACGCGCGCTTTTCTCGTCACTAAATTATTATTTTGTCTGCCTATTTCGAGCCGGTTTTTTGCTCACATTTTTTTCATTCAAAGCATTCGGCGACTTTCTGTCAAATGTAAATCTTACTTACTCTCGTCGACACTTCCACACAATATACTTGTACGACACCCGGCAATGAGGTCGAGATGATTTGTTATCGTAAAAATGTACTTATCGTACGAAAACGTCTCTACATATAATATATTTACTGGAGGATGCAAGGGGAGCGAACGAAAAGACCCGATGCAACGGCGCGCAAGTGGAACGGAAAGGGGTGTTACGATGGAACGCGATAATGATGAACGATGATTACCTGCAGCCCTAATGCGCCTTCTACGCGACTTACGATTCTTGATCTCACGGATTTTTGACTCCTCCGACGATCGGTCGAATCTCTGCCGCGGTTGCGGTACCGGATGCGGTCTATTGCACGCGGACGAGGCGTCCTGGTCCTGCAGCCACTGCGCCGCAACGTCCTGCGCGGACTCCTGCTCCTGCTCTGGCTTCGCGGGTGGTACCTCGCCCAGGACTATTCTGCGCGACTCTCCGCCTACCGCGAGCAACATTTTCTTCTTCTTCTTCTTCTTCGTCGTCTATTTATTCGACTTCTTCTTCGTCTACTTCTTCGTTTACTTCTTCCTCTACTTCTTCAACAACTTTTTCGTCTTCGACTTCTTCATGAGGGTTATCGCTGAAGAAAAATGTGCTCGGCGGTGAATCGATAACCAGCCGCCTTCCACCCTAATCCGCGACTGCCCGGCGACGAGAGAAACGCGCGACGACTTCGGTTTCACGAATTCATTTCCAATAGGTACGCGCGATAATCGGCAGAAAATCGGAGTCGCACGGCGCGGTGCCGAGGTCGAGCGAGCGAACCTCGTCCTCGAGGATTCTTCACGCTCGAGCGGCTACCAAGTCCTCTGCGGCGACGTACAGCGCGGAGTAGCGCCGTCGACCGACGACGTGGGCGAAACGGACCGCCTCGCTGACGATCGCATCGCGTGGAAGCGATCGTAGTCGACTCGCGGTGAGAGCGATGACGGATAATAGCGGTCTTCTCACTTCCAGGAGGCCATGCCGAGGAGAAAGTCCGCGGGAACGATCCTCGGCGAAGCCGCGCGAAGGCCGAGTAAGTACGGGGAACGAGTCATCGGCGACATCAGATTTGCATGACTTTTCCGCATTCGTCCCCTGCCGACTCGCCTTAGCTCGTCTACTCGTCGCTCTGGCACGAGACTATTGATCGGCGGCGAACGTCGTGTCTACCCCCTCTCTCTCGTGTGTGCTCTCTCTTTTTATCCGCTATTAGCGCCGCAAGTAGACGTGATCGCACGTCGAACCAGCGAGCGACACGCGGCAGTTTATTCACGATTAAAGTGCGAATCCAGAGTATGCACGTATCCGGCTAGTTCTCGGCGACGAACGGAACTGGAGAACCTCCCTCAGGAATGACCGGATAGCCTCCCCTCCTCACCCGAGCGAATCGAGCAAACCGGAGCTGCGATCCAGCTGGCACGTCTCCTCGTCGCGTGGAAGAGCCAACGTCCACCTTGCGCCCGGGCAGAACTGCCGCACGGAAAGCACCAAAGGTACTCCGCGTGACGGTAACAGCGACGCGCGCAACATCGCGCGCATGCGATTCGTCTCGGGTCGCACGTCTGAAATTCGCTCGCACGTTCCACCGTGTACGCGTTCTCTGGAGACGGATAGCGAGAGTACTCTTAGAACAGCAGCGCGATTCGTCGGCTCCCACGGTTCCTTTTCTACAAATTGGCTCGGCCGCTCGGTGGATGCGGAAGAGGGGCAGGAAGCACGGGCGTTTTCGCACAGTCGTTTGTCGAATTCGCGGATCCACGGGTCGAACGGCGTATTAGCATCGAATAGCACCGGCTGGAACGCCGAAGTTTCCGGATCTTGATTTCCTCTTCGCGTGGCGGCGAGAGCCGGGGGATTTTGGTATCGCGAGACGGGCGCTCCGCGTTACATATCTCGCATCGATTTCTCGTCGCGCTACGAGACCTTCCCACTGCGCGAATTGCTCGGAAATGATGAGAGATGGATTCGAGTTCTCGCCGTGAGAAATACGTATAAGCGTATAACTCTTGCGTTAGATCTTCAATATAACCCTATTGATAAGATCCCCTAGATTCCCATAGACAATTTCTCTGGGAATCTGATGTACTTCAGACACGGCAATAACAGATATCCATTAGAAAAGTTTCAGGAGGACGAATAGGAGTTAATTGGATTTTATGTACAATAATACGAGATGATGAATAGAGATTTACCAAATTTTATATGCATCCGCAAAAACAAATAAAATCCCATAAAAATAATAAAGTCCTATACACGCCATTCTATTTGTAATTCTCAATAGAACCATACAAGATTTTATTTCTTTTTCAGAGTGGCTACAAAAACTTGATTATAAAATTTCCTTACTATTCCCCGACTATTTCAGATCAAATTTTCTAAGTATTCCCTGATATTTTTCTATTATCTAATATTAGAAGTTTTATATAAACAAATCAACAAGGCTATACATAATTGTAATACAAGAACACGAGGTTGCAGAATGTTTATATGCTAAGAAAGTAACGTTGGTGGTAGAGACCTTAATTTTAATCGATGAGACACACGTGCGCTCTTACTGGAGATATCTGACGCAGGAGCGCGAACTCTAGTTTATACTGTATCAACTGTGAAACTTCGAGAAATTAATTCTATTTATCATTTTCAGTAGAGATCCAAAATTCCCTGACATCTCCCGGTTTTCTAGTTCTCCAGCCATCCTGTCTGTACAGATACACATAGAATTCAGTACATTTCTATTCATCCCCCTCAGATTTTTACTAGTAGATATCCGGAATTGCTATGTCAAAAGCACATCAAATTCCCATGGGAATTCTATCGGATTTTTATAAGTTTTCTATGAGAATTTATAGTTTTCCAATAGGGAAATCTAAACTTTGTATGAAAAGATGAAAAAAATCGACAATTTTCTACCAAAAATTATGACTATAGCTACGACTATTTGATACTCCGGATAGTATACGTGAATCGGGAGGCTCTTATGGAACACTGTAAATCTCCATAGATTCTTCTGCGCCATTCCGCACTAGAAGTGTCGATACTTTGCCAAAAATGGCAACTATACGTTCTTACGAATACGCGAGCTACGCGATGTGGCGTAAAATAATATTCTCGTTATAACATAACGATTATTAATTGTAAATTTTTAAATAAATAATTTCCATCGTAAATGAGATAACAAGAATGTGTTATAGAAATTTGCGATACTTACGTCCCTACCTTTCCCTTATCATAAAAAATCACTACGAATTGTACAACAAACACGATCCCTTCTCAAAGATGCACATCACCGAGTTCGTATTGAAAATTTTGCTTCATCTTTAAGCCCCGTTGCGCGTATTTTGAGGAAGCGTTGACGAATAAAGCCGAAAGATACAATTTACAAAAGTAAGATATTTCTGTGAAACGAGAAACAGCAACTTACCTTCCTGCGGATGTCCCTTTGCGCGAGTCCCCTGGAGCCTGTTTATGGCGCTAGGACTGAGGGAAGAAGACCTGAGAGGCTTGGGAGGAGCTTTTATGCTCTCCATTAATAGTTCTCGCGGTGTCGCCTGCTTCTGCAAGGGCGGCAGTTTTCTCTCCGACGCCTGTAACATGAAGAGCGGAAGGCACGTGGGAGCGGATTCGCGACTTTCTTTCGCTCGAGAAATGTACGTATATACATACAATCGAACTTTGCTTCCTTGAAACTCGCCATTTAGCAATATGAGGCTTCACAGATTTTTCCCATTCCCCTTTATTCTCATATTTTTTCAAGTTTCCCATTTTCATCCTTAAACTCCCGATTTTCCTCTACAATTCGATATTTGTTTTCTAAAACCACCTATTAATCAGCTTCTCAGTTTATTGAACAGATTCCATAGACTATTTCTATGGGAATCTGATGTGCTTTTGACACAGATATCCCCACTAAAACAATTTAAGAAGGATGAAGAAGATTTCATTGGATTCTATGTGTATTTGAGATAATAAATAGGAACTTACCAAATTTTATTTGTCTCCGTAAAGACAAGTAAAGTCCCATAAAGGTAATAAAGAACTATATACGCAGTTCTATTTGTAATTAGTAATAGAACCTTAAAAGATTTTATTTGTTTTTACCGATAGAGGAAAGTCACCAAAGTCGGGCCCCCATTTACTTTTTGGCATCTAAAAATTTTAGAAATCGACATATGGAAGTTACAATACCTGTATTGCAAACTGTAAACAATTGATTGTAACATACATTCGACACAAGTTTGAGACAAAACTTGTTTCTGAGAAATTTGGAAAAAACTTGCGACATGCATTTTTCGGGTTCTGCAAAAAGGGGCTCCTAAAGTGAGCCCCCTGCCTAAAGACTCGGAAAGGATCAAAAAGTGAACGGAAATGAAACATTGTTTTTTTAATTTTTTTTTATTTACCGACCTTACCTTCTTTTCCGGAAAAGTGCGGAACCGAGGTATTAACGACCTATGTTCACCGAAATATGTCGCTTCGCCGATGACGCGATTAATTATAGTCGGCGAGTTAATTATGAGTGATGCTATGAATGAACCTTCCGAATTCCGTTGCTCGATGCGACGGAACAATGACAATTTAGAGGAATTGAGCATAAAAAACAAGGAGCCCCCATAAGGAACAGAAAACATAAGGGGCCCGACTTACGCACAATCGTTTTTCTTTATTTTGTGGTTACAGTTATTTTTTCGAGCAACCAACCACACCTTCTACACCATAAACTGATCAATCATTCCATGCACTTCAAAAATACAAATAATTTGAATTACTTACCGGTCAAACTACGTCAACAATAAAGCAAATACGAACGCACGAAAAAGTTTCCCACGACGGCAAGAAATAGTTTGAACTGTCAATTGTTAACCATGAAAGTTTAAAACCGATGGTGGAGACATATGTCGGGGCGTATCCAAAACTATCACAAGCAGGTGACTTTGTGGGTATAGAGATCTACATATGAAAATAAAGAGAGGTGCCCGCTTAAAGACCAAGGCCCGACTTTGGTGAAGTTCCTCTACATATAACGTCACCTCAATATAGGTTTGTTCAATATCCTCCTTTTGGGAATGGGACATTGAACAAACCTATATTGGGGTGACGATAAAATCTGACGCATTCCCATTCATCCCTCTCAGATTTTTACCAGTGGATATCCGCAATTGCTGTGTCAAAAGCACATCAAATTCATATGGAGATTTTATGGGCTTTTTACAAATTTTCTATGAGAATACCTATATGAGAATCTATGACATCTTTTTCGATAGGGAGATTACGCGAAAAGGGTCAAAATGGTCACTTTTTGGTGAAATGGTACCATAATCCCTACTTTATCTACCTGTAGATATCAGAGTATCTCATTTAAAATACACGGTGTAACTTGAGTCAGGGCCACTGGATGTGTGGCCTATATCGTCTGACGCAAGCCCATATCAAAGCTCTATTTGACCGGGGGCCGTCGCGTCATGCCGTATTTAGGGGTATTGACCGCTATTGGCTGACTATTGATGGGCGTGCTTGGCTGTAACCTGCACCGTTTGTACCACCCGATGCCAATCAATAAGCGGTCGATACTCTCAAATATGACATGACGCGACGGCCCTTGTTTAAGTATAGCTTCGATATGGGCTTGCATCGGACGGTGCAGGCCACACACCCAGTGGCCCTGACTTAAGTTACACCCTGTTAGTCCAGTAAAAATCCTTCTGAAATCGATGTTTCGAGCCTCAAAGCTGAAAATTTGGTCAAAGGTCCATTTTTGGTAGTTGAAAACAGGGGTGAAGTTTAAAAAGTTCTATATCCCCGAGGATTTTTGAAAAACAATAAAAACTACCCAAAAAATGGGCTCTACGAAAATAACTCGAAAACTAAGCGAGATATCGAAAAAAGTGTCAAATAAAAGTTGTAGAGCTTAAAATTCTCTATAAAAAAGGTTTATACAGTTTACCCCCACTCCTCACGGTTTACCCTCTAGAGCCGCGCGAACATTGGAAGTAGAAAAAAAATCATGAAACCTCGAAAATTTAACATTTTTGAATGCTTTTTGTTTTAAATTGCTTAAGAAATTCTCTACTTTTTAAATAAAATGATGTTTTTTTTTCCCTCAATTGTTTAAAAACTGCCAAGTAAAATCAACGATATCTCTCGATATATTGAATGATTTTTCCTTCTTTGTGTTCCATAATTTTGTTAGTTAAATTCCCTGCACATTACACTCCGGTTATTCTTCTGTAATTGTCGTAAGTTTTTAAATAACTCCGTTTGGAAAATTGCTTTACAAACCTTGGTGCGTCCGGAGAACCACTGGTGGCCTGCTCCTTCCCCCCATGGTGATGGGACCCGAGCCCGCTACCTTTCTGGGTCTCGTTCTCCTCCGTTTAAACTTTCCTAACCTCGGCCGCTTCGCACAGCAAAATATATGTTATGCACCATCATGTAGCTATATTATAAACAAAGTATTGGATTGTTTCGCCCATAAAGAAAGTAAATAGAAAGTTTTTCAATAATTTTTATTTTGCATACTAAAAATAACACCACCGCCGTTTTTTTATATAGATTCAAGTATGTGTGATTAAACTATGACATATAATTTTTACGAGATGATTGGTGTGGTAGAACAAGTCAAAATAAATTAATGAAAATGAAACAACTTTGCTTTCGCCGTTTTTCTAACGTAACAGATAGCGGAAAACGGTGGAAGCAAAGTTGTACACCTATTAATTCGAATTTTTACTTTACAAAAAAATAATAGTATTTATTTACAATGACTTATTACTAATGAGAATACAATTTACTGCACGTGATATATGTACATATAAATCGAAATTAAATCACATTAAAGGTATTATTTTATGAACTGACACAGAATCTTCGTTTTAATCTTCATCGCTTTCGTGATTTATTGTGGATTGAATATGTTCTTTGTGAAATAGTTTCCTTAATGTTTTCGCAGGTTTAATAAGCTTTGTTTGATATCGCGCAAATGAAAAAAATAATAAATAATTGAAGCTATATGGGAACAACAACCGACCGTTCTTTTGCCATTTGCGCGCTCGCATGTGTCGATAGAATGTGAGTCGATACAAATGTAACAGTAATTGCAAGACGGTGGAGGTAGCGACTTTCTATACCTGATAAGCCAGGTGTTCCGTCGCGCGTTAAGCGAACGTCTATATCGGTTCTTATTGTTCATTATTATAATTATCGCGATCTATGTAAAGCATTAATGTAGAGTTAATCCCGCCATCGGTCGCAATGGTGACATATTCCGGGATTTTATACTGTTACGATTTCACCGTTCCATTGCGGTCACCGAGACTGCACTACGGTGGTTAACCCTTTGAAGCACACATTTTCCTGATATCCTTATTTTCATAAACATAGTTGCTCTTCAGGTTTTTGGGGTCGCTGATTTCAAATTTGCTATCTGATTTTCAAAATTCCAAATGGTGGATCCAATATGGCGGACCAAATTTGTAAAACTGACTCCGATCATGGTGAAAATTGGTATACAAAGGTTTTTGGACCCAAAGAACTGTTTTCTGAGTTACCACTCATAAGGACCGAATTAGGCGTTCCAATCATCGGAATTCGCTGTCTCAATTTTCAATACTAACAACGAATTAGGAATCAAGGACCCCAAAAACCAATATGCATCGAATTTCACCATGATTAGAGTCAATTTTGATAATTTCGACTGTAATATTGAGTTCGCTACTATGAATTTTAAAAATATAATAACACATTTATATAAAGCATCACGAGATACCCATGTGTACCAACTTTTACCAAGATCAGAGTCAACTTCGGTACTTTTGTCCGCTATATTGGATCCGCTATCTTGACTTTTAAAAATCTAATAGCAAATTCGAAATCAGCGACCCCAAAAACCCATGTATACCAATTTTCACCATGATCGGAGTCAATTTTACAAATTTGGTCCGCCATGTTGGATCCGCCATTTTGAATTTTGAAAATCTGATAGCAAATTTGAAATCAAGGACCCCAAAAACCTGAAGGGCAACTATGTTTATGGAAATAAGGTCAGTCAAATAAAGTAATCATCATCATGTTCAAAGAATTATGATGATAATCTCCCAGGTAGCACACTAACGTCGAAATGACGTTTTTTGAAGGTCAGTTCTGACGTCAGATGACGAAAAAAATGACGTCATTTTAACGTCGCAAAGACGGCTTAATTGCACATCCACACGACGTCAGACAAATCACGTAATAATGACGTTCTACCGTACGTTGTGAAGACGAAAAAAATGACGGTTCTAAAAGGTTAGGTCTGACGTACACCCGGCGTCTCGGATTATGTCGCTGGTGACTTTTTTTTAAATGTTATTTTTAAACGTACTAACCAATGAACAATTAATTCTCATGCCCTCATTAGCTACGGTAGTGTCTACTCTCGTTAATAAAAGCATGAGAATTGATTAATCATTGGTTAGTACGTTTAAAAATAACATTTTAAAAAAGTCACCAGCGACAGAATCCGAGACGCCGAGTGTATATCTTTTCATCGTGAGCGGTCACCCATCCAGCTAGTGTCTGCACTTTTCGCTGCTTAACTTCGTTGATCGGTCGGTGTCCTCGAGTCCTCATCTGCTGCGCGCTCCTGTGTTTAAAAATATTATTACTATGTATTAGTGTTCATATATAAAGTTTGATGAATAAATGTATATTACTTTTCAATAAGAAAGAGCTTGAAAAAATAAGATTTTATAATTGTATTATTCTTTTCTCAACATTTTTCTAAATTTATGATTGTATCTTTTGATAAATATTCTTGTATAGACGCAAATTGATACTAATATCAATTTGCGTCTATGCAAGAAATAAATAATAAATAAATATAAATAAATAAATAAATAAATAATTATATGAATGTTTATTCATCCTACATTAATTGATTGTCTTTCATTTACTTTAATAATCTGTGCTTTTTAATAAACTGTATAGTTTATAACTTGCTCAACATACTCTGGAGACTAAATGAAATAATTTATTGATTTAATAATTGAACAAATTACAATTTTTGTCCATTTATTCACAAATAAATTTTAAAGTCCCTATATATGCAGGAGACGGAAATTTTTCTAAGTCTTGTTCGTCATTAAAAATGACGGAAAAGTTCCGTCAAAAAGACGTTTAATTTTGACGTCCAAGGTACGTCGTAAATATGACGTCCCTGCGACGTTAATATTACGACAACTGACGTCTGAAACCCTATACTGACCAAAAAATGACGTCTGAGACGTTATTCTAACGTCAGTGTGCTACCTGGGCTAGGTGGCATATTCAATATGCCACCGTCCTTGTAAGGGTTAAGGGTTAATCTTAAGACCTTAATCGTAAGTGCTTTATTTAGATCGCGATGATAATGAACAATAAGAATTAATATAGACGTCCGCTATATCTACCGTATGTCTGACAGCAAGCGCAATAGGAGCTGTAACCTAAAATTTGACTTCGGCAGTGATTGGAGGGTGCTCAAGTCACTCACAAATAAGAAATAATTGACAGCTATCGAGAAATCAGACATTTTGACACTTTTCGCCCTTACGCTGTGCGAGCAGCGTTTATGAGTGACTCGAGCATCCTCCAAACACTGACGAAGTCAAATTTTCAGGTCACAGCTCCTGTTGCGCTTGCTGTCAGACATACGGTATATATTCTAGTGTATGAAAGGCCCTAACTGTGCACCTTTCTCGGAAAGTAATTACCAGATGAATCGTAATGAGTCGCCTTCCATAATATCCATTACAATGATCGAATTTACGATAATTAATAATTCCGGGAAAGGTTCGCCGAAATGTGTACGTATATCGCTCGCCTGGCCACTGCGACCGATGGTGAGATTAGCTTAGATTAGCGCATTATTTAGATTGCGATGATTATGAACGGCATGAACCGATATGTAGACGTCCGCTTGTCCGCTCAAATTTGTCCGCTTTCTCGGAAATGTTAATTACCTCCAGCCAGTCACTTTATTTGGGTATTTAACTCATTTATGTATATCAAAGCGCGGAGTATTCCGCGAACCGCGACTGTCTGCTATCACCGAACGCGGAATATTCCGCAAGCCCGCACTTCGCGTTAGCCCGACGTCATTCCTCCTCCAGTCAATCAGGGTTCATGGCGTCAAGAATATGGCACAATTAGAATAAAACAAAACAAGAATAGAAAGGCATTTTTTATAAAATTGAACATATATTTAAATATTTAAATATTATGGAGCAATGGGGTTGTATCGATGATACCCCATCAGCATTACTGGTTCGTTTCCTGCACGTATAATCAACCCTCCGCGGTGATAGGGGTTAGGGGTCAATTAGCCGTTCTTGATACCTACCTGAGTACGGCACGATAGGTAGGCGCATGATGTGCAAATGGGTTAATGTCTTTTCTGGATAACATCTAGGCTTAATCAAGGTTAATTACAGAACGGATCCGAAGAAGCCATCTCCTCCTCCTCCTCCTCCTCCAAGAAAGAAGATATACATATTACACAAAAATATGCATATTATTATAATATAGAGTTTTTAACTGTAGAGTTTTGTATGTATGTTTGTATATATGTGTGTGTGTATATATATATGTGTGTATATTGCGTTGTTAAAAGTTAACTGTATCAGTGCTCTATGTGAAAACGTGTAATACCATATACTTTAAAGTTATTACTACAGTCATATAGTCATATTCTAGCCACAATAAATCACGAAAGCGATGAAGATTAAAACGAAGATTCTGTGTCAGTTCATAAAATAATACCTTTAATGTGATTTAATTTCGATTTATATGTACATATATTACGTGCAGTAAATTGTATTCTCATTAGTAATAAGTCATTGTAAATAAATACTATTATTTTTGTAAAGTAAAAATTCGAATTAATAAGTGTACAACTTCGCTTCCACCGTTTTCCGCTATCTCTTACGTTAGAAAAACGGCGAAAGCAAAGTTGTTTCATTTTCATTAATTTATTTCGACTTGTTCTACCACACCAATCATCTCGTAAAAATTATATGTCATAGTTTAATCATGCTTGAATCTATATAAAAAAAACGGCGGTGGTGTTATTTTTAGTATGCAAAATAAAAATTATTGAAAAACTTTCTATTTACTTTCTTTATGGGCGAAACAATCCAATACTTTGTTTATAATATAGCTACATGATGGTGCATAACATATATTTTGCTGTGCGAAGCGGCCGAGGTTAGGAAAGTTTAAACGGAGGAGAACGAGACCCAGAAAGGTAGCGGGCTCAGGTCCCATCACCATGTGGGGGAAGGAGCAGGCCACCAGTGGTTCTCCCGACGCACCAAGGTTTGTAAAGCAATTTTCCAAACGGAGTTATTTAAAAACTTACGACAATTACAGAAGAATAACCGGAGTGTAATGTGCAGGGAATTTAACTAACAAAATCATGGAACACAAAGAAGAAAAAATCATTCAATATATCGAGAGATATCGTTGATTTTACTTGGCAGTTTTTAAACAATTAAGAGAAAAAAAAACATATCATTTTATTTAAAAAGTAGAGAATTTCTTAAGCAATTTAAAACAAAAAGCAGTCAAAAATGTTAAATTTTCGAGGTTTCATGATTTTTTTTCTACTTCCAATGTTCGCGCGGCTCTAAAGGGTAAACCGTGAGGAGTGGGAGTAAACTGTATAAACCTTTTTTATAGAGAATTTTAAGCTCTACAACTTTTATTTGACACTTTTTTCGATATCTCGCTTAGTTTTCGAGTTATTTTCGTAGAGCCCATTTTTTGGGTAGTTTTTATTGTTTTTCAAAAATCCTCGGGGATATAGAACTTTTTAAACTTCACCCCTGTTTTCAACTACCCAAAATGGATCTTTGACCAAATTTTCAGCTCTGAGGCTCGAAACATCGATTTCAGAAGGATTTTTACTGGACTATGTATAATAATGTAGTTGAATATTTTTTACCGAAAATTAGATTTGACAAATGGTCCCTATTCCTTGAATCAGGATATGGATACTTAGATTTAAGTTGCACAACATAAGATATATTTAAATGTTTAATTTACAAAAAAAAGTCCTCCATTTTCTTAATAAATATTGGTATTTCATTGTATATCTTAGAAATTGTTATTTTTTTAAATCACTGCACGTTTTTAATTTCCGGAAAATCTCCCGTTTTTATAATCAAAACTGTCCTGTTTTTTTTACCAAAATTTCCTATATTTCCCCTAAAATTCAATACATATGGGCTGTGAAGCCTGCGATATTTTCGTTCGTCGCAATTGCAAGGAGTAAGGGAAGACATCGAGCGACTAATTCGTGCAATTTCTTTGTTTTTCTTTACCGCGTAGAAGGAGCGATAATACCAGCGAAACTGACCTTCTTCAGGGGTGGTCTGCTTCTGATGAACTCGAGTATGACGGCGTGCGCGTCCTTCCTGCAGTGAGGCGAGGGCTTCGGGGTCTTCCTCAGGCGATACCTGCGAGTGCGGATGTCGTCCATCAGAATCTCGTAGGGGGTCAGTTCGAACTCGGCTCCTCTGCCGAGCCCGCGCGACGTTCCGCACTTCCCCAGGTCGGCCTCCACCTTCTTCAGCTTGACGCCACGCCTCAACTCACCGATCACTTGCACCCAGAACCTCGCCTGCAACGCGATCCTTCGTTCGGTAAGGCAAACATTACGATTCGAGACTATTTTCTCGTGCAAGCTACTGACGAAATATCGAGGAGTACGCGTATCGACGAAGTTATTGTCGTAGAGTTTTCGTTGCTACCTAGAAATTCTTTGGGGGAAGTAAATGGAAACGAATCAAATGAAAGTGAATAACTAAGACAATAATTGTCTTAGCAGCGTCTTCCGGTCGATATAATAGCTTGGTACTTCTCCGTCATAGAAGAATTTCTCTAACAAATTTTTGAACAATTGACCTTTTCTGATTCTTTATAGTAATATTGCATACTATTATCATTGTATTGTATAGTATAGATATTAATCAACACTTCCAGACATTCTGAAGGACGTATCAAAGAAAGTCAGAAAAATGTCCAAAAATATCCATTTTGAATATGTGAAGATAGCACATAGCTAACTTCACGTAGTACCCCATTTTTTCAAACCCGATTTTTCGTACTAGGTATTACATCAGAACTATTTTTAAATTATATCAGGAACTGTAGAACTCTTTCAGAGGAACTCAGAATTCTAATTGTTGTTCGAAAATTTTCAAAATGGGGTGCTAACTGAAGTGAATGTGAAGTGTATGTGAAGTTATCACATACTCATCCATTTTCCTTTCGTGCACAAAATTTTTCTGAAAAAGTTTAATTAACATTGACATATTCTGGAGAAATCAGTAAAACTACAAAATTTCTAAAAAAATTATGAAAATATTTGTATATATTTTTTACGGAAATTAAAAATTTTTAAAAATTGACCAAATTTAAGAGTATCAGAAATGATTACGAATTTTTAAAAAAAGTTTATGCATAAAAAAATCATGGATATTTTTTAACGTTTCTCTGACTTTCTCTGAAAAACTTTGACACTTCCCTGAAAATGTCTGAAAACGTTCCTGTTACTACAGAAAGTCAGAAAAACATCAAAATATCTCAGTTTTTTAGAAATTCGTTAGAGAAATTTTTCCATCGGGGTTAAACACACATCGTAAAGATTCAATGATGATGATTCGTACATATGTACATTGAAAATGTAAATGAAGTTCGATATGCTCCGTGCACGTTCGCATGCTAACAAATGTTGAACTATGTTAACAAAGGTAGAATCCTTACGTTTTAGATATTCGATATAACCTTATTGATAAGATACTGTAGATTCCCGGAGATAATTTTATCTACTGAAAAGTTTGAGAAGGACGAATAGGAATTCACTAGACTCTGTATGTATCTGAGATGATAAATAGGGATTTACCGAATTTTGTACGTAGGTACTTATCCGTAAAAAACAATAAAATCTCATCTAGAAAATAAAGACCTGTACACGCTGTTCTATTCGTAAATTACTAATAGAACGTTACGAGAGCTTATTTGTTTTGACAGATACACATAAAATCCACAATACATTCTTATTCATCCCTCTCAGTTTTTATTAATGATTATCTGGAGTTGCTGTGTCAAAAGCACATCAAATTCCCATGAGGATTCTATGGGATTTTTACAAGTTTTCTATGAGAATCTACTATATTTGTTGCAATAAGGAAAACCTAGCGCATATTCAGTTCTTAGACAGTTAAAGCGTTCCAATCGCGAATTTACAGCGGTGAATCTAACTTTATTTCGGGGCAGCACCGCTGCAGATTCCCACTAGCAAATTGGAATCATAACTTTTCTAGATCGAATCGTGCCTAAGCTTTTACACATATCGAATCTCCAACGCGGAGGTCTCAGCGTTATCGACATGCAAGAACTACGCTACGAAGGAGAACATCCAAACGTGTTCAGCCGATGTCAACGTACTTGTATTGCCCGCCAAACCCGAACGTCGGTCTACAAGAGAAAATGCACGATTCAAACGATCGCGTAGAGGTTGCCGACGTGATCTAACATCATCGCTTTGACACCTACCCAATCGCTGAAGTCGAGAGCGTCCAAGCTCTGCGTCGACGTGAAGCCGTCGCGGATCTCCTCACTGCTGGCAGAATCGCGGAAGACTGCTCGTTCATGCTGCTGCTTCTCGGCGGCCACCTTCTCCAGGAATTGCGACAGCTCGAGAGCTTCAGCCACTAGTGCGCGTATCACGGCACGGTAATGAGTGTCCGCCACCTCGCTCGTCCCTTGCGCGTGCTTCGTGCAGAGCTGCGAGGAGAGTTAATTGCGGTTATTTCAGAGCCTGAATTGGGCGAGAGAACTTTCGATAGAGTCTTCGCTTCTCGACGCGGAGGAAATCGGTTTCACCTGAAGAATATTCTCTAGTGAACAGGGGGACGGGCTCGGCGGGAAAGCATCATCGGTTCTCTGCAGCGGCAACTCGTCCAGCTCGTTCTCGCCGGAATCACGCTCGATGCCCTCGTCGTCCGTTTCCTGAAGACGTTCCTCCGCGTCCGGTTCGCACTCTATACGACATACGTGAAAATAATATTAGAATCAGGGGGTTTCGGGATTTCATGATTTTTTCATGGGCTATAAAGTCCAATATACATTCCTATTTATCCCTCTCAGATTTTTACTATAGGTACCCGGAATTGCTGTATTAAAAGCACATCAAACTCCCATGGAAGTCTATGGGATTTTTACGAATTTTCTTTGAGAATATTTAACCTTCGCTGTCGCTTCTATTGCATGAATTTATTTGAAATTCTTGTTTTGCTTGGAAAACATTTCAGAGCTACTTTTGTGCATTATTTGTTGATAGACAGTGACATTATGTGATAATTTCACCAAAAAAGTGTGATTTAGGGGTAATTTTTGTTTGGGACCAATTGGGAACAACATGCACAGAAACAAGTTTTATTTTAAAATAAACTGAACAAAACAGTTACTTTTAGAGTGAAAACATAAGTGTATTTACATTTTTGGCATTTTACCCTAGATTTCCCTTTGTGCATCCCAATTTTATGCAACGTTCTCTAGCTTCAGTCCATTCAGGTCAGTGCAAAAATTGATCAGTTTGGACATAAAATTCTGATTCGCAACTGCTCGCGACATCTACCGAACAGCGGCTGCATCAATACTTTATACAACGTTCCTGGAAGGGAACACCATGCGTGACACAAACGTATCACGCATAGGCAGCCATGCATAAAAATTCTAAGTTTGTGTTCCCATATGGGAACAATATGCAATAGAGGGTTCATATTTTTTTTAAGGAATGTCTTTCTTAAATAGTAAAATGAATGTAAATTACTGTAGTAAATGAATGTAATGAAAACATGAAAAAATCTGTAAGAACAAATAAAATTTTGTAAGGTTCTATTAGTACCTAATTACAAATGAAGCGACGTGTACATTCTCACTGAAAACTTATAGGAATCTCATAGAATTCTTATGGGAATTGGATGTGTTTTTGACACAGCAATTCCAGATATCTAGTAAAAATCTGAGAAGAAGAAATAGGAATTTATTGGATTTTATAGTGTATCTGTAAAGAGAAATATAATAATATCTCATAAGGTTCTATTAATAATAATTACCAATAGAACGACGTGTACCAGATTCAATCGTCTTTACGGGATTTCAATTGTTTTTACGGATACATATAAATCTCGGTATAAATCCTTATTTATCATTTCAGATACACACTGTATATAACGAATTCCAATACGTCCTTCTCAAACTTTTCTAGTGGATATTTCGAATTGCTGTGTCAAAAATACATCAGAATCCCATAGAAATTGTTTATGGGAATCTATGTGATCTTTTCAACAATGATTATATACCTATACAGGGTCATAGAGGCTCTGTATTTATAATAATATCCCTGCTTAAAGGATCCGATTGAAACATATTAGAGCTAAACGAATCGGAACAAATCGGATTTTTATCCTGGAAATTTCCTACAGAAAAACTCTTCTTATATTTTTCAAAATAGAATAAATGTATTGGTCCGGTAAAAGGAGTTGGTCAGAATAAAAATAATTTTTAAAACATTTTATATAATACTACCTATTCTCTATTCAATTTCACCTGAAGTGTTATTTTCTATCAAGACTCAAATATTCTTCAAATATTTTCATTTGCTGGAAATTCCATCTGATTGAATCGGATATATTCAGGTGTATTTGCGTTAGTATTTACCTATATACCAATTAGTTTCCATTACATTAATTTTATTCAATGAAATAAGATAACATGTATAGATTCATTTCGATTGAAATTAAATTGGAATAGTCATATTAAATTTAATATACGAGTACCCTACACGCGCTCCATGGTGATTAGTATTTTCCAATTAAATCCAATTTGAAATAGGAGTTGGAATTTTCCAATACAAACTGATCGATATTTCCCAAATGTGAATCGAATTTAAACCAATCGCAGGCTTCACAGTTTCTATTTATTTAATTTTAGGGGATATAGGACAAATTTTTGCAAAAAAAGGAGAATTTTTGCAAGGGCAATTTTGATTAAAAAAAAGGAAATGTTTCAGAAATTAGAAACGTGCGATAGTTTAAAGAATAACAGTTTTTAAGAAATACAATAAAACACCAATATTTATTAAGCGATAATGGAGGATGATTTTGCAACTTCAAAATTCATATTTTATTTAAGGTGACTTAAATCTGAGTATCGCAATCTGATTTAAGAAAAAGAGACCATTTGTCGAATCTAATAGTTTTTGATAAAAAACCTTAATTTAACTAGGTGGAATTCAACATTCAATATCATATTTTAAACAGTCATTTTAGAAAAAAGCAATAATAATTGACCATTTTGAACTTTTACACGTAATTCGAAATGATGAAAAGACAAACCCAACGGAGAAGCTGAATAATAGGTGGTTTTAGAGGAAAAATATCGACTTATAGGGGAAAAAGGGGGAAATCACGACTTTAAAGATGAAGAAGGGGAATTTTAAAAAAGAGGGGAATAGGAGACACTGTGAAACCCGCAATTATTGAAGAAATTAAAAGGGTTTTAATCGGATCCCGGGACCATACGAGTATAAACGATCATTAATCCGGGTGAAATTACGAAGAGCCTCTCTATCGCACATTCTTTGTCCTTCTTTTTATATTTGTGCAATTGGAGTAGACGATTTGAAAGCTCTGTTCGCTCGAATCGGCATTCTCACCCATACTCGCACGAATTCTATATCGGGTAAATAACCTACAAGCCTGAAACATAAATGCGGAACATTTGTTTTTAATTTTTCAAAATTCCATGGCACTTTCAGACTAGCTATAACAAATCCATGACTTTTCCAAGACTTCCAGGATTTCCAGGACCATTGGCCAGCTTAATACAGTATGTCCGATGGCAAACTCCCCTCTTTGAATTTCCCTGACATTTGACTTCGGTAGTGGTTAGGTCGGTGCTCTAGTCATTTATAGTTAGAGTTGGCTTCAGGAGGCTATAAATGACTAGAGCACCGACCCAACCTCTACCGAAGTCAAATGTCAGGGAAATTCAAAAAGGGGTGTTTGCCATCGGACATACTGTATACCACCTGATTTCCAACAGACTCGCTAGGAAGAAAACTTGAATCGCTGATTTACCTCATTACCTATGAACTTTTATCCCACATCGACATGAGCCTTTTTTGTAGATGAAAACCTTCTCTTCAAAAAAGCATTAAGGTAATTCCGGGAGAGTTACCCCAGCGGGATAGATGCCCCACCTTTTAAATTTCGCACGTAAATCAAGGTGTCGCCGTTTGCCTGGCACAAACTTGTCAGTTATCCAAAACTATTTCATGTTGTGAGTGGTTGCGTTTATGTGCCGGATTTTACTTAAAATAACTCGTTAAAAGGTATGTTTCCATAGAATAAAGTCGCTATTATAATAGTTAGGATATCTAGAAGCAGTTATTTTGCATTTTCGTTAATTTATGATGTTCAAGAAGTGTTTATCTAACAACTTTCTGTGAATAGAGAGGTTATGTATTCTGTAATAGGCAAATATTTTGTCAGGGTGAGTATGGTCGAATGGGGCATCTATACCGGACAAAAAAGGATAGATGCCCCGGGGCGGCTAACCCTTACAAAAGGAGAGACGCCCCAGGGCATCTAACCCCAAATTTCGGTTTTATTTTTTTTAATTGCTTGTTTTTCTTTTGTAAAAATGTGTAAATCTGCCCCGAAAAATAAAAAAGGTAGAGAAAATAAAGATAAAGAGTCGGAATCGGAAAAATGCGTGGAATGTTTAGAAAATTATCTAGATACAACAGAGACAGTAGATTGGTTAGGGTATGGTATGCCAAAAATGGTACCATGAGACCTGTTCCCTATACGGCAATAAATGTAATATTTGCGGAAGAGAAGGAGGAAGAGCAGAAAAAGCAAAGAAGGATTTAAAAGATATTCTATAAATGTATTTTAAGATTTTTAATAAAAAAAAAGTTTATTTTTAGTTTTCTGTTATAAAAATGTTGCCAATATTATTTTAAACAGTCTGCTGTACGAGACTAAATGAAATAAATTTTATTTTTAGTTTTAGCTTTAAGGCTGTAACCCAGCAGTTTACTTTTCGTTTCTGTTGTGAAAACACAATACAAATTTTTTAACAATGTTTTTATTCATTACTATTTTATTTTATATGTTCAGCTTATTACGTATGACTTTAATTAAAAACAGTATTTCATGGTACCTTTAATTTTATACATTTTTAGTGCTGGGGCATCACTCCCATTTCTATGGGGCATCTCACCCGTACGATCGGGATAGATGGCCAAAATCACTGTCTTGTTTAAGTCCAGTTTTAACAATGTGTCGTTTTAATTTCGTAAATTTTGTATAGCGTATGTCGTTCCAGACATAACTATGCATACATTGCCAATATTGAAAAAATTTCAATCCTAAATATTGCTTAGCAGTGACATTTTTTCCTTAGGTGGGGCAACTCTCCCAGAATTACCTTAAGCCCGCTACAGACTATGCGCGATGCGTGATGCGCGATGCGCGATGCGTGATTTCGTGCATAGTGTGTAGGGACTTATTCGTTAAAAATCGATTCGTAAACAACATGATTCGTGTGGTTCGCAGTGATTCGCAGTGGTTCGCAGTGGTTCGTTCTTGGCCAACTCGCTACAGACTATGCGCGATGCGTGATGCGCGATGCGCGATGCGTGATTCGCGGCAGTTCGTGAATAGTGTGTAGGGACTTGTTCGTTAAAAATCGATTCGTAAACAGCATGGTTCGTGTGGTTCGCAGTGATGCGCAGTGATTCGCTCTTGGAGGCGGTAAATGGACGAATATCAAAGGCTGCGCATCAACCGCTGTTTCTCGCCGAAGTACGGGCTGTGGTCATAGTTAATTTGTCCATTCTTTGTGCGCGCTATTTAGTTTACAGGAATTTTCCGGTGGTTGAGGGGCTGTAGGTAACCCTCCGCAAGTCACCTTCGGATGGCAGAGTCCGAGGCTCGTTTATGTTTCTGTTTTGAAAGTGACGGCTCTGACTTTCGAGAAAACATCACAATAAAATAATTCGCCGACGATTTGTCGTAGGCCGGCCGATTGGCGCCGTGGGAACATAATGCTCGCGGTAGACATATCGAAGATTCACGAAACACTTTGTATTGTTATTTTTGCCTGTCCGGAAGGGACAATTTCATGGCTCTTTCTCGAAAGTACAGAGAAAGGGGAAAACGTTCTTACTGGTTTTTTTTTTCCGAACATGTGATAACCAAACAGTCGATGTATATGAACCCGTGCCCTTCGGTGCGCACCCTGAATGCCTCCACCGATATCTTTTTTTTTTATTATGGAGCAGACTCCTACGCCAAAACACCCCTTTCAAGGACCCTTGTCTTTTTCCTATAGTGAAAACTTTCGAAGCTGTAAATCTCACTTCGTGCGTTGAAATGGATGTAAAAAAATGGAAGCGATATTGTGATTAATTACGATAAGGATGAAGCAATGGAAACAGAATTTGAAGACTATTATAAGGAGGTTCGACTATCAGACGAAAACCAATTTACAGCCCTAATTTTTTTATATGATATACACGAATATTTTACACAACTAATACGAAAATTTGAGCAATATAGACCGTCTATAGACTATAGTTTCTTCGTTATTTTATTCTAAAGTTGACCACTTTTAACATATCGCCTTATGGGAGACGATTGTACTAAGGTATATTATCACTGACTCTTTAACACACATTCCGCCAACTTTAGACTTTTTGAAAGACTAGTAATTTGACAGATGAAATATTAAGGATTATGTAAAAAATAAGTAAATTAGATTTTACCGTATGTTAGCGTGCCAACCTTACCGAAATTTCTGCAGCGATTTTTTCTATATGGTTGCAACGTAATATTATCATGAAATTCGTTTTTACTTCGCAAACCATTAGCACGCCGTATTAACGGTGAGAGACTTGGCAACACGGCAGCGAAACAGTTGTAAAGCTGAAAGACCGAACCTTACCTGGCGTCTATTCAAACTGAGCGCGAAATTTGAGATTCGGAACGATAAAAAAAATATTGTCCCTAAAATCTTTATCCAAGTTGAATGATTGTTGAAACGAAATCATGTCTTTACTTAGGGTAAAGTCGGTAAATACGCCCCACATTTCAAAAAAAAATCATAACTCGAAGCATTTGAAATAAACTTTATTTTAAAAAACAACAAAAATTTGGCAGGACATTACACTTCTTAAAAAAAAATAAAAATACGACAAAAATTATCAAATAGCTTCTACAAAAAATAAAAAACCATTCACGTCAAATGGGGCGTATTACCCACCCCAGGGGGAAATACGCCCCATATACTTAATCGCCTTCTGCAGATAAATTTTTGGCACAAACATCACAAACTGTGCCATGGGAGGTGCACGTTTCATGTAGCCATCCACAACATGCTGTGCATTGAATCCAGTCCACTTTGGACTTCGTGGTGTAATAGTGGTCTCGACATTTGACGCAAATATCTTCCGCCTCGTCAGAGAGTTCGTCCGATGATTCCAAAGGTAGACACATCTCAGAATTTGATGACGACTCCGAATTTTGACTCTTCTGGCCTTTTTTTGCATTCCCTGTACATCTTTTATGATTGGCTGGCTCTAGGTGGGGCGTATTTCCAAAACCGGGGGGAAATACGCCCCACCGTTTAAATCTCCACACGCTACAGGTGCTAACAATCTACATGTTTCAGTTTTTAGTTTAATAAACGTACTTTCTGACGCCGTACTTGAAACTTACAAAATACACAATCACAACTCAATAATTCGGTATCTATAAACTTACGAGCAAATTTGTAGTACTCAAAGACACCAAATTATTCACAAAACAAATTTTATTTCCACAACGCTAGCTGAAATCTTAATAAGTGCGCGAGTTCTCTGGTAAGACACAGACATTCGACTGATGACTACCGCCTCAGCGACATATACCGACGCATAATGTAGTTTCCATGTACTGGGGCGTATTTCCTCCCGGTGCGTATTTACCGACTTTACCCTATACAACTCTTTTTCTTTTTTGACAAAATTTGACTTTATACCGGCTTTGCTGCATGCTCGCGTCATCCGCCATAGCTGGCCACTGTAGTTCACGCGTCACTGCAGCCAATATAAAATATCGCGGAGTACAACGTTGCCAAGAATACAATGAAAATTGCAATGCACAATACAAAATGTTTAAACTATAATCATATATCCATGATACTAAATTATCAATCGAATAACTGTTTTATGTCTTCAGCATTCTCTTTGAGTTGTTTTTATAGGTTTTTATAGATTATTTGTAATTTTGTATTTTTCTTTAAAATGTTGGACAAAAAGCCTCTGACGACGATTCCGGAGTCATTGACGCTCTAATAGTTCGCCATAAATTTTCCAGTATTTTATTTACTAATGATTTTCGGCATGAGCGATGCATAAAATGGGTTCATAATTCATTTAATTATTATTCCATAACGTTTCAGATCGCTGTGAAAACATTTTTTTCAAACACATTTTTGACTCCAAAGAAACAGTCGATCCTCCTTAATATGTATTTCAATCATAGTATTATGTTTTTCATTTTTTCATACATAATGTACATACATAATTAGCATTGTATTCGTGGGTAGATAATTTTAGAACTGTGGTAACTTTGAAACAATGCAAGCAGAATTGCTACGAACTGCAACGAACTGCCGCGAATCACGCACCGCGCATCGCGCATCACGCATCGCGCATAGTCTGTATGGCTCTGTTTACGAATTGCTACGAACTACAACGAACTGCCGCGAACCACGCATCGCGCATCGCGCATCACGCATCGCGCATAGTCTGTAGCGGGCTTTACGTGAACGTGGGTCAAAAGTGCACAGGTAACGAGATAACAACGACTGGAGTTTTCATCCGGTCGAACAGATCTAAAATCAGACGATGTATTCGAGATTGGGCGTCGCGATGATAATAAGCGAAATCATAATACAACAGCTTCCCACGCTCACCCAGATTAGAATGCGTCATCAGCGATATCAGCGAGATGAGATCCGGCGCGAGTATTCTCTCCTCCTCCTCGTCCAAGCCGAAATCTATCGCGTCGTATATTATTATGCCCAAGGAGAGTACCAGCTGTAAAAAAAAAGAAGAAACGAACTCCTTCAACGGCGCGAAATCTCACCTCAACGATAAATATACAAAAAGCCGTTAAACTTCGCGTCCAATCGATTAATAACGTACGCGTATAGCCGGAGAGAATAACGGAAACTTCAAATTCACGTATCTGGTAACCGTTACCGCGCGGTGCTCACATACGCGTGCGTACATCGAATGTGGGATCGGGTCTCACGAGTAAATTATCGGCGTGGATGTCGATTTGCATAAAGTACGTTGAGAGAGTGAGAGAAGGTCGTTTGCTCCAGTAGGACCTGTGTTAAAGAACATTGCTAGTTGGCCCCTCGCTGCCGTTGCTTTCCACACCAACGAGGGGCTAATCGCACCGATTTTCGCCTATTTTTTTCCTAAACGTCTCAAACGGTCAAATGATTAATTTTTAACGGCTACCGAGCATTACGCCATTATAATCATTATCCCACTCGTTAAATCGACGTGGAATATTTAGCGTGGACTTTTCGAAGAAGAACGCTTCGCAGCAGCGACGTGAATCCGAGGCCGGAAGTGGAAGGACAGTATACAAAGAGTAACGCGGCCCTTTGTCCATTCCCGGAACTATGTATTTATTTTGTTAGTACCGCAGCGATTTTCAATAGTATACAATGAGACTAACGCGTCCGTTGAATCGTGGAAATCGGGCCGGTCAAATTGGACGATATTTAATCCTGGAATTTAAAAAATCGGCATTCTTGCCTCCTATAAATAAAGGCTTTCCGTCTGCTGTTTGGAGACTAATTTTGGAAAATTTTCCTATTAAAAAAAGCTATATTTTTGACGGTATCCGTCGGGAATAATTTCGATCAAGAAACTTTGTAGAGTTTTGTACCAAATACATTTGCATACCCATACGACATGCTTTACGGTATTCCTAGCGCTTAGGAGCGTATTTTCAAGGTGTCACGGGCGGGCTCCTCATAAATCAGTAATTCTACGTCATATAATATACCCATATTCCCAACAAAACTGTGTCGCATAGATGCACACATATCACTGTCACCACGTGTATGATGCAACGTTGTGCTAATTCTATTTAACGTTATGTTTTATCGTCAAAAAACTACGTTTTGCAGTTTATGAACATCAATATTTTTGTTAAACAGTCGGTGACCTTATATTTTTATGGACTCAAAAAATTCTATGCAGTTTCGTGAAGATATGGAAATGGCTTTATATATATTAAATGTGTATAATTTTTACACACGTGGATGTCGGCATTAAAATGTGGAATAGTAGATTCTTCCATAAGGTTACGTTAAATTTTCAAATTTAAAAATAAAAATTATTTCTTAAATGCCTGGTGACCGGACCTGATACTTTTCAAAAATAATCTTACGATATTAATTTCCATTCTACAAAAAAATTAGCATTCTCTGAAATTTTTCATCTCGCACTAGGAATACCTTGTTGACTGCTGATGACGTGTTAATCAGAATAATGTCACTCACTAAATGACGCTATTTTTTCTTTTTCAAAATAACATCAAACGTCTTTTAGAAATGACAAGATAATAAGGTTTTACATTATTATGTCATTTTGATTAAAAAAAAAACGCAATTTAGTGATATTATTTTGACTGAAGTATGTTGCTTGGGTAGCGTGAAGCTCTGAGCCGTGCATATTTACAGAAAAATTTACTACAGCAAATAGTGGAAGATTAGTATTTTCATTTTGAGAAGTTAACAATTAAAATATCTGCAAATTCATTAAAGTACAAAAGTACTTGTACCCACTGTAATTATTTCACATGTTTTAGTACATATTGTGTTGACGCTGTGCATGTTTTATGTAAATTTTTTTTAAATTGCAACGAGTTCTTGATGTAATTCGATATATAATTAATTTTTCACAGGATTAAAGCTACAAAAATTTGGTTCTCATAAAAAATATTCACATTTTTAAATTCAATTTTTAATCTGTATACATATTTAATATTAGATGCGCAAAAAAGGAAATGTTTGAATAATAATTATTCGCACAGTTATAAGCGCGTTTCTCTCTACTAAATTGTGAAGTCGAAACGCAAGAGAGACGCACTTATACTAAGCAACGAGAGAAATAGTCTTACAACATGATGACATAGTTGCATTTTTAAATATCGTTTTCCAGCATAAATAAGGCCCAATATAAAAAATGAAAAAATACGAGGTAAATAATTTTGGCCAAATTTTTCGAATCTGCAGTAAAAAAAATTAGTGAGAAAACCGAATTCGGACGATGTAATCCTCTACTAAATTTAGCCGTGTCATATTTCCTTACATTATCAGCGATTAATCAAACGCCCTCGAGTCTGTTTCAAGTTAATTAACATTGCAAGAAACAAAGATATCGATTATCGATAACAAGTGAGGCGTATAAATCTCCATAAACGCTCGAAATTCGTGAAATATTTCATTTCTGCTCGTCGACCTTGGCGCGGCAGGTGGGCGACGAGGTACATATTCTCATTGTCAGTTTCAATTTTTCATTCGACCGCTGCGCTTATTGGTGGCCGGGGGGGGAGGGGGGGGGGGGGGGTAGCGAGCGGAGCGAAGAGGCTGGTCGAGCGCGCGCGCGCGCTTCGCTGTATACCAGCTCTTTATTAGCAATGTAGGTTACACGTAACGGGTGAAAAAAAAGATACGAATTTTCCCGGGGCCGTTTCTCACGCCTCGTTCGCCATGGAAAGTCCTCTCCTCTGTGGCACTGCGACAGTTGCTGGCGATCCGATGCAACTACATATCACTGCTTCTCGAGAATAATGACACGTCACAATGACAGTGCACGTTGAGTGTAAATGAGGGTTATTTGTGTCCAGCCTCACTTTCTTAAATGCGTTCCGAAAAATTTCAAAAGGATTCCTGTAGAAAAAAACCACAAAAGCAGCAAACAGGATCGAATTGTTTAATTATATATAACCATAACGAATCTGTGTACTGCATCACGTAAATGGTTAAAAATCGCGTGGACACGAATGACCCACGTTTACACGGAATGGGTTAAAACATTCGGGGCAAGATCTTTGGAATAAGGACCTACGAGCAGGAAATAAGTATTATCCAGCTTCCTGCATAGAAGGATAAGTATTAATAGCTAATTTAATGAAATTATTTGCAAGAAGCAGATAGATGAATAAGTTTCTTTATTATCTTATATGCTTGTCTTTCATAGAGTTGCAGATCTAGCGTTATCGATGCAGCCAGGATGGAAAAATTGCCCGGAGGAGGTACGTGAGGTTCAGGAATGCCAGATATTCCATCGACTTAGAGGCGAAGTAACATGGAAAGGAGACCGCAGGCATTGGTCAGTGCAGCAGCTCAGCTATCGAGTAAGTAACGTCCCTGAGATTAACAGTAGGTAGCGAAAAAAAAATTAATATCTTATAAGGAGTATTATATCGAATTCGTATTTCAGATCTGAGGAAGGAGCATAAGATCTGGTGGCCCACAGGCTACGTCATAGGACCATGCAGAGCAACCCAGTCGTCATTGAAGATTTGACTCCACATCTCCCGAAGACTCTTCGACAACGATATCCGATTCCATTTGAGAGGAATGTGTGTTTTTTCCAGTGCCATTAGACGCTGAATAATTCTTTGTGGCAGTCAACGTGTTAAAAAAAGGAATTACAACCCACAAGTAGCAGAAGATATCTGTCAGACATCTGCAAGATGTATATATGTATGTCTAGAAAATGACATCAATATTTGGTATAAACGTGGTTGAAATCTAGATATAGATAGCGCTTAGATGGCTGCCAGATATCCTAAGTTGGCAACAATCGATATTCTGTGGTAAATATAATAAATTTCATAATATATTAAATTAATATTATTAACACATTAACTGCCGTCTACGAGATATTTCGTAGTTGGCGGCGTACCATTAGATGCTGAATAATTCTTTGTGGCAGTCAACATGTTAAAAAAAGAAATTACAAGGCTCTAGAGGGTTTTCTCGTTCTCTAATAAAGTACTAGTTGCTCATTCGTTTTAAAGTTTTTTATTAAAGGACGAGAAGACATATATAGAGGTTTATTATTAAGTTTGTTTAATAGTATTAACTTTTAATTTTAAATAATCATTATATTTACGATAGAATATCGATTCTTGTTCACTTAGAATATCTGTTAGACATCTACGCGCTGCCTATATCTAGATTTCAACCACATTATACCAAATATAGATGTCATTTTCTAGACATATAGACATCTTGTAGATGTCTAACGGATATCTTCTGCTACTTGGGTAGATTTACGGCGACGTTTTGAAATGGTAATTTTGGCGGATAACTTTCTCGATATCTATACAATTTTAGTCCACGCTAGTATACCTTTCTTGTACAGCGAAATGTAATGTACAGAAAAGTATTCCATCAATTTAGTCTAAAATCTCATAGATTCTTAAGATAATATTACTTCTATTGCCTGTAGTTTAATATATATTTAACTTAACTTTTGTTAGGTAATAATCAGACCAAAAAACAACAAAAATCACTACACGTCTGACGTTTCGGTTCCTCTTCGAACCCTCTCCGGAGACGCAATGAAGGATTCATTCGAAGAGGAACCGAAACGTCGGACGTGCAGTGATTTTTGTTATTTTTTGGCCTGATTATTACCTAATAAAAGAGTTAAGTTAAATTAACCTCATAGATTATTAGACAATCGAAATTGAATAAGTCACCCGTCAAATTAACGGGGTTTCGTAAACCTAGTGATATTCAAGTAGAAGCAAAAAAATTTTACTTGTCTTAGGGCCGGTTTTACCAACACGGTATAAACGCCGTATAGCGCTATACTGTACCGTAATAACCTGTACGCAAGCGTTTTACCACGATGGTATAAGTCTGGAATAGGATAAACTTTGGAATAAATGCAGGGATAGCTTATCCGGCAGTTTCAGCGCTGGATAAGCTAGCTATCCTCGGTATAACCTAACTTTTTGTTTGCGTCTTTATTATTCCGTGACAGAATCAAAACCGTGACAGAATCATAATAATTGTTATTAGTTGTGAAATAGAGTTGATTGATGTGCCAGTTTTCAAATCATCATCTGATGATGAAATTGACGTCTTACAAAGAATGAGAAATCCTAGGAAAATACGTGCCCGCGGTAAGTAAATAAAGGATACCTATATACCTACTAATTTATAACCAACATCTAATACAAAACTATTCCAGAGTTGACTATTTCGAAGAATACAATGGTTGTAGAATTCTTCACTTGATTTCGTTTGGAAAAACAAACCTGTCAGAGATTATTGGGACAAATACGACATCGCATTGCTTCGAGGTCGCCAAGAAATGCAGCAATTCAGCCAGCAACAAAATTATTGCCGACTTTAAGATTTCTTGCTTCGGGATCAATGCTAATTACTGTAGGTAATCGTTTTTATCATAATGTTAAAACTTTTAATGAGTCATTATTATATGCTGCCACCTCTGCAACCTCCAACGACTCCTAACATCGCGAGGAGAGCTAGTTTACAGGGCTACAAGTTCATCGATCGGCATAAACCGCCACTGATCTCCCAGAAATCAATGGGCGACATACTGAAAAACATCAACAAAGTCAAAATGAAACTCGTCACAAGGTACGATTAAACAATTTTATCGCGGTAAACTTTTAATTCGCCAGGAACAAAGAGGAGTTTCGCATTGTCAGAATGTTGTGGCTGCGAAGGATTGAATTTGTTCACAGTGGGCTTTTAAACGTGTTTTTCAGATCGCCAGGTGGGAGACCTTTGCGAGCCAAACGAGAAAATAGCTCTTGCAACGACCTCCAAGAGATCTTACAGAAACGATATATCGCAATGCAATCGCCGGACAGTAGAAATTCCACCGCGACGTTGACGTTCGATAATTCGTTCTAGATTAAGAACTCGATGAGATACTCAAGTTCTCTGGGTCGCAGCAATCGCGTCGGACGGTGCTCCGAGGAACGGCTATTGTAGCCTTCCTTTCCACGCGTGAAATTGAATCATGATTATAATTTTATCTGAGTCAGAGCTTTGGAGAATCAAAATTAATAGATCTCTCTTCTTTTTTTATAAATGAGTCTTTCTCTGCGAGGTAATTTCGCACGACACATTTTAGATTATAGTTCTTTTTTAATAGGAGGATAGAAGCTCATAGAAATGTCGGGAAAATTTTGTTTTCTCTCTTCGCTCTTTTACTCAGAAAATGCAAGTTTAAATTTAAAATTGACGCACGCGGGTCTCTAATCGCGAGAATCTCAACGGTATCCAATAATATCAACCAAAGAAGTCATCTACCATTGCATTGTCTTCTATAAGTAACATTTAAATTTATCTAGGTAGACATTATACCTTTCTTCAATTCGCGTGATTGCAGAGTTTTCAGGAGCAGAAGTGATACATCCGTCGTACGATGTAGAATATGAAAAAATTTTAGATTTGCATTGATACACTTTTGTAAGATACCTCGGCATTAGACATCAAGTCGTACAACGCTCTTTGTATACTTTTTAGATAGGGTCGCGTATACTTAAAAAAACGATAACATTGTACCGCTCTATGTAATCTCAGAGTAATGTCACTGCGTGATAAATCTTAAGTTGTAGCGATTTAAAAGTTTATAGATTTTAGAATATATTTTGTCCGATGCGAGATTTGGATCAAATGGTGCAATTTTACGTTGTAATTACTATTATTGTGTGACGACCCTTATAGTTTTTTGAGACTGAACACATTCTTGTTGGTGAGATATCGAATGTTTGGACGTGTTTTGTACCTGATGCTTTTATCGACGACTCGAAAATAAAAGTTATTGTTACGAAAATATAAATATATTGTTATAGATATCTTTTATTTACCGGGCACGTATTTTCTTTGGATTTCTGATTCTTGGTAATACGTCAATGTCATCATCAGATGATGATTAAAAAACTGGTACATCAATCAACTATTTCAAAATTAATAACAATTTACCACAACGATCAGGTTATGATTATGTCATGAAAGAATAAAGACGTCAAAAACAAAAAGTTAGGTTATACTGAGAATAACAACTCCGAATTTCATTTATCGCGCCGGAACAGCTGTCAAAACGACCAAATGTCATGCGCAGTACGTACTTCTTACTACCAACCTAAAAATAATTTAAGATGGCCAACGCTTATACCTGGAATAGTTATCCCAGGCAAACTTGGAGCTGGTAAAACGCCTGCGCTTTATACCAGGTATAAAGAAGAGTATAAATTTATCCTCGGTATACTTATTCTAGGTATAACTTGGCTTTGGTAAAACTGGCCCTTAGTATTATACCTACATTATTTTTCTACATTTGTAATGCTATTGCTATGTACCGTATGTCTGACGGCAAGCGCAACACCACTTCGGCAGTTTTTACCGACGGTGGTCGAAAATTGCAAGATTCAACCACCGTCGGTAAAAACTGCCGAAGTGGTGTTGCGCTTGCCATCAGACATGCTATATTGTAACACAATTTCAATTATTAATAAAATATAAAAATTTAATTATAACCTTAAATGTTCGTCATTACCGACAACGCAACCAATGGGCATGTTCACAACTTTTTGTACAGATGTTTAAAGTGCATGAATCGAAAGATTAGAGTATTGAAATAATGTAGGTAAAAAATGGGTCATTAAAAAAATGTTTATCCATTATTTTTGAGATGTTAAAAAGGCATTCGTTTTAAAGCGTCACACTTTCACCGCCATTTTAACTGACCAATCAGAGTCAGGCAACAGATTCCTCACCCATTTACAAACCTTGCGATGTTGCCGCGTATTCTAACCAAGAATTTACATCAGTGTTATTGATTTGGATTATTGATTTGTGTTAAGACCAAGCAGGGACTGTGAATGCGCTCGCAGTCCCGTACATTTCCCGGAATGTCAATTGCCGGACGGTAAGTTTTACATTTAACCTCAAAATTGGAGGTTAAATCTCATTCACAGTCAGATGTCAACATAACTCAGTCTGGCAGTAACGCTAGCGAAGTGGATTGAGTGTTGCCAAATGTACAAATAATGGTTAAATTAACATTTGTTCAAATGCTGATGTTTAATTTTTAATTTTTGAATTCTTCTTTTTGTATAATAACGATTTATAAACAATAAGTTGCAGCTTTACTTAAAACGCTAGCATGAAAACAATAATTTTTAATATTTGATAATCACAATTTGGCAACTCTACAAGTCCTCAACGCGCAAGTACCAATAGCTTTAGTGACGTCACTAAGGATTTCGTTTGAATTTAAATCAAACTTTAAAAATTAAAAAAAAATTAGTGCTAAAAAAAATACATCTTATTAATAAGCACAAGAAGTATTAACGAATGAGCAAAAAAATCGTGAACATGCCCATTTCGACTCGGGATAGGATGTGGAGGTCTATCGGAGGTTACTGGCACCTCCTACATAAAGCCTAAAAGTGGCACTCTCTAATGGAAGTGACTACCATCTTTAGGCTTATTGTAGGACGTGAATTGCCATGTTAATTTCGCCTACTTTAAACCTTCAACTCCTATAAAGTCATAGAACTTTGAGGCTTTTAATAGACTTTATTTTTCGACTCCGGACTTCTTGGCGAAAATATCCAATTACAAAGAAAATAGCTAGAATAAGGCTCGAATTATATTTTAATCTAGGATGTCATAAGAAACTTTTAAAATTACGCGGGAAGTTTGAAAAATATCACTATTTGTTTTTTATAACGTAATAAGCTACGTACCTTCCGTTCGGATACGAGGGAGCGCTTCACGCCTGCAACAAAAAAAAAGATCAGAATAGAAGGATTATCAAATCAACAGAGGCGACGATTTACACGTGGCTCACGCGGGGATCGCTTATCGATGTTATTGCGGCCGATCGTCCTTGCGAGGGTCATCGCGCCTTATCGCGCGACGACGTAGCGTGAACGCGGCATTCCTCGAGCGAAGGCGTTCGAAAATTCGGATGAATCGAAGGGATATCTCTTCCATTCATGAAAAACTATAACTCTGGATTACCTGCGACCCGCGTATTCGAACGCAGTGCAATCTAAAAATAGAGTTCGACATTGATAAGAATCGTGTAAACAAGAGATACGACCGCGGTGGAATAGAGTCACTTCTATGCGATGCGCCTAATCGCATTCGTCACTAGAAAACTAATCTTCCAACTTATATTATATTACACTCCGCGCTGAGTGTACGTCAGACAAAGGGGGAACTCAGGCCGAGATAATTTTCACGCTCGACAAAGACAGTGCAGTTAAACGGCCTGTGATAGCGCGAGCCGAGCCAAGTTCGCGCGATCTATCGTATGTCGGTTTTTCGACAAGATCAAAGGCGCGCGCGGCTCGGCTCGCGCTATCACAGGCCGTTTAACTGCACCTTAAACGGCGAAACAGATTTTCGCGCGATTAATCCATACGCGATCGATTGCTTCGAATTTTTTCTGCGGGCCGATACGTGATGTCATCGCGTTATTGTTTCGCTATCGCGACCCTGATAGCTGCCGGCTTTATCAGCGAGAGGAAAATAATCGATCAATCCATTCTGTAATTCGTAATGGCACCATCTCAGAAATTACGAGACACGAGATTTATCTCCCTGTTCGCGGCTAATAAACGAGATAATTAAGTAATGGAAGAGTGGTCGTATGCTTAATAAAAAAATTGCAGTGTAAAGCCCGACGGAGGACTGCGCCTAGCAATAGGAAACCCGCTGTACCGGCGTATAAGTTATGCAACGAGGTGTAAACGTACAAGACGTTTCGTTTCGAATGATAGGGTCAATTCTTTCCGAAATGAGGCGAGGTAGGGGAGATCGGGGGATTACGAAACGGGTTGTTTTTGTAAAAAAAGTATAATGAAAAAACTTTTTTTCTGCGCATAAATTTTGTCAAATCGTGAGTAAGCATAACAACACTTTAAAAAAGATGGGTTTGCTGAAATTTCAAAAAATCCTATAAGTTTGGCCTGTTAGCTCGAAAGTTGGTTTTCCTGGATTTTTACAATGTTCGGGGGTTGTGAGACACGCCTTCAAATCATAGAAAGTGGCATACGTTTATCAAAATTGTTTATTCAAATTAAAAAAAGAAAGCAAATGTTGCGGCTTATAATGTATTCAAGTTTAAAAAGGTTAGATTTTTCATGTACCTAACTAATAAACAAGTTTTAGGTGCGACTTGCTACAAAATAAAGAAAAAATCATTTAAAGAAGGCTAAATTAATTAAAAACAATTAAAATTGCACAAAACGTGCTGTGTTCACAAAAAATTCAAAATACGCCCATAAAATACGATTTTTAATAAATCGCTTTTAGAAATAGTTCGTCTCACAACCCCCGAAAATGTTGTCTCACGACCCCCCAAGTTCAATATTTTTAAAATAGCCACCGCTTCATGGATACATCAAATGTTTATCCAAAATTCTTTTTGTGTGTCAAAAAGCTACTCACCAAGGAATGATTTATATCTATACACTTTTGTGAACAGCTTGAAAACATGAGTGAAAATACTGCAAACACAAATGGTCGAAAAAACTTTAAAACACAAAATTGAAGTTGCAATCTAAAGAGATACTAAGATTCCGCATCAACGCGACGAGTGTCAAATGAAAATGGAGATACAGGACGAGAATGAAGTTTGACAGTCATTGGTACATGTCGCACTTTTCAATTCAGTGCTGTGAGCTTGTCTCACAACCCCCCGATCTCCCCTACTAAAAAAAAGCTAAGGCCAAAGTTTTATGATTTTGAGGGAGAAAGAAGACGGCGTTATCAAACCGATCGTAGGTGGCCCCGGTTCCTACGAAAGTTATAGGGCTCACCGAGACGTAGACAAAAAAAGGTATAAGGTGAAATGTCCGTTCGTCGAACCGCTCACAAGATATCGGCGCTCGAAGTACAAGGATACGAATATTTCTGAAATTTATCTGAATGGGGTCGTCCCGCGTAGTTAACAATGGTGAATTAAAAGTATGTAAGGTGTTGCAGATACTACAAGAACTCGTTTCGTGAAAACAGTTCATCTTTAAATACCCTCTCGTATTTAATAAAAAAAACTTTAAAATGTGCCGATGTTTCAAATCTTCCGCTATTGCCGCATTTTGATGACGTATTCTTTGTTGGCGTAGAGCATGCGCATTCTCCATTCTCAGAACATAACCTCAAAATGCAAAGTAAATAGTTCGGTAAACAGAGCTTACTGTGTTGCCACATCACCTCGTAGATTCGCCGTCGCATCACCAACTTCAATCGCCAATTTTTCATTTAACGAGAAGTGCGAGAGTTTAAGTGAACCAGTATGGAAAACACATTTTGCTCAATAGGAGAAGCAAAAATTTTCTTGGGCAGGTCGGCTCAGAATAAATTCACACTATGGCAACATAGCAATATGGTTACCAACCTAACATTGCCGGAGGATAAAGCGTTGCTCTTATTGGTCTAACAAAGTGTGCGTCAGTTCCGTCGCGGTAAATATGGAAGTTCAAATTGATGTCAGAGTTTCCCATTTTTTTGCAGGTAAAGAAGTGTAATAAAAATTCGCACAAAAATGTTTTAATTACTAATTCATCGTGTGCTTTTTTAATATGAAATAAAACAAATTGTGGGACAACCATATTATCTACTTGAAATGCACTTCGGTTTGATAGAAACTTTAGTATTTTTATTTCTATATAGGATGATTATGGAGCAAATCGCGTAATTTTTGAACCGAGGCCCGAGTCGAAAACTTTCCGGAATTCGTTTGCACTTTCGATTTCGACCTGACCTTTCCGATTTTGACGCGGTCCCGCTTTGAAAGCTAAAGCATAAAGCTAGGAATCCACTACACTCGACACGACTCGACTCGACACGACGCTTTTCTGTTCGTATAATTTTCCATGTATTTAAATGGCGTAGAAATCCACTAGGCTCGACACGACTCGACTCGACACGACAACTTTCTGGCTAGCCACTAGTCTCGCACTTTTACATCAATTTCTCAGAGGAATGGAGGAGGATCTCATTAATAAAGTTAGAGCATATGAGATGCTGTACAATATACATAGTTTGAAATATAGAGACCAAAATATCCGCAACGAAGCTTGGGAAGAAATTTCAAAACCCTTGAATAGACCAGGTAAACATAAATAGGTATATAGGTAGTTAATTTCTATCTGTATAGATGTCACAGAGAAGCAATAATTGGAAAAATTATAGAGCCATACACGATGTATCCTTGTACGTTAAAATTCAAAAGGACGAAGCACTACCGTCGTGTCGAGTAGCGTCAAGTCGTGTCGCGTCGATTCCAGTGGATTCACCACGCAAATTTTTGTCATCGTGTCGTGTCGAGTCGAGTGTAGTGGATTCCTAGCTTTATCAAGAAAGCTAAACCGACTACGCACGATAATTCCTATAAAATCGGCGTCGCACCCAATCGTCGTCGATGTCAGAGCCGAATTGCGATTGCAAGTGGAACGAGCTCGAAAAATCTCGAGTCGCGGCCTTCTCGTTGCTCCATTACTCGAACAGCAGCAGCTGCACGGAACGCGTACGATTAATTTGACTTTCTTAACAATTCAAACTCTTCAATCAACGCGATATCGTCCGTCAAACGACGTTATTACGCAAGATGGTCGAAGATATTATACGTAAGCAGGTTCCTGCGAATTAACAGAGTCATCGCGTTCGTCGATAACGCGTTATCGGATTCTCCCGAGTGGAGCGATAGCGGGACACGTTGCAATTTGCAACTCTCTCTCTCTCTCTCTCTCTCCATCTCATGGTGCGCGACGGTCCCTACAGAACACACACTTACGTAGATTATCTGTATATTCTACGTACATTTCTATATGTATAGGTAGATTTTTTTTATATAGGACAGACTAATCTATATAGACTTTTTTATATAGGACAGACGTTAATTATACGTATGATATGCGTCAATGGAAACGTAAAATATACGTATACGATATGTGTATATCCGATATAAAGTACATACCATAAGAATTGCATTAAGCGAATTAAGCTGCTGAAATAGATTGAAACAATGTTTTAGGGTAATCGATAACATTTGCTAATGATAGATATATTATAGATATTTAAAAAAAAAAGGGGGGGGTTAACGGCTGGTTACATGACTCTTCATATTATCATAGTTGGCTAGCGGGAATTTGAACCCGGGTGCTCAACGTAGGAGACCGAAGCGTCGACCACGGAACTACCATTGTAAATTTAGTGATTTCATATACCAAAATGAATTGCAGTACATATAATATATGTATATGTAGGTATACATATTTTCCATATGTATCATTTCGAAATTATTGAGTACTATCAAATTGATATTAGAGATGCAATATTTTTATACCATTTAAAAATATTTAAAAATCTGTATTTTTAAGTGATTTTAAGACATCAATTTTCAATATTATTATATATGATTCAAACTGTCAAAATAACATTAATATGGAAACCTGCAATATCTAGATACGTAACTGATACGTATATTTTATGTACATGGAGAGGTGTATATTTAAAGATACAATGTACGTTGCTGATAAGTACGTACATTTCACGGATAAGGAAATATATTTTTGAGAGATATAATATACGTAGCTAATACGTATATTTTATGTATATGAGGGATGTATTCTTTAGAGATACAATATACAATGCCGAACATAAGTATTGGCACAGTGAGATAATTTCAGGGAAAAATGCTGTCAACCACGAAATAAATGATATTGTTAAACAAATCACTGCATGTAATGTAAGGTCTATTATAAATACATACAGCACAATATCGAGAGGATAGAGAGAGAAAAAACAAGTTATATAAATATGTACCTTTTGATGTTCATTCGGAAGCGAACAAAAGTACGAGTATTGGCATACTTACGATTGAACGATAACTTAATACTTTATTGCATAATCTTTTCTTCTAATTACTCCCTTAGTCTCTCTGGCATAGAGAGTGCACTAACTTTCGTATGATTTTTCTAAATACTTTTTTTTCCAATTCTGACAATAAAAGTGCAACGGGATTTATATCGAGAGATTGTGGCGAATGTGATAATATATGAGAAATACTATAAATAGTTCCTAAGCGTACAATTGAGGAGCACAGTTCCAAAACTCGTTTAGTTCATTCGCAGTTTGTCCTATAATTGCTAATAGTTTAGCGATTATAAGACAAACTGCGAATGGACTAAATGAGTTTTGGAACTGTGCTCCTCAATTATAGCCATATGTTTCGGATCATTATCCTCTTGAAAATAATAATTTTGTCCCAGATTCAATTTTTGCATATTTTTGTTAGATTGTTTAAAATAATTTTTAAAAAAGTACACGTGGCTATCTATTATATTATTATCAATGAATATTTGTTCTGCTATACCAGATGAACCCACACACACACACACATGCTCCCTATATAACTACTCCACGACCTCCAGTCCTAGAGCCGCTTCACACGTGCCGGATAAACGCGCCCGATCCCGGGCCGGCTGCGACAACCCTTGACATGTATAGCCGATTTTTTCCCGGTCGCCACTGCGCCACCGGGCGCGTTTATACGGCACGTGTGAAGCGACTTTACGGGTGGTACGTAGTATTGGGACCGTGCAACACCCGTACAGTGACACCTGGTGTCAGTAGTCGGCGAAAAAGTGGCACTTTTATACAATACCAAATACGATAAGAATATAGAAATCCTCGGCAAAACCAATTAGTAAATAACAATATGAATGTTTTTCATCAAGTGTGTTTTATAACAATTATTTATATGTATAGAATTGCAATAAACAGTAAGTATAACATTTAGGGCCGGTTTATTCACCTTCAGACACGTTGACTACCACGTGGGTCCCATGGGACCAATAAGTAATGTACTTTAACCCGGCAGCGGTGGTGGCTGGCAGTCAACGTGTTAAATTTACCCAGCAGATACCTTGAATACAATTATTATTACCGTGTTATGCAATAACGGATTAATCCTTTCGGTCACGGCGTCCTCATATGAGGACATATATTATTATTACTATATATTAGATTTCTCGCATTTTAAACCACTTCCACACCTTGTCCCCATTTCGTTACAGGCCGTACTTCGCATTGTGGCACATATCGTCATCTATGTTGGCGTAACGCAATTACAAACAATTCTCAACCAGGTTTCCCGGCATGTATTTTACAGTACAGGAATTGCGTCATTGCTAAATAACCTATGTTATGACAGTTTGACAAACAAAATTTGTTTCATACATAAAAAACTGTGCTTTAGACGGTGAAACAATTCAAAATTGTATACAGAAAAATGTAAGTAAATTATTTATTACGTAACGCACGTCCTCATAAAGGGACATTGTGATCCAATGGTTTCAAAATCAATATCAATATAAAACTCTGGAACCGCTAATCGTAGCCCCATTGGGGTTATAGGGTATGGTAGCCCTACATCCCCCATCGATGAAGAAGTTTTTGTTTTGGAACTGCAGGGGTTGGTTCCGAAGATATAGGGGCTAAAAGGGTGTCGCTCACCAATGGAAACTTCGAATGTTTTCCCATTCAATTGATTTGGCATGTGTCAATGCCTGGATTGAATACAGAAGTCAGGCGTCTACACTGGGTATTCCGAAAAATAAAGTGCTGGATCTGCTTCATTTTAGAGCAAACATCGCAGAAGTTCTTACAAAAATCGACAAAACAAGCACGAAAAAAAGAGGACGGCCTTCTACCGAAACCGCAGCATCTACACCATCTACTTCAAGAGCCAAAATAGGAGTGAGCCCTCCAGCGGATATTCGTCTGGACAATGTTGGACACTTGCCCTTGGTAAATAAAAAAGAGTCGTTTAACAGGTGCAAGAAACCCGACTGCAAAGGAAAAAATAAATTTTATTGTTCTAAATGTAATGTATATTTATGTTTAGATCGTAAGAAAAGCTGTTTTTTTGACTATCACAATTTAAGATAAGAAACTTAACGTTATAAGTAACTTAACAAAATACAGCTTTTTTGATATGCAGATTTTTAGATTTCACCCTTATTTATCTAACATCGCAACCGTTTGTTCATACTGTCCTCATTTGGGCACGTGTTATAGCCCTGACCAGAGGGGTGCGGGGATTATCTTCTATGCATGAAAAATCATAAAATAAATCAAACAATGACTTTGCAAAACTCAATGGATTTAAAAATAAAATAAAAATTCGTGACCGAAAGGGTTAAGCGTTATGGCATAGCATGTCGCTTAATCCACTTTTGCATAACGTGGTCCAATATTGTGCTAACAATTGCTTCAACAGAAATTATTTTTGAAGTAAATTTACCAGGAGGTGTATAAACCGGTTCTTAGGGCCGGTTTTACCAACACGGTATAAACGCCGTATAGCGCTATACTGAGAATAACCTGTACGCAAGCGTTTTACCACGATGGTATAAGTCTGGAATAGGATAAACTTTGGAATAAATGCAGGGATAGCTTATCCGGCAGTTTCAGCGCTGGATAAGCTAGCTATCCTCGGGATAACCTAACTTTTTGTTTGCGTCTTTATTATTCCGTGACAGAATCACAACCGTGACAGAATCATAATAATTGTTATTAGTTGTGAAATAGAGTTGATTGATGTGGCAGTTGTCAAATCATCATCTGATGATGAAATTGACGTCTTACAAAGAATGAGAAATCGTAGGAAAATACGTGCCCGCGGTAAGTAAATAAAGGATACCTATATACCTACTAATTTATAACCAACATCTAATACAAAACTATTCCAGAGTTGACTATTTCGAAGAATACAATGGTTGTAGAATTCTTCACTTGATTTCGTTTGGAAAAACAAACCTGTCAGAGATTATTGGGACAAATACGACATCGCATTGCTTCGAGGTCGCCAAGAAATGCAGCAATTCAGCCAGCAACAAAATTATTGCCGACTTTAAGATTTCTTGCTTCGGGATCAATGCTAATTACTGTAGGTAATCGTTTTTATCATAATGTTAAAACTTTTAATGAGTCATTATTATATGCTGCCACCTCTGCAACCTCCAACGACTCCTAACATCGCGAGGAGAGCTAGTTTACAGGGCTACAAGTTCATCGATCGGCATAAACCGCCACTGATCTCCCAGAAATCAATGGGCGACATACTGAAAAACATCAACAAAGTCAAAATGAAACTCGTTACAAGGTACGATTAAACAATTTTATCGCGGTAAACTTTTAATTCGCCAGGAACAAAGAGGAGTTTCGCATTGTCAGAATGTCGTGGCTGCGAAGGATTGATTTTGTTCACAGTGGGCTTTTAAACGTGTTTTTCAGATCGCCGGGTGGGAGACCTTTGCGAGCCAAACGAGAAAATAGCTCTTGCAACGACCTCCAAGAGATCTTACAGAAACGATATATCGCAATGCAATCGCCGGACAGTAGAAATTTCACCGCAACGTTGACGTTCGATAATTCGTTCTAGATTAAGAACTCGATGAGATACTCAAGTTTTCTGGGTCGCAGCAATCGCGTCGGACGGTGCTCCGAGGAACGGCTATTGTAGCCTTCCTTTCCACGCGTGAGATTGGATCATGATTATAATTTTATCTGAGTCAGAGCTTTGGAGAATCAAAATTAATAGATCTCTCTTCTTTTTTTATAAATGAGTCTTTCTCTGCGAGGTAATTTCGCACGACACATTTTAGATTATAGTTCTTTTTTAATAGGAGGATAGAAGCTCATAGAAACGTCGGGAAAATTTTGTTTTCTCTCTTCGCTCTTTTACTCAGAAAATGCAAGTTTAAATTTAAAATTGACGCACGCGGGTCTCTAATCGCGAGAATCTCAACGGTATCCAATAATATCAACCAAAGAAGTCATCTACCATTGCATTGTCTTCTATAAGTAACATTTAAATTTATCTAGGTTGACATTATACCTTTCTTCAATTCGCGTGATTGCAGAGTTTTCAGGAGCAGAAGTGATACATCCGTCGTACGATGTAGAATATGAAAAAATTTTAGATTTGCATTGATACACTTTTGTAAGATACCTCGACATTAGACATCAAGTCGTACAACGCTCTTTGTATACTTTTTAGATAGGGTCGCGCATACTTAAAAAAACGATAACATTGTACCGCTCTATGTAATCTCAGAGTAATGTCACTGTGTGATAAATCTTAAGTTGTAGCGATTTAAAAGTTTATAGATTTTAGAATATATTTTGTCCGATACGAGATTTGGATCAAATGGTGCAATTTTACGTTGTAATTACTATTATTGTGTGACGACCCTTATAGTTTTTTGAGACTGAACACATTCTTGTTGGTGAGATATCGAATGTTTGGACGTGTTTTGTACCTGATGCTTTTATCGACGACTCGAAAATAAAAGTTATTGTTACGAAAATATAAATATATTGTTATAGATATCTTTTATTTACCGGGCACGTATTTTCTTTAGATTTCTGATTCTTGGTAATACGTCAATGTCATCATCAGATGATGATTAAAAAACTGGTACATCAATCAACTATTTCAAAATTAATAACAATTTACCACAACGATCAGGTTATGATTATGTCATGAAAGAATAAAGACGTCAAAAACAAAAAGTTAGGTTATACTGAGAATAACAACTCCGAATTTCATTTATCGCGCCGGAACAGCTGTCAAAACGACCAAATGTCATGCGCAGTACGTACTTCTTACTACCAACCTAAAAATAATTTTAGATGGCCAACGCTTATACCTGGAATAGTTATCCCAGGCAAACTTGGAGCTGGTAAAACGCTTGCGCTTTATACCAGGTATAAAGAAGAGTATAAATTTATCCTCGGTATACTTATTCTAGGTATAACTTGGCTTTGGTAAAACTGGCCCTTAAATGTATAATTTATCGTTTCTCACTTTCAAAATGGAAGTTATGAAAATGTTAAGACCAAGCAGGTACATACTGTGAATGCGCTCGCAGTTCCGTACCTTTCCCGGAAGGCTAATTGCCGGACGGCTCCTAAGGGGTCGTCCATTAATCACGTGAGGTCCGAAGAGGGGTGGGGGGTGTTCGGCAAAAATCACGAAATATCACAAGGGGAGAGGGGGGGTTGTAGTGAGATATCACGTGTATTTATTTTTTCGTTGAACGCGCGATTTCTAAACAACCTGCAACCTTAATGTCTGGACATTTTTATCACGGTCCTTAATTTTCCAGAATTAAGTTAGATTATACTTACTTGTAATTAAAGATAATATTCTAAAATTTCTAAGATCCTTTTTGTACTAAGAAAATACACGTGATTTGGGGGGGGGGGGTAGCCTTAAACCTCACCACGTATCACCAGGGGGGAGGGGGTGTTTAAAAAATGCTAAAAAGCATCACGTGATTAATGGACGACCCCTAATGAATTACGCATCATCAAAATCACTTTGTTAAACACCGCTAGCCGTCGGCAACTTAATCCACTTGTAATGAGAATTTATACTTGCTATTTTTTTATGTATTTTGACAACTAATAACAGCATTTGCGTACTCCCGTGTTTAAACAATTAGACACTTGATATTATATGGAGAGACGTGCCATCAAACTTCAAGCCTTCACCACTAGTTGCGCACGATCGTTCGCCGTATCCTCTCCAAGCAGTTGAACGGTCCCAATGGGGATCCTTACTACCACTTTTTGCCCCTCGTGGCGCACCTAGCACTGGCACCTTTCGTAGTCCATGTTTACCGGTATTTTCGCTGCGAGCGCATCAAATTTTAAATAATTTTCAAAAGTTGAAGAGTATGGTGCAATGTTCTGCATTCGGATGCACTGCTCAAGGCGTGCATAGATTTCCTGCTAATAAAGAACGTCGATATCAGTGGGAGATCGCGGTGCCCCGTGAAAAATTCAAAGTGACAAAAGTATCAAGACTCTGTTCAGCCCATTTTACTCTTCAAGATTTTATTAGAGAAGCCGGAGCTTTCTCGGGTAAGTTATGTTAATCGATTAGTTCTAAATGAAACAATTTCCTATTTACCTTATTTGCTTATATTGTAATATAGATCTTGTGTATATAATTGATATTTTAACCTTACACTTCTAGTCATATCTAATTTTAATCTATTTCTCTTCTATACTTTTGCAGGATTAGAGAAAAAACGTAAAGTACTGAAAAATGATGCAGTACCTAGCTTGTTTTCGTGGAAAGCAGAGAAAAATTTAGAAAAGTCTGAGCAAAGGAGAATGAGAGCAGAGCACCGGTTGCTGGAAAAGACGAAGCGTAGGCTATTCCAAGAAAAGGAAGTCGATTTCGCCCTGATCAACCAAAAAGTTGAAGAAATTAACACTCCTGAACTACCGTTATTCAATGACAACGATATATTTTGCAGTGAATTCGAGACTGTCGCTGACTTTCAGCCCACACGAGATATTGCAACACAAACCTCTACAGAAAGGAACCATACCGTTGCTGATGCTGGTGTCCAAAAAAGCCTAATGTATTATAGTATAGAAACGTCTAGAAATGACGATAAGGGACTTCATTTTTATACTGGTTTGAAAAGCATCGCTAAATTTAAACTTGTGTATTCAACACTGTGTCCGAAAGTTTACGAATTAAAATATCGTTGGAATCAAGTATTGACCTTTTAAGTGGGAAGGACCAGATGCTGTTAGTATTAATGAAATTAAGGCGTAATACAGCTGATTATGAATTGTCCCGATTCTTTGATATCTGTGAGACTTATGTTTCAAATATTTTTATCACTTGGATAAATTTTATGGCGGATATGTGGTCAATGTTAGATTTGTGGCCTAGTAGACAGTTGATAAATTATTACATGTCTGAGGGATTTAAGCAGAACTATTCGTCTCCACGCGTTATTATCGACTGCACTGAAACTCCTATCGTAAAGCCAAAAAATCCTGCAGCTCAACAAGCTACTTGGAGTTCCTATAGGCGGTGAGCGAATTTACTACTAGCGCCACCGTCGGTGATTCTGTAAAGTTTCCGCGGGAGTGAGTTGACTTGCCAGATGCGAGTTTGCGATTGCGAATGCGACGTGCCAGCTGTCAATTCTGTTTCGTCGCAACGAGCGATGTGCAATTTCTCAATGTGACCCACGGAAATGACAAACTTGATATTTATGATAAACTTCTTTTGTTCCTCATGAAGATTAAATTAGGACTGTCTTATACTGTACATTAGCAGTGTTATTCGGAATTCATAGAACATCAGCGTCAAAAATTTTCATTTCGGTGTTAAAATAGCTAATTGAAGACTTCAAATTTTGTATTTTGGCCAACCAGAGAAACTGTTCGTTTTAGTATGCCTAAAGCTTTTAAATTAAATTACCCCCAAAGTAGAGTTATTATAGATTGTTCAGAACTAAGAGTAGATCAACCAAATTCTGTTGAAAATAGGATTTATACGTATTCTCAATATAAGGGAACATTTACGGCAAAATTTTTAATAGGAATATCTCCAAACGGATTTGTGTCGTTTGTTTCAAAGTGCTATGGCGGCCAAACTAGTGACACATTTATAACCAATAACTCGGGTATTTTAAACTTGCTGGAAACAGATGTAGTATTGGCAGATAAAGGTTTTCCCGGTTTAAAAATAGAAAACAATGCCATAATGGTCATGCCACCATTTGTTCATGATGGACGACTCTCTGAAGAGGAAGTCCGTGAAACTTATAGTGTTGCTAGCGTACGAATTCATGTCGAACGCAGTATTCAACGGATTAAAACGCACGAAATTCTACAGAAAATTAGCTACTTGTTCCCTTACATTGATGACATAGTTCGTATATGCTGTATCTTAACAAATATGCAACCTCCTATATAATTCAAAAATAATATCTGTACCCCAGGATAAAAGTGTATTAAGTCCAATTTGTTTATCCTGGGGTACAGATATGTGTATACATAAATTCCACGCTCGCAAATAAGACCATCGTATCTCAATTTTTGGCCAAAATGAGTTAACATCACTTTTCAATATAAGAAATTCTCCTCTTTTAATTAAAACCATGATTTTTTAATTATTTTTGCAAATGTGAATTTTTTAAAAAAGTAGTTTAATCCGTATCTAATAATAAAACCTACATGACTTTAAACCTACTTTCTGAGAAACTGTCATTATTGAGATACGATATTCTTATTTGCGAGCGTCGAATTATTTGATCTGTATTTAGTTTTATACTCAACATTTTTGGAAGTATTATACTTGTACAGTAATTTTTGTCACTCATTACCCATTCATTATGTTTGAAATGTACCTATCAATTTAACAACTTAATACCGATTTTCTAATTTTGTTCTCAGAATTATTTGATTAGTATTTTCACAAGGTAACTGCACGATTTTTATATTATTAAATGAGGTCTTACACTTAAGTAACTCTTGATAAATGTGACTACTGTGTAAGTTATGTTTTACGTTTGTGACAATAAATTTAAAAAAAACATCAACCTGTACAATTATTTATTTTCATTTACACCCCCTTCACAACAAATAACATGCAACATTTTATTGAAATAAATATTTTCTAATTTTATGAATAACTCTTTACAAAAATCTTCATCAATGTTTACTGAAATATTAATAAATATTTTATCAAATGGACAATACACTATAAAGTCACATTCCTTGAGATTTAAAAGTGCCAAATTGGTTTGAATCTGTGCGTAGTATTCATGTTTCCTTTTTAATGTTGAAACATGTTTAGAAGAGACTAATTTTAGAGCATTTTTATACGAAGCATCATTATGGTGTATAAATTTTACAGCCTGAAAGCCAAAAATAAATTATAGTTCCATTGCCAGCAAGTTTACATTGACACATCAGGTCCCACGGTCACTTATAGAAGTTAAGTGACCGTGATCAGGTCCCGCAGTAAATGTTTCGGTTCATCGCGGCAAGGCGCTGATAAACACTATTCGCTCACCGCCTATAAGAATAGAAATACAGCCAAATATGGCGTGGCAGGCACACCTAATGGTCTCATTTGTAGTCATACTCCCGCTTATGGAGGTGCAACTAGCGATCGTCAAATAATAGAACGTTGGGAGTTGAAAGATAAATACGAAGAAGGCGATACCATCATGGTTGATCACGGATTTAATGTCCAAGACCTTTTTGCTTCCAAGAGTGTTAGCATCAATATTCCCAATTTTTTGAAAGGCAGAAGTCAACCTTCAGGATTGACAGTGTTAAAAGATAGAAAGTTATCTTCGAAACGTGTGCATATAGAAAGGCTCATTGGGCTGACAAAGACATATCGCATTCTACAAACTCCACTTATTCCTTATTATATCTCTTTGACGAGTAAGATTTTTAGCGTTTGTGTAATGCTCTGTAACTTTAGAGAGGGTATTGTCCATGGAAATGCTTAGCTTTTTCGCTGATGGGGAAAAATGATTTTTTTTATAAAATTGAAATTGTAAATTTCTTTGGTTTTTGACTAGAAAACTTGAAAAACTCGACTTTCCCATTCGTTTCTATACGAATACCTATTCAATACCAGTGCTAGTGGCGCCATCGCGGTGAGTTTTGCGCAAGGGTCCCTATAGTAGCGCAGTGGCGGAACTCGAACCGGACCGGGAAAAAACCGGCTATACGTGTGAAGGGTTGTCACAACCGGCCCGGCGCCGGCCCGGGACCGGGCGCGTTTATCCGGCACGTGTTTAACTCAATGTTGGCATATTTCCACCCTCGAATACGGCTATCACAACGAAAAATATTAAATTTACTTTTCTCTGAGAATAGTACAATGTCTTAGAATGTTATATCTCTTTTTATTCATTCATTTACAAAGCTAGTTTTTTTTCGATTCGTGTCATTAATGAATTCTTGCGATTCTCAATCAGTAATGGGTTCGTTTAAGGACTTGACGTGTCGTTACCGGATGTACTTGTACGTTATTTTTCTTCCTTCATCTATGTAGTTATCGCCGTGGAAGTCACTTTTCGATTTACTTTCACTACATCTATCATTTCTTGCTTATCCTGTTCTCCTGCCCCTCGTTAACATGAAAAATAATGAGAACGGGGGCCAACTTCTTGTATCAACCCTCCCCGGTCTCCCCTATCCTTCTTCCAGCGCTAAATACCCTTACAGTGGGTTCAGATGGGTGCGGAAGGCTTGCGGAGTGCGGAATGCGGAAAAAACGTTAGCCAATCATCTCTTCCGCGTGCGTACTGCCTGCCAATCCGCACCGATCCGCATGCCGCACTCCGCATGCTTTCCGCACCCATCTGAATCCCGCTTTACGGTTCTTGGCTGCGTTATCCACAGTGTTTACGCAATCTTAGCGTGGAAAAATGGAATGCGAACGCGAGCCGTCATCGTGCCACTAACTACCCACGTCCTCGCGCGAAGACGTTATACCTAGCTACAAAATTACCGTCGCAGAACTACGAAAAGACAAATAGCCGCCACAATTCCTCACCGATCGGAGAGTCCAGCAACCGGACGTCGCCGTCCTTGTGCAGCAAGATCTGTGAGAGCTCGGTGAGTTCACAGTGCTTGTTGCGTGGCGATCGCGATAGGGTCTTGGCCGTCTGGTAGTAGAGGGCCCAAGCCTGCTCCTGACTGACGGGTCCATTGAAGCTGAGCAGAACGTCACGCAGGCAGAGGCAGCCGTCCGCGTCGAGTTTGCAGAGCGGCTTGCTCGTTCTCCTACTTTTCGTGCGCGCCCTCGCTTTCAGCGGCGTCCCGTCCTCCGCCGAAGTGCTCCCAGGGCTCTGCATGGTGACACGGCTGGTGGTCATAACTTCCTCACGCAGCTCGCAGGTCACGCGTCGCTCCTTTCGAGTATGCTCGCCAACAGGGGCTGCAATTTAAAGTTAATCGACGTGATGAAATGCAGGACGAGTCAAGAGAAGATAGCCCCTCGCTGACGTGGAAAGCAATGGGAACAAGGGACCAACTAGCTCCGGTCTACTTTATTTTTGTGAAAATCAATATATATAATAAAAGTAAGTGTGGTTAGTCTGTGCGTTCCCATAAAACTCTGGAACTCCTAATCGTAGTCCCATGGGGGTTATAGGGTATAGGGTGGTAGCCCAACATCCCCCATTGATGAAGAAGTTTTTGTTTTGGAACTGCAGGGGTTGGTTCAAAAGATCTATATCTTAAAAGGGTGCCGCCCACCAATGGACTTCTTCCAGCGACTATCTCAAGTGCTCTACAGCGTCATAACATTTTCAAAAATATCGCTGACTCTTCAAGAATGTCCCAGGCTGTTCCAAGATGTTCTAGAATGTTCCAAAATATTCTAGAATGTTTCAAAATGTTCAAGAATATTCTAGATTGTGTAAAGGAGAAACAGTATTTATTCCGGGGATACCCCTTAAATATCCACTGAACTGCCGTTTCAATTCAAAAGAATTCAATTTCCAAGAATAGCATTGGCATTCAGTATTACTATAAACAAAGCGCAAGGACAAACATTAAGATATTGCGGTATTAATTGAAAAGAATCTTGCTTTTCTCAGGGACAGCTATACGTAGCTTGCTCTAAAGTGTGGAAAATCTAAAGAATTTATATATAATATATATATTCACCAAATAATAAGATGACAAATGTGGTCTATAAACAAGTACTGTAATGGAATACCTCAATTAAGTTTGAAATAAAGTGGAAATGCAATTAATAAAGAAGGGAGTTTTCTTTCACCGACGTAAGTGCGGTTGTATTGAGAATATGATGACTTAGTTCAGCTTTATGATTTTTGGAGTTGAAAGTTTATCCCTTTAATTTACATTTTGTAGAAACTCACTAACTTTCCCGAGCGGAGCGAGGGTCACATATGTATGCTAGTAAACAATGAAAACGTGGGCACTGCAATTTGAAGCTGATAGACGTATGAAATATACAGATTCGCGATTTTTCCGTGGCTAGAACGAGTTTTGGCCCCTCGTTGCCGTGGTAAACAATGGGAACGAAGGGCCAACTCGCTCCCATGTTCCGTATTTTTGTGAAAATAAAAAAAAATAGGGACTGCAATCCAAAGTTGATTGGTGTTTGATATGTACCGTTTCACAATTTTTCCGTAGATGGAACGAGTTGAAGCAGGATGTTGGCCCCTCGCTGCCATGGGAAGCAATGGAAACAAGGGGTCAACTTGTCTCGGTCTACCCTTTTTTTTATGTAAAAAAAAAAGAAAAGAAGATCGCGCGATGGTATTCGAACGAGGGTCACCGTTTCTCCGACACAGGGGCAAGAAGAAATTGGCCTACCATCGCCGTAGAAACAAATGGGAATGACGGGTGAATTTCCCGTACGAACTCGTCCCGATTTCTTAAACGATGCTTAGCACACCCCGAAACGGTGATAAGTCACTGGGCCAAGTGATCGCTGCAAACCCGCATTATCGAAAGTAAACTATCCCCCCCCCCCCCCCCCTCTATTACGCACCACCAAGTCTAGGGACAATCGCGCGTGACGCGAGTCGCGATCGGCTCCGCGATCAAACTTGAAGGAATAAACGCCGTTTATTTCGAAATCCACGCGTTTTATTTGATCGTATTTCCGCTTCGTGAAATTGAGCCTTGCACTCGTATTTCAATCGCCGATATCTCGTGAACCGTCCAACGAAAGGACGTTTCACCTTATACTTTTTTATCAGTCACGACGAGCGCTACAACTATTGAAGGAATGAAAAAATCGATTTCCATCGGAGAAAAATAGCCACGACGCAGATTTTACGAAAGTGGCGCCACCTACGATCAATCCGATTAAATCATTCTATTACCTCCATGAAACCATAAAACTTTCGTCGTTAATATTTTCTCGTACCTCGCTTCGTTTCCGAGATAATAAGGCGTATCGTTAAAAATGAAACGCCCTGTGTAACGACACCCAGTCGAGAAATTCTCAAGGGGTAACGGGTATATGCAATTCTACTACAGCCGATATCGCGGGAGACAGGCTTTCGGGCGGAGGGGTGGAACGATAAAATCCACCAGAGAAACAAAGGTTCAACAATTAAACCACCGGTTATGCCTTTGAATTTCCAGAGTAAGTTCAACTTTGACTTTCGTCACGTTCTACGGGCGTATATTTGCGCACTGCTTATTTGCCTGTTTGTCACACTCTTGTTTGATAACCGGCTGGTCATCAGGGACGCCCTCCTATCATGCCGCGATACCATAAGTCATGCAGTCATTTTCCGACTCCGCCTCTCGAAATATGTACACCCGGCGTCTCGGATTCTGTCGCTGGTGACTTTTCAAAATGTCACATTTAAACATACCAAAAGATGAATAATTAATTATTATGCTTTCATTAACCAGGGCAAGCGTCACTGTAGCTAATGAAAGTATGAGATTTAATCGTTCATTAGTTGGTATGTTTACAAATTGCATTTTAAAAAGTCACCAGCGGCAGAATCCGTGGCCCCGGGTGTACATACGGGACCCTCGAATACGCACTAGAGATCATACCTAGTACCTACTTGTAAGCTTTTCTTAAGAAAGCATTATAAAATGACAAATGAAGCACATCAATGCAAAGTAACACGAATTATTTTCAATTTAAGAAAAACTTACGAATTTTACAATTTGTATTGGAAGAACCTTGATGGAGATATTTCTCTAACAAATTTCTGAAGAGCTCTGAGATATTCGGATTTTTTCTGACTGTCCGTAGTAATTGGAACATTTTCAAACATTTTCAGGAAAGTATCAGAGTTTGTCAGAAGTCAGAGAATTGTCCAAAAATATCCAATTTTCTTTCATGCATAAAAACTTTTCTAAAAAATTTTGATAAACAGTACAAATATTTGAGAAAATTCTGAAAAATTATAGACAATTTTTAACGAATTCTGAAATCGATCATTTTTTTAAATTCATAATTTCTGTAAAAATACATGTAGACATTTCCAAAATTTGTCAGAAATTTTCCAGAATTTTTTTTAGATTTTTCCAGAAATTTTTCAGTGCTTATTAGCTTTGTCAGAAAAGTTTTTGTGCATGAAAAAGAAATAGACATTTTTGGATATTGCTCTGACTTTCTCTGACAAACTAATATGTCCTTCAAATATATTCCAATTACTACAGAAAGTTAGAAAATGTCAGTTTTTCAGAAATTTGTTAAGAAATTTTTCCATCAAGAAATGCTTTATTTTTGGTCAGTTTAAGGTGGTTAACGCGGTAAATTAATTTTGTTAATATTGTATGTATATATATATACCTATTTTACTTTACTATATTAATGAACTAATGTCCGTGACAAAAACTTCATAAACATATTATGAGATGAGGGGTTCACTACAAAAATCTTTCACAGTATAGTACGTGTCCTAGATTTGCAGAGGGTCGATAATATTCATTACGATCTATATGTATACTTACATATTTAATTTGCAATGCATTGCATTGTATGTAATGTGCATACATATTGTAACGATAAGAGTCTAAAGAACTTCTGAATTGATTCGTAAAAGCACCGAGAAAAAGATACACGATCGGAAATATAATACATAAATAAAAATTATGAGCGTTCGGTACGTTTTGTTTTCCGTGTAATTACGAATTATTTCAGACGTACTCTTTACAGAAGTTTCGCTACTCTAACGATTGTGTAAACATTTTAATAGAGGGTGAGAGGTCTAGTAACGTGAACTGCTTTGAAGTTGGCCCCTCGTTTCCATTGCTATCCACAGCAACGAGGCGCCAATTTCAAAAAGTCCGTGCGGCATCACACTCTCGTAGCCGAGGTAAGTTGACCCCTCGTTCTCATTACTTTGCATGGCAATAAGGGACCATCTCGAATAAGTTCGTATATTGTCACTCCCTCTCCTAAACCGAGGCAAGTTGGTCGTTCCTATTACTTTTCACGGTAATGAGGGGCCAACTCCAAAAAATCTGTGTATTATCATTCTCTCCTAAACCAAGATAAGTTGGCCCCTCGTTCCTATTGCTTTGCGCAGCAACAAGGGGCCATCTCTAACAAATACGAATATTATCTAGTAAACCGAGGCAATTTAGCTTTTAGTTCTCATTGCTTTGCACGGCAACGAGGGGCGAACTCAAATAAAATCCGTATATTTTATCACATTCTCGTAAACAGACGCAAGTTGGCCTCTCGTTTCTATTACCTTGCACGGCAACGAGGGGCCAACTCCAATAAGTCCGTATATTATCACTCTTCCATAAACAGAAGCAAGTTAGTCCCACGTTCCAATAGCTTTGCACGGCAACGAGAGGTCAACTTAAAAAAATCCGTGTATCCATCACCTTTTTCTCGTAGGTCAGAGCAAGTTGACCCCTCGTTTCCATTGCTTTCCACGCCAACGAGGGGCCACCTTATTCCGACCTCTCCTACAGCGTTTATACCGCATTTTCACGGCGCAAAGGTCAACAGTGTTCACTGAATCGCGACATTTCTGTCTAAAATACATTCGTTCTTGAAAAAAAACAATCAATCGATAATTCCCGAAAGGTGACTACTCTTCCACGGCGCACCGATACGTGCCCCCGTAGCGCGTCTGTAGAACGCGCAGTAAGTATCGACGGCTGCGCCGCGGAAGACGTGCTCTCCGTGAAATCTCGCACCGCTTCGAAACGGCACAGCCATCCAAAACGAGCTTCTATTTGTTCTTCGAGGAAAGTCCAAAACGCGGCAATATAACAAAGCCATGCTTACCTGCGTTCTAATGTCGACCGCTATTGTATCGCGATCGACGTCGCGCCGCCGATCGGAGCGGATAATCCGCACGCACGCGCACGCCCCGATCTCGATCTAACCGCGCGTACTCCAGCGGATAATTCTTCCAGCGATCGCGATTATATCCGCACTCTCTCTCTCTCGATACTCCGCGTGGCCTTATTCGATAAACTTCTGTCCCTGTCGGGGATTCGACACGGGTTCGTAGGTACACACCGACGAGAGCTTAGCACGAACGTGGAAAATCCCGCTACGCGGACGATTCGCGCCCCCCGTTCGGTTGTCACGAGTTTCTGAGATTCGAACCTCGATGATAACGCGACGCACTGAGGAGAAACTCGCAGTCGGCGATTCTTGTACGCGAGGATATCGTAGTTTGTTCTGGTTTCACTCCGCGCACTCGCCCTTGCGTCAAAACTGCGGCAGCTCGATGGAATTGAACGAACCGTCGTAATACGAGGCCGGTCTGCGCGCTACTGAGGCAGATTGAGCGCGACGCGCCGCTCGAGCCCGTAGGTGGCACTCGGTCGGTAAGCGTAGGCGAGAGAAGAGAAATTGATTAATAATAAATTTAATTCATTCATCAAAATCACCGTATAATAAGCACTTTATTCAAACTAAGTAAAAGGCGTCGAGGGAGAAATCTTTTATCTAATCTACTGACATACCATCAGTAAGGTAGAAAAAACGTCTAGCACAAACGTCAAAGTTGAAGTGGAAGTTCAAAGTTGAACCTTACATGTTAAAATTGTAATCTTCGTAAACATTCTCCGTAGTTAATTGAGTGATTCAACGAACGCTTACTCGTAATGGCATTTAAAATTCGATCGACACGATTATAATAAACAAATTACCGCTCTCGTTTGCATTTTCCGGTCTGGTTTGGTTGGCAATTTTTTATATCATGCTTTTTGCATAAATACACATTCTACATTATGATAGTTTTTAGATCGCGTGCTTCTTACCCATGAGATATATCTGGATTCGCCCCATAAAAGTACATATAAAAGAAACTTTTTAGAAATTGCTGTAGAAATGAATATTCTAAAAAATTCAAGCTTATATATATAGAAGAAAGCAATGCATCTTCACATCAAAGATATTGAATGTACCAAATTAGAAGTTCGTTCACATAGTATACGCGCTTCTAGATTTTCAAAATTCAATTATATTAAACAGTTTTTTCCCGATTCTATCCCGGTATACCATCTACCATCTAATGTTAGGTACATTTTTCTTAATTTTTTTTTTTGGAGAAAGTTCAATTCACTCTTATGACTATTGCATCGCATTCGACGTTCAGAATGTATACAATATAAAAAAAAACTGTTAATTTCACACTACACGATGTCCAAATTACCAACTTTATTACCAAAAGTATAATAAATTTAATAAAAATAAAAATTTACTTAAATGGTAACTACTGACAAAATGGATATCGTCGGCTTACTTGTAAAACCTTCTAAGTCCGATTTTCGGACATAGTAGGACTTACAATTAGTAGGTTTTACAAGTAAGCCGACGATATAGATATTAGTAAGAAGTATTAACTTTTATGTAATATTGTTATGGAAAGAAATCATCTCAATCATCCGCATTAATAACAAAATGATCCCTTAATCATTCAAAAGTGGAGGAAACAGAACAAAAATTAAGAAAACCTAGAAAACACGGGAACAAAAATATAATCAATCCATTCTTCTATTTGTCCTTCCCTCTACCCTTCCGTTCAAGAAAATTTAATGCAAAAACGAAAATAAAGTTTTGGCAGCCATAAAATATTGCAATAAACCCTCTCTGGAATACCACGTACTCTCAAAAAAATCATCTGAATGAGACGTAGTTTTCAAGTGATTGACGAACAAACGTAATTTGGGTTCAAGGTCGATGTATTATAATAAGGTAGGACGTCGTAGGTGATGGAAATCACCACTCGGAAAGAGAACAAACTCGGAAAATCGATGACCAATCGAAAAAGTCTTTATTTCAATGTAGCTAAAACTGATGATCATCGTGAATAAAGAGCTAACCATGGAAACCACGATGTGAATCTCTAAATAGAAAATGCAAAACTGTGTCGTAAATGGCTCGTTTAACCCTTATTATAATATATCGACCTTGAACGAAGGATTGATGAGGGAAACTGCCAAAAGAGGAAGGAATGTCTAAAGGGCCCTGCAGACGACCAACTTGGTTGTCAACTTAATTGTCAATTTGCCGTGTTGAAAGGGATGTTGAACGTCTGTAGACAGGTTGGTGGTTGAAAATTCATGTTGGAGGAATGGTTGAGGTAAGATCGACAACTTTGGATATTTCGTGGGTGGAGCCTGATGTTGACGACTATGTTGTAGCGTCTGTAGGGAAGTTGACAACAAGGTTGTCAATATCAGTTGTTAACTTGGAGTTGTGCTGTCAAGACCAGAGCCTCTATGTCATTTTGCTTCTACTTTGAAGCTGAAGATGGAAGATTTCCGTATATTCCACTTTTAGCTTCAAAGTAGGGGCAAAATTTGAACCTCATTTGAATGCCATAACCCCTACCAGCCAATCTCTACATATTATTGTTATTATTATTTCGGGAATGAAAATGAGATTAATTGATATATTGATTTTTATCAATTAAATAATAATATTAATTAATTAATTAATAACAATATTAATAAATTAATAGCTAGTGTCAAAATATTTATGTGGCCACTGGAGATATTCATAGTTACAGTAGTGAGGAATTCTTAATAGCCTGTAATAATACTGATAATGTAATGGCTATTACGATTAACCATATTATTTGTATGCCTTTATATCGTGAGCGGTCACCCATACAAACACTGTCACGCTCCTGTGATTAACAATATTATTACTATTGGTGTTCATATGAAGTTTGATGAGCAAATGTATGTTGCTTTTCCAGTCAATAAGAAAGAGCTCTAATAAATAAGATTTTATAATTGTACCTATTATTCTTTCCTCAACATTTGTTACATTTATCATTATATATTTTAATAAATATTCTTGCATAGATAGACGCAAATTGATATTAATAAAGAAATAATGTGTGATAAGAATGTTTATTCATCCTACATTAATTAATTGTCTTTGATTTACTATAATAATCTGTGTTTTTTAATAGACAGTATAGTTTATAACTTGCTTTTAACATACTTTGGAGACTCGAAATTAAATAATTTATTGATTTAATAATTGAACAAATTACAATGTTTGTCCATTTATTTATACAGGGTGTTCGGAAAAAACACCGACACAGAAATAGGGGTGATAGGTTACGTCATTACAAGTATTTTGATATAAGGGACCTATACCCGCAAGCGCGCCCCCTTCTGGAGATATCAACTTTTCAAGTTTATAACGACCGAGGTTGACCAAAGTAGAATAATATTGAGTTTTGTCTACCCGTACAATTGAAAAACCAATGAAAACTCCTTGTATCCGCATCATCTTCGAAAAGTACAAGGACTTGAGCCAAGCGGTTATCCTTTCCGCAAGCAGTTTGCGCAGTGGCACATCTATCCAGAATCGTTTCCGATGTTGCATGGACATGGGTGGCCGTCATTTTGAGCATTTGCTGTAGTACATTGTTTTTGTATCTCGTAAAATTAAATATTCGTTACCATCTTGATACGCTTCTTATTATTCTATTGTACTTTGATCAACCTCGGTCGTTATAAACTTGAAAAGTTGATATCTCCAGAAGGGGGGGGGGGACGTTTGCGGGTATAGGTCCCTTATATCAAAATACTTGTAATGACGTAACCTATCACCCCTATTTCTGTGTCGGTGTTTTTTCC